>VYZT01044847.1:0-25766 GCA_013400735.1 Pomatostomus ruficeps
GGCAGTCCTGTGGTCCCAAAAAAGCATTAGGCTAGGTTTCTGTACATGAGAAAGGATTTTATATCTATTTCTTTTACTTATTTCTTCATGCTACTTTGCAGGTATGACTGTGAGAATAGCAAATACAAATGATATTTGCACACAGAGTTGTTGATGTTTCTATAAGGTAAACATGTATCAAACTTTAAATTAAATTAATCAGTATTAATATTGTATAGTGAGATTAGTAGTCCATAGGGAAAGGGATTCCCTACCTACCACAGGTCAAGTCTGGACAATAAGAAACACATAGAATTTGACAGATTTTTGAGCAAACTGCAGAAACTTGCTTAATTTCATAGTTTGCTTCTTGAAGAAATGTAACTATGAATCATTAATCATCAAATGGTCATAATGGGCCAGAACAGAGGCCCATTTAACTAAATGCTCTGTGGTTAGCAGTGAGTGTTAGGTGCTTGCAAAAAGAGTGTGAAAGAGAACAAGCTTAAAATATGCTTTCTCTGCCTGAGGCAATCAAAAGATTAGGAAATCTACGTGGTATAGTATTAGGCCTATATACCTATCTTAAGTTTTGTAAGTGTGTTTTTGGACAAGTCATTGCATTTTTTCACAATTTTCATTCCTCTTGTCCTTCAGCACTAGCTTATTCTTTTGAAAAATGTATTTGTACAAGGACCTAAAACAATACAGTGTTAGAACTTACTGGGGGAATGTAAATATCACTGTGATTTAGTCAAGTCTCTTCAGTACTAGTTCAAGATCTACTTTTATTTATTTTGGGGAAAGCAAACAGAAATGTACATTTAAAATTGCTAGCAAAGCAGGTCAAAATTATCAGTGGCTGCTTAAGAACAGAGTAATTTTTGCTATGAAAATAAATATACATAATTCTGCACAATTTGTCAAGCTTTCTTTCAGTTCAGATTTAAGTGGTTCTTGCATATGCTCTCAAATCACATAACTAGCAAAAACTGCAAGAAGTATTTTGTAACATCTGTGGGTGTTACTGGAATGGATGCCACTCCATAGTCTTTTCTAATCAAAAAACCTCTGAGGAAAGAGCAAGTAGAAGATATTACACATGAAGCCAGAAAAGAAATGACCTCTTGTGTTGTCAAGATGAAATTCAGATATTTCATTGCAAGGTATGATTGCGACCTAGAGTCAATTGTTATGAGAAATTTGTATTACCCAAGACACTAAATACCTCAGTAATGCTTCTTGCTGAAGCTGACTTAATGCTGCAGTGTAACACGATAAAGGAGATGTGTTTCCCTAAAAATTTAAAATCTTCATATGAATGATGCATTAAGAATGCTGCAGGCTGAACCATTCTTTGATGGTACAGCTCATATAGATAATTTACAGGCAATCTAAAGAATATTTATGTCCTGAAGAACAGAAGTAAAACCCTTGTTTCAATGAAAAGAAAAAAGACTGACAGAGAAAGAAATCTTTGATTATTTTCCTGGAATTATTTGCAAAATTTGATCATTATTTCTGCAGGATTAGAATGAGTCTGCTGTTCCTTAAAATTTTCAGGGTAGTGTATCTTGGCACTAATTTCAGTATATTTTTAAGGAAGGAGTCCAATTCAGAAATAAATAATGTCACTGATTTTGTCCTAATACTCACAGGCGTTACACTTTTAAATGACATGAAAATTGAGCTCTGCAATAGTTAGGCCTAACCAATTAATCTTTTTGAAGATGCCAGTAAGTTTGAAACTAAGAAGAAAGAAAGAGGAATTTTGGTGTGATGTGGTAAGGTGTGATATTCCAGCCATTTTTTGTTACCTCCGTATTAATTCCCTCTTTGTGTCTGATGTTGTCATAAATTGGTGAGGCATGAAATGGCCTATTTCCTACAGATTAAAGAAGATATGACATTAGTGTGCTTTGTATCTGAGAGATATTGATGTGCATTTATAAGCATTAGATGTAAATGAACAAAAATTCGTAACAATGGAAAGGATAATATTAGTATCTTTGTTGAATTTGTTGTGCAGATTCCCTCTGAAGAAAGAGAGAAACTTTAAAACTTTGAAACTAAAGTTCTATTCATTTACATTAAGTAATTTAATAAAGGTACAGGACCTGCTATAACAGATTATTTTAAAAATGAAAATGATCTGGTAAAGCTTTGTTTTTTCCTCTTGAAATTGATATCATTGTCCTAGTTCTTCAACATACCATATTTTGATATACTAAGATGGATATGCAGATCTCTCCATCCTACTATTCAAACACTTCCCACATGAACGAAGCAAATTAAAATTATGATGTTCATTTTACATCAACCCGATTTCATTATTAGACTTTCCCTTTTTGGCATCAATAATAAAATATTTTGATCAGGGAATGCAATAAAAAATTCTCAATAGAGCATGCTTGTCCAGAATTATAGAACTATAAAAGTTTATTATATAATTTAACTTCTAAATTTATAATCCTTAAGGGATGAAAACTTCTTTTAAAACTAAGGAAACTAAATCTTTTTACATATCATTAATGTTCTTGCAACTGTTTAGAGAGATACACTTAATATTGAAAAATACATACTACAACCTTCTTTTACTTTCTTATAATTACCCCAAATATTCATCTCTGTGACTGGCATATTCTTTACTTGATTTCTGCTTGAAAGTAAATTTCTTTAAGATAAGTTTTTGAATAAAAGTTTCTCAGGTATTTTTTTGGTGTTTGGGGGTTTTTGTCTCTTTGTTTAAAATCATTTTCTCTACATATGTATGTATGTATGTATGTATTTTTTTCAGGAATGTTACACAAAAACCGCACCCTTTTCTTCACAAAAAATCCTGACTTTGGTTGCCAAGTGAAAATTGAAATTGATGGCATTATATACAGTTACAATGTAATTACATGGAATGTGAAACACAGATTTTCACTAAATCACAACATGGTGGTCAACAAATAAGTAAAAATTCAGAACACTGAATACTTATAAAATTTGAACCTGTTTGTTAGCCACTCTATTCAATGAAAATGCTTTTTGGCATGGAGTTTTTTAATTTAAAATTATAAAATATTTACTGTTTCACAGCATTTAGACATGCCATTAGTTCTGCATGTCAGTTAAGAGGTAATAACTCCCTGTGTGCACCATCTCAGTCCATCATATGGCTGCAAGTTTGTTTAGTAGAACACTGGTGCATGTCTGTTTCTGAACACTATTCCCTGTCTGGTTTGGTTTCTGAAGTTCTTATTTGACCTTTAATATCATATCTCCTGTTATGCTTTAAAAATTGAATGTAATATCTATTGTGTACGACCATCAATTCAGTTCAGGTTTGATAGTTCTGCTTATGAGACAGCAAGATTTTAAATCACACTATTTTATAGTTTACCCTAACCAGTCTGGCAAGGGGAGAACTGAGAAAGAGAGGCAAAACCAAGTTCTACTATTCCTGACTTCTGATCATCCTGAAAGCTGATACTCACTCATTGCAGGCTTAAAAATATGTTTGACATTTCCAGGTCATTCCAGTATCCACTGGTTAGAATATAGTAACATAGTCTGAAAAATATTCTTGGAAACAGCATATGCAAAATTTCTGTCATATGCATATGTAACGGGACGTTGTAGGGAAACCAACTTCAAAAAATATGGTTCAAAAAGAAAGACTGGACAGAGAAAACGAAAGATTTGTCACTAATCTCCTTTTCATACATTATTTTTTTCTGATTAAGGACAATTTATTCCTGCACCAAAGCATTTGGAATTACATTTGAAATTACATTTGGACAAATTTTGCTCAAAATTGATTTTGATCAAAACATGCTATTTAGTTAAGGAACACTTAAGGCACATTACTTATGAGAAATTGTGTTTAAAGTAATCTATCTCATTTATCTGGAATCCATTACATAAGGTAATGGGAGAAGAATACAATAATTTGAAAAAATACAAAGAAAAAAAAGCTACTAAAATACTTCATTTTACATTAAAACATTAGATTGCATTTGATTACTATTTTAAAAGATTTCTGACTCAAATCCATGATGTTATTTGTTCACTGTCCTGTCAGTTTTTTCCAACTCTGAGAGTAGTCACAAAACCAACAGATGCTACATCCTGCAGATGACAGCATAGAAACCTTTTGAACATGTGTTAGAAGGAGTAGGTAGTGAGAGAAGAGACAGTGGAGAAGTCCTAAATTTAATCTACAACTGAAAACCAAAACTTTTCCGCTGGCTTCATGCCCCTTCTGAGGAGTTTAAGTGGTGTGCAAAGACTGACCCTTTATTTCCAGGACTACACCCCTCCTGGGGCTACAGAAAGCTTTGCTGGAGGAAAATTGCAATTATGCTTAGTAACCACTCTTTCCTTGTACAAAACCCGTTTCTGAGGGGACTAAAGGGCTAAAATGACATGGAGGCAGGCTAAGTGATCAATTAGAGGAGTTTATAGCAATCTAAGGCACTATGATTACATGCAGCATGAACTGTAGGTTGTTAGTTTACATACCTGTTCAGATAAACAACTTAAGCACTAACTTCATTCATTCTGTATAGTATAAATAAGATTAATAATGAATTAGTTGTTGATGGTAAGGTTGGTGAGAACAGCTCTATCTTTAGGTTTATGGCATTTTACGTCTATTAATTGTCAAAATGCTAATTTCTATTAATAGTGTGTTTACTTGTTGAATTGTAAAATTGTACATATTGCAAGTATTACTTCTGGGGTCTGTACAGTCACTGTGATATCTCCATGTTATTTGACATTGACCTATAACATCTGAGAAAAAAGTTCTTTGTAGATGAACTGTAAAGGGATAATTCAGGAACGCCTGATTTTTCATTCTTAATACTTCTATTCATCTTTTTAGGTGTCCTGAAGAAACTCCTTTGCTTAAATTCATATAAAAATGGATCCTTATCATCTCTGTCTCGCAGGAACAGTGGAAGGTATTTCATTCATGCCTTTAAGACTTTTTAAAATAGCAAATTATTGCAGGTTTTGTGATGTCACAATGTCCTACCATGTAAAGCTAAACTCTTAATGAAGTGTTCAGCAATAAAGGACAGTATTTCTAACAACAAATTTTAAGCCTAACTTCATCTAACTCTTGCAATATCAATTGTAAGAACCTCAGTTTTTGAGTAATTCAGCTGTTTTATTAATCACTTCCTGTAGGAATGTCCCAGGTAATCACCTTCTGAACATCCTTTAAAACACCAGTTAATATTATTTAGGAATAATATTAGCTTGAGTCTGTTATGAATGATAATGGGAGTTGCAGCATCAGATTAACTGGGAAAAGATTCTTTAATGAGATAGTATTTGTATGATACTCTTTACCATAATTTTGCTCTACTTTTACTGTAAGTAATTTGAAATACTAAAACTATCACACATAAAAATAAACAGGGTCCTATCTTTATTGCCAGGGATTTTGGGGCGATTGAAGTGTGGAGGGTGTCTATGAACACAATGTTTTTAATTTGTGCCCATTGCTTAACTTCTTTTAGTGCCTTCATTTTAGAAGAGAGATAGGAGTTCAATTCTAATGCATGTAATACCTACAAGTCTAGTCCATCAATGGATACAATTCTCAGTTTTCTTTCTCTTTAGATCCTCTGCTGAGATGAGGTGAGTCGAGTTTCTCAGATTAAGAGGTCAAGTCTTTGAAGTATTGAGGTATGAGACTCCAGGTCTCTGAAACTTCCTAAGAAAGAGACAACTTGTCTGAAGTGATAGAAGGTGATTAGTTTGGCAGTGTAGAAAAATGTCTCCTCATCATTTCATACTGGCTGGTTTTTTCTCTCTTCTTGTAAGTGTTGAAAGAGAAGTTCTCTTTATGCGGACTGTACTGAGGAAAGGATTTCTCTTACTGTGGTTACCTAAGTAGCTGGATGCTCCTGTGGCCAAATTACTTTATTGATAAAATTTATTTTTTGAGCTTACTCCAAAGTACTTGCCTATACAGAGAATAATATATCTTTTAAAATATTTACATGGTTTTTTTGGATTGTTTGTATGTGGAGTTGTTTGGGGTTTTATTCCCTTTGGGAAGTGGTTAATTCTTTCCTTGTACATTCTAAGGTTTCTTATTTCCTGCAAAGAATTCTTGTATGAAACTTAGAATTAGACAAAGGCAAGTTGCACATTTAAAATGGAATAGCATTCTATTCAGGAAAGACTTTGAGAAGCACTACTTGACTTTAATGCATTGAATTACACATCACTTCCCTGGGGTTCTTAGTTCTAATATTATTATTTGCATTTATATTGGACAAGTGCCTGGTAGTCCAAAGTAAGCACAAGTTTGCTGTATATTGCACCTTCTAGATAAACAGTAAGGAGCTGACTGTATTCAAACAGCTTAAAAAGTAAATAGGCAAGACACACTAGCAGAAATAAATTTTGAAAAGCATTTTGTTCCAAGTCTTACAGACAGAAATGTGGAAATAAGGTGGTTTGTGCTTTAGATCTTTGGTGAAGTATTTTGGTTAGTCCTTAAAGAAGCTTCCTCATTTTCCTTAAGATCTGCACCTGCGAATCTTGCCTTGAAGGCAAACAACTGCTTCATTTCACTCAAAAATTGAAAAGGAACAGTCTTTGATTTTGAAACATGGACACAGAATCTGTTACCAATATGCAAGAACAGATTACATGTAAGGGAGCTCTCAGAGGAAGCGGTCTCCATGTGCGTATATGCCAGTATATGTTTGTGAGCGAAAGAACAGCTAGCTCATAATAAATATAATTAAACAGGAGGACAGAGTCCTATGCTTTAATTCCTGACAATTGGGAGAGTATATAAATAATTCTGCTTGAATGCAAAGGAATTAATTTAACCTTTTATTGCAACCATGCATGAAAGGTGCCATCTTCTCCTCTGTATTTTAAACAATAACCATGGTAATGTTTTTATTTTTGTACAGAACAATGGATCTGGTTTAATATCACCATGCTAGATAAATGTGATTTGATTAAATATCTTGAAATTTAGGTGAAAAAGTATCTTTCTTCTAGAATCTATCTGTGCTTAAAAATGAGAATAGCAATAAATAGAGAGCAAATAACACAAACAGAAGAGAGTTTTATTATATTAAGACATTTAAATCACAAACAAGTTCTATAATCTTTCACAAAGCTTTTTGAGATCAGTCTTATGATTAAATATCTGGGCTGAAATTTAGTTGGTTAATCTTAAACTCTTAGTGACATTTGAGATGTCATTTTTGAGACATCTACAAATCCTATGACACAGGAACCATGAGATGTCCCATCTAAAGGACGTTTGTGTGATTCTAGGACATCAGATTGGCTAATTAACATGGCCATTTACTGTCTGTTTACATGCCTAATATATGTATTAGATCCCCAAAATACTTACTTTGTTTTGGATTTTATCTTTTCATCTGTCCTTAAGTCTAAGGCAAAACACAAGTCCTATGCAAAACCAATTGAAAATCAGAACTTCACTTTTTGAATACTGCTCAGAGACTTTTAGCATAAGGCAGGTTTTCTTGCTGTTGATTTTTCTTGTTGTTTTGTTATCTACATGGGTGCCAGAAGAGTCTTTTTTTTTTTAGGAAGGCAAAACTGACTTTGAGAAGAAACAGGTAAATGTCATGTTAAAAAAAAAAGAGAAATTTATAAACAAAATTATTATTTACTGCTATTTTATATTTGGCCAAGACAAAGGGAAGGAACCATTGCTCCTACTGAAAGTGTTACAAATATTTAACAATAAAATTGTTTATACTTCAGAATCTCACTGAAAAGTCCAACTGTGTTTACAAAACACCATTTCATAAAGCCTAAGTTTTGCAGTTAACAATGCTACAAATTACAAATTAACCAAAAAGACTACTCTATTTGTCAGAGGAAGGGAAGGGGGGAAACCAAACAAAAAACCCCTGAAGCAAAATTGTCATGTGTTCTCACTACCAAATGTTGCTTATCTGGAGTTCCTCCACATGTCAGTGCACATGAACACTAGACAACTGAATGTAGAATGCTGATATATATATATTTAGGGCATAAGAAGTGAAAGTCTTGCTTTCTCTGAGGCAAATTATCTTGGTGTACATTGGATCTATTGAACACAAAAATATTAAATTGTCTACAGACTCTTTTTATTGGGTCTGAAGTAATTAATTAAGCACAGATGTCTCAACAGAAGATGAAATGGAATGCATTCAGGGAAGAAAGGAAGAGGATAAAGAATAATGACTTCCTGAAATACAATACATCAAATGAAGAGAATAATTTAAATTAGGGCCTAATCACATTCTGCATTACACAGATGCTCTGGGAGAGTATGTGGACCTTCAAGGCAAGTTGTGCATCTAGTATTCAAATCTGTACAATGCTGCTCTGCAGATGCTCCGCAGCCTCCAAGGAGAGCACATTCAGCTGATTTGGACAAATTTTATGTAGTAAGAGGTACAACATCTGCAGGCTGGAAGCACTCAGGATTTTTCACTTTTTTCAGCTGGTAAGAATTTCCCAGTGACTTCAGAGGAGGAAGACCCACAATGTTTTAAAGCAATAAACTTTATTTTTGCAGTCATCCAGTTCTTCTTATTGTGCCACGTTGTTTCCTTGACTGTTGGAAGCCATACATAGGCCAATACTAATCCGACTGTACCTTCACCACTGACTGGATAGTGGGCATGCAGAACATGCAACCAGCCGATATTTGCTCAGCTCTGAAGATTCTTCACAATCCTACCTGTTGCAGAATTCATAATAGAAGCAGAACTTAAATATAGAAATTAACTTTCTCATTTACCTTTAATGAATCACGGTTGAATTCAGAATATTAGATTGACAAATGGTTATTTTTTATGTCAGAGAGGTCATAAATTCAGCATGCTTCTAGTATCCTTAGGACTGAATGAAGTCTAGTGAAAGATTGTTAATGAAATGAAGTTGGAGGATTCCAAACCAATTATGACCTCCATCAGAGCATATAGTAGTTACAGAGATATTTCTTTCTGCCCTATGAGCACAGAGCTAGAAATGGTGGACACTGCATATTGTATCACTAAGGACTGATTAAGAGTCTAATTATGTACACTACAGCTTTATAATACTGATAATAGTGTTTCTGATAGCCTGCTACCAGAAACACAGTGAGCAGCTGTAAACAGAACACTAGTCAGCACTTTCCATGTAGTTGGAGATTTTAGTTTTAGTTTCAGAGGGAAACTTATTAATTTGTGATTGCAACTTTTTTGTGCATATTCACCAGAAAATGTGGTTTTTTATTTAAATTTGTACTGTAGTTCTAAATAAAGACTCAGCCAGCCTTGTGTCTGTGGAATTTCAAATATGGTGTAAAGAAAAATATAAAGAGATGATAGTAAAATGTTAAATTTTAAGTGTTTTATAGATTTACAAAATTTGATTCAAAAAATACCAGTTCATTTGATGATTAGACAAACATTTGATTATAATTATTTTAATGTTCAGATCACCATGTGTTCAAGGAAATTCTCTTACAGAAATAAGAAGTTTGAATATGTAAATTTCCCTTAAAATAGCAGAAGCCGCAGCAATGTCAGGAAAAAGAAGAGATTCTACATGAACAGTACTATTTGTTCCTGTAATTACTGCTTTCACTGGACCAGTTCTCACATCACAGACTAGCTGAGTATTTGGGTTTGCTTAACTATCAGGCTTTCCCAGCCAAAGGCACAAAGCATTGAAAGTCTCTAACTGAAGGTATTGGTAGGAGTTTTACTGATTATAATATGTGTAAGAAACTAGTAGACCAACTGCAGGCTTAAAAAGAATGAAACTGATATTACAAGAAGAATTCATAGTGGCAGTTTTGTGCTTATTTTTTAACTCTTCCATTGTTAAAATAAGTGGTATATGGTCTGTAAACCAAAAAGCAATATTAACATGCCATTCTTTGCAAACAATTTATCCAAGACATATATTATGTTGGTGAATTTTAAAATATAAATTAACTTGTAACACTTAGCATGTGAAGAAATTTCATTTTTAAAAATCTCCTGCACTTCAGAATATTACTTCAATGTGAAACAGGTAGATAATAATTACTTTATTATAAAGAGAATTTTAAATGGAAACAAGAATAGCCATATATATGCAAATAATAAATGACTGCAGAGTATATTATTCTGTAAATAATAAATGAAAAATCTGTAAATTCCATGTTGCACATGGAAAACAGTGGATTTATGGCAAGGTCTACCCTATGTAGTGTGCATACAATATTTTAGAAAAATTAACCTGCTGTTAAAAATATTGGCTGTGCTTCCAAGAAGTTGCTAAGCATGTAACTGAGAACAAAAATATCCTATGTTGAAACTTGAACTGTTTGGAAAACAAAAACTTCTTCATTGGAAAAGGAAATTTCACTACTTTTTTTTGATCCAAGCAATATTTTGATTTAGAAAATAATCAGAATAATATTAAAAGGAAAACGATTTTGCAATTATTTCTTTTCCCCTTTGATCTAAAAGTAAAGGTATTAGGACTTTTGAATTTTAGCCACTATAGGTGGAAAAGGGTAAAGAATGCACAAGACAAACTGACAGTTAATAAAGCTGTACTTGACCATTGGATGAGAGAGGAGTGAAAGGATCAAAAAACAGGACTGAGAAGAGAGAAAAAAAAAAACACCACGGAAGAAATACTCCAGTAGTTGTGAAGGAAGCCATACTTAGTCCCATGACTGAAACAGGTGGTCACGTGCACTAAGGACAGAGGCTGTTACGGGGGTGTTCCTGGTCTCATGGCCTCAGTCTCTCCAAACATGCAACCCTGTTGGAGCATGCATGGTGGGGCACGTCCTCAGCATATGACAGTGCTTCCATAACATTACCTGTTTTATGATCCTAACTTCCCACCTCTAACAGAGCTTTTTCCCATCACCCTGACAGTTCACAGGATTATTACTTTAGAATGGGGCTGGAAATGCCTATGGGACAATTTTCTTCTGGACAAAGAATAAAGAAAATTTTAAAAATCTATTTTTTTTTCTTTTTGTATTACTAACAGATGTGAGACTATAGAATAAATATTTATTTTTAATTATATTTCCTGTGAAAATGAGACAACTGCCTGTCCTTATGTGTCTATGACATGCCATCATTGTTTTGGTCAATCAGTTTCAACCATATAGAGAGTAAAAGTCTTAAATAAAGGAAATTTCTACAAGTTGTGTAACAAAGGAAAACTGTCTGAAGGACATATATTGAAATGGAAGATCCTTTGGGACAGACAGTTATAGGAATAATTTAGGTCCCTTCTGAATCACAGCAGACAGTTGCTATGAACATATTGGCAAGAGTTCAGCATAATCCCCATTGTCACAAACACAACCACACAAGTTGAATTATTATGTTTTAAAAAAAAGACAGATGAGTTTGGTCAATAGTTACAGCCCAAATACAGTTTCATTACAGCTCAGCAAGCTTTTGTGTTCCTTGTTTTTATCAAAACATTAATCTGGATTAAACTTTCTTCTTTCTGTGGACATATATACACGCTCTTCGTGCCTGTACTGTCTGCCTTATTATAACATATATATGTTTTTGTGATGCTCAGAATGTCATGTCATTCAATGCTTTGAGACCACAGTGTGGACACATTCCAGTGTTAAAAGGGTCTGGAGTAACTGAATTATGGTATGTAACCCTGTGCCACCCAATCCCATTTTGAACTATGGGAGGAGAAGACAGCAGGTGAGTAAAGAGCCACCAAGGACGCATTGGAGCCTTTCCCCTTTACTTACGCCAGTAAGTACATTATCTGCTTAACTGCATTAATGCAATTAGTTCATATTCAGCTTTGGTATGCAATTTGCTGTAGTTGCCTCATAGAGATGAGGATGGTGCTGCTCTTGCCTTACAGAATCATGGGCAAACAGTTCCAGAGCACATATGCACAGCTGGACTCTGCCTGCTTCTTCATATGGGGGGAGAAAGGGGAAGCTAAATTATATTCAGCAGGGAAGAAATGAGAGCAATAATGCAGTGTTACTTTTATGTGAATACTACAGAAGTAATTATAGATAGCTGCGGAGATCTATATTAATGTCTTCAGGTTTTACATACTTTAAAGAGCAGATTTGGAAGAGCTAGAAGGAGATAGAGTGACTCCAATTTCTTTGTTGTTCTTTTGTTTCATTTTGCTAAAAAGGCTAGTTCACAGCTGAGCAATCACAGCCCTAGTTTCAACCTTTCTGACTCTGGTAAGTCCTAGAAATTGATATCACTCAGTTGTGTCACATCAGTGACTTGACAATCAAAGTAGCCAAATTAGCCCTACAGCCAAACTCTCTCAATAAAAGAAGATATAGACAACATGGCTGGACAAGCCTATACATAAAGTGCTTTGAAATGAAATTGCATCAAAATGAACAACATAAATGAGCTGACATAAGATGCTCTTTTATATTGTTGATGGATTCTGTTTTGTTACTAAACTTTACATTGGTTTTAACATTTTAACATATAGAATTCTCATTAATTATTTTGATTGAAATTAAACTAAATTTCTGAGAGAAAAAATAGTTCATCAGAAATATTTATACCCAATAGTTACAACAATTTGTTCCTAGTGGATTTCAAAGTATTTTACAATCATCATTAAATCTTGAAATATTGCATTGTTATAAGTTTAAAACGTCATTAACAGCAGCAGAATGATTCAGCATACACAAACAAACGAAAAATAGATCTAGTTCTCATATGCCTTTATTTTATGAATTATACAACTCAATAAATAATATCGATAAAAATTCACACTGGCTTAATAGAGGCTGAAAAGCTGGTTTACAGGGTTGTCAAAGTTCTCCTGAGAAACCAATCTACTACCAGCTGCTGATTGCTGGATCTGAATAGCAACATTACAGGTATATAATGCTAAGTACCTGGAAGTAATTGATTACAGATTACTTTTTAAGTACTTTATTCAGTACTGCTGCTACTGAGCTGGCTACTATGACTTAGTACAATGATATTGCCCATAATCAAGACAGTGGTGAGATTGCCACTAAAAGAGAGTAATTAGGGTTGCTTTTTCACTTGAAAAGTGAACAGATAACATCTTAGAACAGAATTTAAAAAA
This sequence comes from Pomatostomus ruficeps, assembly GCA_013400735.1. Lineage (NCBI taxonomy): Eukaryota > Metazoa > Chordata > Aves > Passeriformes > Timaliidae > Pomatostomus > Pomatostomus ruficeps. The sequence continues at coordinate 13,087 of VYZT01044847.1, forward strand.
AAATTATTTCACTTACTTTTCTTTATTCTGTGAAATTTCCTGAAGGCAGCAGTCTGCCTTCTTCACCTCTATAAAGTTAAGCAATTTAGGTACCCTATTAGACAAACATATTTCATGTATTCATCTTTTTTTTGTCTGCTCTAACTCGGACAGTCATTTAGTTATTTTTTTCTCTCAGGACTACCATTTGTCAATCCTGCAGGACTGTGTCTAGCCATATTGAAGACAGGAGATGTGTGATATGACACACTGCACCTTCTCCCCTGTGAAATGCTGTGGAACATGTGACACACATCACTAGTTAGGAAATCACAGCTTCCTGAACCACTGCTAGTAGGTCTTCCATATCCCTTTATGTGGCGGTGGCATAACCCCTGGATATTATTCCATCTGTCCTGCCAGAGTCACCAGCCCACCTTCTCTATGTGGATTAACAAAGATAAAAAGTGGAATGATTTCTCCCCTCAGGACAGCAAGCCTGAGGGGAAGGGGGAAGGTGAGGCTGGGGAATCCCCAATCTCCCCTGATTTTCCCGCCTTTTGAGTTGTCCTTCAAGTTTCTGTTCCACCCTCTTCCCCTCAGAGCTCATTAAAATATTCATGAAGTTATTTTAATATGCATATTTCTCTGGAAGGTTCTGTTACCCTGTACTGTTGATTGGTTAATGCAAACGTATTCCCTCCCTGTTCAAATGTTACTGGGCATCTGTCATCCCTTGTCATTCCCTGATTGGTTTGAACCCTGGATCCTCCCCTTGTTCTGCCCCTTCTACCCACTTTAAACCCCCCCTGTCACGTAGCCGTATCCCTCTTTTATAGCCCCCGCGCTCCGGCCTGTTGTGAGCTTGTGCGGCTCCAATAAATTTGGGTGTTTGCTACAAAAGAGTCTCTCCGCTCCTTTGTCATCGCTCTCGCTACTTTCTATCTGGCTGCTGCTGCACACTGTGCCTGGGTGCAGACAGCTTCGGAGGAGAGACAGACAGGGACCTGCAGAGCTCGCAGGCTGCCTGATCCTGCCAAGCGCTTGGAATCGTTGCCCCGTTGGCCATCGGGCAGGTCAAGCGGCTGCAGCGACACTTAATCTCAACTTTTTCCTCCCCAACCTGCATTAGTAGATGTCTCTATAAATGTGTGGTCCCCCATCTGAGAAAAAATTTTTGTGGGCAGGTCTTGTTCTAAAATGAACAAAAGATGTCCAGATCTTAATTAATGTGAATGATCACAAAAAGTTATTAATAAAGATTATCCTCGCCAACTGCTTGTTCTAATGAAATAGCTCACTGAAAAAAACAAGTCAGGTATCCCAAGGACCAATTCCATTGAATTTTACCTTGCTGACTTCAAAATGTCAGGTTTTTATCACCCAGACAGATCACTTTCTGCTAATGCAGCCCATAAAGAGAAAAGATACCAATATAAGGTTTTTAAGACTGAAATGAACAGACCAAACTATGTACCTTCCCTCTGCATAAGCTAGGTCTATATTGCTTATAGCTCAAGAGAAAAGTCTTAAAATTCGTTTTATATACATGCTAAAAGATACTTTTTCTCTGATTCTATTCAACAGCAGCAATTCACCAGCATCTCAATACAGCCTTCATTCTTATTCCAGAATTTTATCAGAGCTGTTTTGGTTTTGTTTTGTTTCTTTTATTTGTTTGTTTCAGGTTTGTTCTGGATTTTTTTTTTTTTTTTGCTGCTTTGGGTTTTTTTTTTCCCAGAAGAATGCATAATCCCATGCTGGAAAAACTATGCAAATCAAAAAATCCAGCCTCACCCCCATGACCTTGATATATGTGTCTCTTCCATATGTCCAGAACTCCAGGTGGGAACCTGCATGTATTCAGTATGTTCTCTAGGAGTATAACATAAGGCATGTAATATCTGGCCTCATATCTGACAGGGCCAGTGAAAGGTATGTTATATAGGGTGTTATACAATAATATATTGCTAACTTTGAGCTCACTGTAGAACATATTTCCAGAAAAAGCTTATGACAACTTTTTAAGGTGATTCTTGCATTGAAAAGAAACACAATTTAACTGCTTATATTTCACCTAACAAATGAAACAAAATGAAGTTCCTACCAATAATGGTGGCTAGCTTTAGAAAATAAGAAACACAGAAATAAGGATTAAAGCTTTTTGAATATGATGCTTCAGTATTTCTGAAGTAAAGGAAGGGGAGAAATTTATTCTTACTTGTTAGACTGCTGAAAGGCTATCTTGGTTAATATAAAGTACCTAATATAGTTTTTCAGTACAATAAAAGCTGGCTATGTCCTCTTTCCCTTGTATTTCATATATCTGTTTATTTTTTGCCAATTGAATTATTTTAAAAAACATTTATTTAAAAACACTCAGGAATTGTGTAAGTAAATTCAGCTTTGACAAATGGTTAATGTATCCTTTTTAACAAAGAAAGTATTTGAAAAAAGCTCTTGTTGCATCTTACATGATGCAAAATAGGTTTTTTTTAATAGGCATGTTTGTTTTAATATATTTAGCTGGACTACATTTTCCTTCAGTGCATTATAAAGCATACATGGTAATAGAAGTTGGCAAGACAGCATATTTTTCTTGATATTAACTACGAATTGGTGGCAAATTCATGCAGTAAAACTTTTTTGTAACTTTATCCTAGGCAATACTATATAAAGAAATGTCTGTGATTGTGTTATTTGCTTCACATTTTATTCTTCATAATAGATTTAATGGAGGTCTACTGTAGGATGTGTTACAAAAAGAAATGTCTATAACATAGTTTGACATAGAACGGAATGACTGCTAGAGAAAAAAAGCAATGTGCAGATTGTACAGATAATAGAGACTGTAACAGGTACAGATTTTGGACATAGAAAATGATTAATAGTTTTGACATTTTTTCACTAATCATTGAAAGCAAAACCAGTTTCTTGCTGAAGTGACACATATAAAAATAGGTGGTATGAAGTTCACTGTATTTAAGAATACAAATTTAGTGAAGGATAGTCAAAGCTAGTATGGACCCAAGTATTAAGATATTAAGCAAGTAATAATGTCCACAATATGCAGTAACTGATTGATTAGAATCAACAGATTCTTTTGTGAGAATTACTCCTGGAAGGGGAATGAAATTCTGTGGAGCTAAAGCAGAGGTTATTAATCATGTGGCTATTGCTAGTCCAGTGGCAGCCAACATGTCAGCCTGGAACAAAAAGGTGATTAACTTCTTTAAGTGACGCTATTGTCATGATGCGATTAGTGAGAGATACCTCCGTCCGAATTATGGTGCAGACGAGACCATACGCTGAAATCAATACTATGGATTTGATTTAACAGCAAATGTGAGGTAGAGAGATAGAAAGAAATAGCAAAAGGGCAGGGGGGACAGGGAGAGAGTGAGATCAAGCACAAGATAGTAAACACCTGTGGAGCCACTGGCATCCCATTGGTCCTTTTTCACCCTGAGCTTCTCAGTGGTGGGGGTCCCGGATTTGTTCTTCTGGGGGTACCACTTTTATACAATCCTATATTGGCTGTGAGTATGCAGCAATGTGTAGAGCTGGTCCTTTATGAAATCTTAGCTATCAGGCTAGTCAGCTTACAGAGCTTGTTGATAAGACAGAAATGCAGTAGTTGGGTTTTTTTCTCTCCCCCAGGTCCTCAAATCTGGTGTCTTTTCCTTTTGTAAGACAGTCATGTTTCTAGAGAATTGCTAACCCATGACTTCCCCTCCCTCTAGACTGCACTCAGCAGCACTGAGGCAGGATTGTTTTCCCAGACCATGGTATGTGACTGCTTCTCTCTATTTAAACTTTGCTCAGCTGCTGCTCCTTTTCTTAAAGCAAAACCTGTCTTCACCCAGCTCTCAAAGCCCAGTCTTCTCAATAATCACTAGTTGACCATCAGTGAGTTTTTGTTGTTTTGGGGCTTCTGCTTTCAACCCATGCTCATATTTTCAAGATCTTTGTTGTTCTCCCAAGATAAAATTGTACATCATCAGAAAAGGCAGCAGATACCAAACTGGTTCACAGAGTGAGCTCTCAGAAGCAGTTAGTAATAAGCCCAACAAGTCACAAGTAGGGCCTTGCACAAAAGATACAGCCGGCATGAGCCCTCTGTTGTGTAAAAAAAGAATGGAAATTCTATTTTTTAGAAAATTATAATTGGTTGGTGTTCTTAATGCTTAAGTTCAAAACAAGCTGGTCTTACAAGCTGCTTAAAGTAATTCTGCTGTTCCAGATGCAAGTGGCCTCTGCTCTATCTACACATATTTGTACTTTCCAAATGCTGTTTATTAATGGCAATGTGTGTGGCAGTTACTTAGAAAGCATAGTCTAAGTTCTTTGTTGGGACACATGATCGAATCAAAAGATCTTTGTATAGTTAAATACATGGCTGTGATTCAAAGTATCTGTTCTGAAGTCATCCAATCCAGTAGCTTTTGGCCAGGGAATTTCCTGAACACTTGAAATTATTTGTAGTCCTCATGCCTAGCATTGTACTATGCAGCAACTAGAGATCTAGGTCCTGCATGAACCACAAGAGTGTTTAAACAAGTTAGACTATAGTATGTTCAAAGGCCAGATCCATTAGCAGTGCACACTTGCTGATGATTTGGTAGCATTCTACTTGAAATCACAGACCTTAACTATTTCATATATATTAGCTCAGATCTATAATCTGTTCTGGAATAAACTGAACAACATAACCTGCTTAATATCTTAGTGCATGGGTGTGCTGTGGTTTCCATAAAATATGAGCAGGAAATGCGCTAGCCACTTGTGTTTTAATACTTATTTAATACTTATTTGATACATGCAGTATTACATTCTCTTTACATACAGGGTAACATCATGTGTTCTAGCCACAATCTAAAGTCACTGAACCTCTTATGATACGGAAAATTACTATCCCATTTCTTCTGTGGAAGAAGCCTTTTAGTTGCCCTGCAGTGCAATGCATTCAAACAATGACCATTTAATACGAATCTGTCTAGCTAAAGACTGCATATTATCAAAGTAGACTTTTATTTCCAATACTAGCTTTGACCATAAACTGAAAGACATAATTCATTGTTCTCTGAATTATATCAGTATTCTAAATTTTGCTATTTACAGGAAAAAACGAAACAGAGAGAAAAGCATGAGCAGAACAGGAGAAAGCATTCCAGAAGCAAATATCATACAGAATTGCAGTACAATAATGAAAACACTTTGTAAAATATAGCACCACAGGAACAAGGAGATAGCTTTTATGGTTACAGTATTTATGTATTTCTGCTTGCATCTAGTCTCCAGTAATATATTTCTCCAAAGACTCAGTTTATATATCCTTTCTCATCTGGTGACAAACTATATGCTTTCTCAGAATCCTGTCTCACTTACGGAGATTTGACATCTGTAGGAGACCATATAATAACAACCTGAATAGTTTGCTACAAAATATGTTCTTTTTCCATAAAGTGAAAGAATGCATTTCTTTCAGCTGTAGTTTACTAATTTCCATTTATTTCCTGCATATACTTTCACAGATTACCAGTATTACTGATTAACACTTAAGGCTGAATAAAGTCCACATACAACCTCAAAAATAAAAAATATCTCACATTTTAGATTCAAAGCAACCTTAGATCTCCCTCATTCTTGAGGCTATTCCTTCATGTTGTCATTATGTACAACTGATAAACTTTATAAACTTATAGAGAAACTCAAGACGTGAAACAACAAATGGTAACATTACAATAGTTCTCTTAGTAGTTCATTGAGAACTGCAGTAATGAAACCTGTCTTCATAAAGACTCATTACTCAGAACTGATTCTTGCTCTGGTGCTTTGAAATCTACTAATTGTTGAGTCTATTCAGAGCTTTGCCCTGTGGAGTGATCCCACGACCAATTTACTCCCCTGTTCTGGGTTGTTCTACAGTATAAACATAACATAATAATACTTTTCTCCTCTAATGTGGCAACCTGTTTTAAAATAAAAGTGATAATATAATATTCTTGAAACCTCTTGTCCTCTGTCCATTAGGACAAAAGGTATTTAACAAGTTGATGAATCATATTATATTCCATCAGACCTATGTCAGCATAGAGTTAATTCAATATAGTTACTCCATTTTTGCACTGGCTAAGAGCTTATCTTGGTCTTCCATAATATGCTGCATTCAATATTGTTCAAACATACCATTTGATAATAGAATCATAGAATCGTTTTGGTTGTAAAAGGCCTCTAAGATCATAGAGTCCAACTATTAACCCAGCAGTGCCAAGTCCAACACTAAAACATGTCCTTAAGTACAACATCTACATAAATACCCTCAGGCATGACTCCACCACTTCCCTGGACAGCCCTTCCAATGCTTGATGACCCCTTCAGTGAAGAATTTTTTCCTAATACTTAATTTAAACATTGCTTGAGGCCATTTCGTCTTGTCCTATCAACTGTTATTTGGGAGAAGAGACCTGCATCCACCTCCCTGCTACCTCCTTTCAGGTAGCTGTAGAGAGTGATAAGGTCTTCCCTCAGCCTCCTTTCCTCCAAGCAAGACAACTCATGTTCACTTGGGCATTTTTCATAAACTTGTGCTCTAGACTCTTTACCAGCTTCATTTCCCTTCTTTGGATACATACACAAGATTGTGGCAGTGACCCAGCCAGCTGCCTCCATGAGAGCTGGAGAAATAACTTGGGCAGATTTTTCTTCCCAGGATAGTGAACCTGAGGAAGATGGAGGCAGCATGCTTGAGGAGAATTCCCTCTCTGCCACGTTTTAACCCTGTCAATCATANTGATTTGATAAGAATCCTGGACCCTACCTTATGATCACCCCTTCCCCTTCCCTATAAAACTCTGTGTAACCAACCCCTCGGGGTCTCTCTGATAGCCCATATCCTGAAGAAACAATAAAAGCCTGGGTACTGCTATCAGGGGTCCGTTCTCTCTTCTTTGCTTCTACTTGCTTTCTTTATTAATAACAGGCTGCTCTGCCTCACACTGTGGAGGCAAAACCTAGGTATATAGATAAGCAAAAGAGATAGCGCTCCTCCAAGTGCCAAGACGCTTATCTGACCTAAAGTGCTGGATAAAAGGTTGCACCACAGAACAACGGGCAGTTTTGCAGACCCCCCGGACCCCCGAAAGCGTTACAAGATGAGTATTTAGATCTAATAGAGATTAGAGATTTAGATCTAGTGTTTTCACTAGACTATAACCTGAAAAGCTGGTTACGTGGTATGCTATGCTGTTCTAATGTCATCCTTTCATTGAACAAATCAGCCTTTTCCTCCATGGCGTGCCTCTAACTTTACTGTGTCCTTATAACAGTCATTTATGTTGTAAAACTGGAGCATGACAGATCTCTTCCACAAACTAGTTCAAACTAACACCTTTCCCCTCCCTCTCCCCTCACAATGAACATCATTCTTCTGAGCTGATGAGTTAACTAGTAATGATATAAAAAAGAGAAAGAAAATGTACTGTCAGAACTAGGGCAAGAGAAAGGAAAGAGGAGGAGTAGAAGGTAAAATAGCATAGAGATTAAAATCTCTTCTTTGATAAGAAACTGACTCAACAATCCTTGTCACTTCAGCCCCAAGCTGAAAGCTAAAACTTAATGTATAGCTCTCTCTGTCTTGTTTAATAAAGAAAAAAAATCTGATTACATTCCCATTTAGTGAATTTTCATTTACAAGTTCACATTAAAATAACTGTTAACCTCCTACACATCCTGGTACCAAAACTGACATGAAACACTCTCACAACTGAAGCAGAAAACACTCCTTTGTACCTATCACTGAACTGAGCTGTGGATATTCTATTACCCACCTGCCATTGCTGTTTGGGGTGTGACACCAAAAGTACTACTTGAAAATGACACAAGTATTTTTGGTATTTAAGGTGTCTCCTTATCATAAATTGGGCTAAAATGCATATCTAACTTAATGTCTCTGACTATACAGACATTTTAATTAAGAAACATGAAGTAAAATACATAAAAATTCCTATTTTTAAATAGGCATAAGATAGATTCAGGTTAAAAAATATGCTCCTATTCTCTAAGGCCTAGGGTATTTTATAATGAAGAATGACAAAATCCTTCCTTCACAGCTATTGTTTTCTTTTTTTTTTTCAATTATTTAGGGGTGTTTTTTTATTTTTTGCTGATGTAAATTATAGGCGATGAGGATTATCAGTTTTATGAAGCACTTTCTATGCAAGGAGAGACTAAGTAGATTCCATACCTGAGGAAAAGAATTGGCTGAAAGGAAATATCACCCAGAAAATCATGAATGGATTGAAAGAAAGTGTAATTTTTAAAACCATAAATTAATGCAGACACTTTAGATTAATGGAACAAGCATTACACTTGTTATATGCTTCTCTGGGAAATTTTTTGATGAAAAGTAAGATTGCATTGATACATTTCAGTTTATGTTTAATACATAATCATTTATGGTTTCCAAATAAAACACCAGAGCTGTTTTCTGTATTGCTGGAGAGGCGAATTGTAGCTATAACAAAAGCAACTAGAAATGCACAATAAGAAAGATACTGAAGTCTTCCTATGACCCAACCACGTGACCATTTTTTACTTAGAATCTTTTGACTTGCATATCTGAAAGAAATAGATTGATTTTTTTTTTCCTCAGCAAAGAAAACCATCCAAATCTACTAGTCAAATAGTTTGCTTTGGGAGAGATAAGTATTTGCTATTACACTATTTACCACTTGTCACTGTGCCACTGTTTTCTCCCTCTCATTTAGAGGTAATCTGGTAATTTGATGAAGGGGTAACATTTTGTACTTTCACAATGAGCCTACTACAGAGTATAGAATCACAGAGCCATGGAATGGCTTGGGTTGGAAGGGACCTTGAAGATCATCTAATTCCAAGCCCCCAGACATGGATAGGGACACACTGCACTAGACCAGGTTACTGAGAACTCCATTCAACCCGGCCTTCAACATTTCTGGTGATGGTGCATTGACTTCTCTGGGCAACCTGTTCAGTGCCTCACCACCCTCAACAGTAATGATTTTTCTCCCTAATATCTAATCTTAAACGTACTCTCTTTCAGCTTGAACCCATTCCCTCTTGTCCTGTCACTACATGGTCTTGTAAATAGTCTTGTCTCATCTTTCGTGAAAGTTCCCTTCAGGTATGGAAAAGCAACAATTAGGTGATCTTTAAGCCTTCTCTTTTCTAGGCTGAACAAACCCAGTTCTCAGGCATTCCTCACAGGAATGGTGCTCCATCCTCTGTACTCCTTAACAGTTTTTAAAGCATGGTTTTACTGCTCTAGTCCAGAGTATTTCAGTTGTGAAGCAGTTGAAATACCCCATATGATCTCATGAACCTGCGGTTTAGTGATCAATTGGTAAGCTCTTGATTAGCAGCTACTGAAGTTTTTAAAAGTCTATCACTTCCCAGAAGCCTTTGACTGGCTTTCCAGGTCCTTGAAGACAAATGAGAATCTCAAACTAATCAACAGCAATAAATCACTGGGCTTTCTGCTGATTAGGAATCATGTCTTCTACTTTTTAGGTTGGTTGTTAGCTGATATCCTATTTAAACATATAATGTCTCTCAAGGGGGCTTCTATAAAGTTATTGACAAAGAAAATTGGTTAGCTCAGGAAAGAAAAAAAGAAATTTATGGTAAGAAATCAGTAAGAGAATTATATTTTATGATTACACATGTCTATGCCCAAATCAGAACAATTTCAACTAGTTTGCTAATACTAATTAATTCAATTACAGCTACTAATTGAAATGAAAATTATTTATTTTGCATTAAAATAGATTTCAGGCTTTATGTGGCCAGACACTATGTAATCTACTGAAGTGAATGCAAGTTAAAGCCCCAGACATAACATAATATTCCAGTATTTAAATATGTATGAAAGATTAGGTGCAGCTTTTAAGGATTTCCTGGTATTACTCAAATTCCAGACAAGGTCTGACTGCTGAGTTTTCCTTGTACAATAAACCTGTAGTATTGACAGGCAAACTAAAAGGTAATGTGTTACAAAAGAGATGCTAATCTTTAGCAGAAAATATGGATAAGGCAAATATGCTTTGCTGTTGAAGAATAATGTATTATTAAATGACGTTTTTTCAAATGTCTATTATTTTAAATATATTAAGGAAATCTTTAGATGTAAAGGAACATCTACAAAGAACATGAATGTAAATGATATACATAATTATTTTTATATATCCAAAAGTATAAAAAGGGCTGAGTTTTGTTAGACTGTCTATTTAGATCTGTACTGCTCAGACGCTGAATCCTACATGATTTAACAGTACAAAATGTGACCTGTGACCTTCTCTCACTCACCTCTTTCTTAAACAGAATGGTGTTCCTCTCTGGCTGGCTGTGTCTTTCATCTCAAAGGAAGCAGGGGCAAATAATACTCTAAAAGAAAAGTGTAATTTGCAGGTTGAAAATGTTTTTGATAAAAAACAAGGCCACATAATATACTAAAAAAAATGAGGGTGAAAATAAGTAGGCAAAGGAAGTACAGAATATGATAATGTTTTATTTTAACCGTTACACAGACACAGTTTAGCTATTACACAATTAGAATCTAAGAGCCACATTGTCATACATGACCCTATTCTCTTGATCTTTCACCCCACTTCTGCAGCACCACTCATTTTATAATGACTTTCTCTAAATTAAAAGAATAGGAATGAAAAGAAAAAAACATTCAATGAGCAAACAGACATACTACAATAAACTGTGAAGATCATGAGGGAAATTATAAACTTACATGACATATGTTTTCTTCAAAGCAGAAAATCTTCAGTTATTCTCTTAACTTTAAATCATCTTTAAGGATCTACACCAGACTTTTTCACATCAAGTTGCTGTAAAATTGAAGCTTGCACTGAGTAAAATTTTTCCATAACTTTTTCAGAGTATTTAATTCTATGGTGTATTTTATTTCGTAATTTTGTTTTTCTGGAGTGAAATAGAAGAGATTCCACGGGAAAGAACAAATTGGCACAAATTCTTAGGAAAAAAGAAGGCCTCTAATTAAGAAGTTTTGTATAAAACTAAGTAGCTATCTAATAATGTTAATCTTCTTGGTTCTTTCTCTTGTTTTCATTTTTTTTTAATTATCACTATGATGATGGTTATTTTGATTATTACTTATGATGGGTATGTGTGCGGCATTCAATATTCTTTTTCAGGTCTCTTCTGATGTTTTTTCTTTCTAATTGCACGTGGGCATGATCACAGATATTTTTGTCTCCATTCTGTCTCTTGTACCATTTTTTAATCTCCATGAGGAAAACAGGTTACCCTTCTTTGTGCTATTTCCATCAAACATATTATATTTCCTTTTAATTGGTAAAGTATCTTTAGCTTGGCTGCTAGTTATGTTGGGGTTTTTAAACTGCATGTGACATTGTTACTGCATATTCTACCTCTGAGATATTAAACTATCTCCTGCTTTCATTTTCTTATTCCAGGTATCTGTTAATTTTTTTATTTAGATTTTTTAGAGACCTGTATAATTTTAGAGAACACAATGAGGGTTATCATAAAATACACAAAACTATTGAGAAGTTCTAAATATTTATTTTTGCCTTTACAGAGAAAGCCTTTCTTTCACCTCAAATTGTTGAGTTATTAGCAAGGAGTGGTCACAAAATGAGGAATGCTTTCTCCACTCTCTGAATAAAAAGGTGTCATAAGGAGACAACCAAAACATCAGAAACATCATAAACACTTTAATAAATCTATCAATCTACATGTAGTTCCTTTACTATAAACCAAGTAGTTTTCTCTGAAAAACATGTTTAGATATGGCTCTTTTTTTCCTAATGTGTTTGAGACATTTTATTTTATTTACCAAGTTTCTGTTTTGCCTATTTATAGTTGTGTTTTTATGAAGTTATCTGGCTGTGGTGATGTTTTTGCAAGGAACATACAGCTTCCATCAGTATTTCAATACTTCATGTACATTGAGTAGTTATTCCTTAATACTGATTCTCTAAAATAAAAAATTATAATACATATTTATAGTAGAACTCCAATTTGCTTTTAAATGAAAGTGTCAAAAACGTGTAAAAGTGAGCCATCATTTAGATATAATTGAGATTTTTATTCATCTCTTGAAAAAATAATAGAAGTTAAAAAGTATCTGCATAAATACTTACTAAGTTACACAATTGATTGGAAAAACAAATATCAGAGTAGACAGAATATTGTAACCTTACTGGAAGGTTGTGATTTACAATAGTAAACAAATTATATGGAAATCAGGACAGAGTTCCTTTTCATCCCAGAACTTGAGAACTTGCAAGACAATGTAGAACTGGAGAAGCTTTTCCAGGTATTATGTGCAGAATGCTATCAATCACAAGTTAAACTAGGTGTAGTTAGTGATTATCCATCAATTTCTTATGCATACCTTTTCTTCTACCAAGTATATTAAAAGAAAGTCATAACACCCACAGACACACAAAGGCACACAGAAGAGCTGTCCATAATATCTTGACTTTGAAAAATTTTAACTGTGTTTTGAGGCTGCCCTGCGCTTTGGCTGGAGAGCCCAGGGGTCCGGCTGTGCCACAGAAAGCAACTCTTTCGCTTTGAGGCAGGCTCTCCCCACCCGAAGGGGCTGTCTCCTAGCTGCAGATGTAGAAAATGCACGTGAAGGCAAAGAAGAAAAGAGGGATTCC
>VYZT01044848.1:0-29782 GCA_013400735.1 Pomatostomus ruficeps
TTCTACTAAAACCACAACAAACCATCAACTAAAGATTTGAAGAAAAACATAAGCCAAAAAATCCTCACTTTGCAAGGGCTGTATTTTAGAATTCTGTAGAGACAAATTAGCACTTTTGCGCTGCCAAACTGAATAACCTTGAAAAAGAGTTAATGCTTACCACTTTGCCTTTGCAATTTCCCTTCTTTTCTGACTTTCAGTCCTACTTCAGTATGATTTAATTTTTAAATAAGATCGGAAGATTAAATATGCTAACCATTCCTTTGCTTTCCTTTTTTCTTTTCTGAAATACTGAATACTCGCCATATTATTTTAATCTCCTGGGCAACAGATAAAGACTTCTTTTATCTTTAATTTAAAAGTAATTTCTGTCTTTCTAGAGGTTACCTCTTCTCTGCTTTTGAAGAAATATGTCTTCCCAGTATTTATTAAGATTTAAATGGATTAACAAATCCAAAGTTCCCAACAAGAATTTCATTGCGAAAAGATCTACAGCTACCCCAAATCCTTTCCGTTTAGAACTTCTCAACTGTTAAAACCAAACAGCAGGAACGTATTATAACTTCAATATTCCCTGATGGTTCCATAGTGTTTAGAGCTAGGCATACTGGCATTAATATTGCTATTTAACTTGTATTAAGCTCCTGAAGATCTCATCTAAATGAAGGAAAATAAGTCACAAAGGAAAGGAAAGGAAAGGAAAGGAAAGGAAAGGAAAGGAAAGGAAAGGAAAGGAAAGGAAAGGAAAGGAAAGGAAAGGAAAGGAAAGGAAAGATCACATATCATCAGTAACCTTGAATTCTGTGCAAACGAAAGTCTCAGCTGGAAAGCGATTACCAAAATCCAGCCTGAAATAACTTTGAACTATCCATCCTTTTGAAGGAAGAAAAACGAGGGTGAGAAAGATTCAGAGCTGTTGTTTAAGGATTGTGGGGATTTCAGTCTTGATACTTAGCCCAGTAAGCTATGCTTTTAGGAGTAAGCATTTAATCCATTTACAAAATTTGTTTCTGGATCCAAATTTATCTAGTGCATTAAATAGATAATCCTTGCTTAGTCTGTCAAATTCTTTTCTGGCATTAAAGGAACAGGAAGTGCTGCTAGACATTTTAAAGTTAATATTTATCAAGATTTCAGAAAGGTTAGCTATTTTTCACTGAATTATACTTTATTTGGATATATAAAATCAGAAACTGTACCTATAATTTTTTCTATAAGTGTTAAATGAGCAGTTAGAGGCTCTTTGTAGCCTTATATTCCTTTATTAATAACTTATTTTACTTAAGTAAGGACACTTAAAGGAGCAAATAATATAAATGGTATGATTTTCATGTGAAACAGCAACTGGAAAAGGACAAATACCTCCATGTTATAGAAAAAAGTCCTGCTTTTCTTTATTAACAGGTTTGGTTTTGGCATATTAGAAAGCTTTTTTTTAAAAAAAAAATTTTTTAAAAAAATGTATTTTATGTATTTGTTTTTTAAAAAATATATATTTTATGAGGTATAGAATGAAGCAATGAAATATGAGGACATCCAGGAAGGTGATTTTAGGCTTGGCAGTAAAAAAGACTCCTATATATTAGGAAATAATAAGAAAGCAAAAAGCAAAAGTAAAACAAAGGGTTAAGGAGTTAACACAAACAAAAACCAGTTTGATACAAGAGAGACTTTCTCTGGACTTTTGAAAATATGAGTTAATAAAATATATCTGTTTAAATAAATGTCACTTTCCACCCTGAGTTCACACCCTGGATCTGAAATTCAAGCACAGAAGTTAAAATACATATGTAAGATCTCTATGTACATATACACTATTTTATTTGTAATGTTCCTCTTTTGCAGATATTGATGCTTATTCCAAGGCGTCTGGTTGTGTTCAGCTCCAAATGCAAAATGTTGCAACGAAGTTAATGTGCTAAATTCTATAACCTGACATCTGAAAAAGTCCCCTAAAATGTATCAGGGCACGTTTAGCTCAATAACTTTTCTCCAAGCTTTAGTATCTGATGTGGAACATTTGGTGTTTATAGAAGGCTCCCAATTAGTTAATGTGTTGAACTTAATTAGGTCATTATAAAATAAGAGTTTATTGTAACACATAATTTACAAAGTTCTATCACTATGTCTTTAGAAGATTCCTGTAGGACAAAGCAGGCTGGCAAGAAGAGGCTAGAATCATTATTTAAAAAAAGGGGATGAGGGAAGAAGTAATGCCCTACTTATTCATATTACCCTTTGTTATTCTCACCTAGAACATGTCATTATTATATTTAAGTACATAATTAGTGATCTCACCGTAGCTGAGGAGAGGCAACATGTACAGAGGTTTCATCTAGACTTGCCTACTATCTTTTGGAGATGGGCTAGACAACTGTGAGGAGAAAGGGAGTAAAGAACGTGCCAGGGCGTGCTGAGGTAGGGAAAATAAATGTCTCAGGAAGGAAGGAAGGAAGGAAGGAAGGAAGGAAGGAACGGAGGGAGGGAGGGAGGGAGGGAGGGAGAGATCACATGATTACATGTGTCTCCAGCGTAAAGGGTTTTTAAAATTATTTTAATTCCTGCCCTTAGACAATGCAGGGCAGGATTTCTTCTTTCTATTTTCTTGATTCTGGTGAATCTGAAAGACTTGACTTATTACCCATTGGATATGTGGGGTCTTAGGAACAGACAGGGAAACAAGTTACTGAGCTAGAGGAGACTGGCTGTAGGTAAAATAACTGAAATTGCCAAAAAATGGAGAAGGCTCTTGGCAACAAATAAGGCCAAGAACACAGTGAGATTCAAGAATCATTAAGGAATCACCAAGTATCATGAGCACAGCAGCATACAAACAACCTGAAATAGCTTCTGAGGACTTGAATGGTTGGAAATATCTTTATCTCAGCTGTAAACTGTTTGCCTCTACATTCTCCATCCTTAGGGCTACAGAAACATAATTCACTTTATTTATTAGTAAAGGTTTGGGGCATTGTTTTTTTTTTGTTTGTGGTTGAGTTTATTTTATATGTATAAATTTTGTATTTACTGCTTAATACAATTGCTGTTTTGAGAACAAAAGGCAGTGCCAGTTCAAGGGCCTGCAAAACTAAGGGGAAGAGTAATACTTTAATGGAAATATCTACAGGTTGTCTGAAATAGTGTGGGAAAAAATATCCCATTCTAAGATGAGATTTAGAGTAGAAAATCAATGCAACAGCCATAAAGACACAGTAAAGTCACACAAAAAATTCAAAGTGGGGGAAAAAAGGCAACAGAAGTATCTTAGCTAGAGAAGGATTCTAAAAGACAAGTGTATTTGCAAGATGAGATCTGTGTTCACTGTGTGTAGCAAAGGAAGGAAGATAATCTAAGAATGAATGCTGGTCCATTTAGTAGCTGTTCGGACTGTTAATCTGACCTTAAAAATATTTGATTAAACATTTATTCCCATGATATCTTATGCTCCAGGGAAGAGTCCAAATAAGAACAATATAGTCTCATCCAGATCCAAACCACAAAAATATGTAGTTATATGAGTATTTTTATTTTCTTGGGTAAGACAAATGGAATTTGCAAGTTTCCATTATCTTATTAAATAATTTTTTAAAAATTCTGCCCGAAGGGTTTTACTCAAACAACTATCACTATTCTGAATGTGATCTAAAGGATGAATCACTATCATATAACTGAAGCTTGACACAGTGCACTTTGTCCCTGAAAACCATACAGAGACAAATACATTATATTAATTTGCATGAGGGAAGGCAAAGCAGGATGAGGTTTGTTCTTGCCAAAAGTGAAGCACAAATTTTTATTTTAGGTTCTCAGAACCCTAAAATATCCTGACAAGAAGAGAGTGATAAAATAGATTTTTCTATGCTGAAGAGTACACAGTAAAGCAAATTTCTAGTCCTAGGAGTCAAGACACTCTGATTAAATGAATCATTTTATTCTTAGACAAATGAATTATTGGTGTCATTACCATTGTATAAACCCTCGAGGAAAAACAATATTAACTCTCTTGATGCAGGGTTTCTTTCCAGAACTAATTACTTTGCACAGAGTCTGGGACTTGCTTTCGGAACAATAGTTCCAGAAATGCTCACTGCTTAAAGCAGTTAAACATGGTAAGAATTCATTGTAACCAGAACTTTAATTCTTAAAGCTTGTTTTGAAACAAATGTCAGGAGATGTCTAATTTCAGGTAAAATGGAGACACTGGGAGCCCCTTGAAATATCTTTGTGATTATTGTGCTATGCCCTCTATTTCTGCCTAGCCAATATTAGGCTGAAATTACTGATTTGACCAAAAAAAGAGTAAAGTGTTGCATGAGGCAATTCTCCCTGTATTGACTGGACCATTAGGGTTAACATTGACATATTTGGTAGGAGAAATGACTCTGCTGATGAATTAGGCTGTAAGCAACCCCATTTGCCATTTTCTAGTTCATAACACTTGCATAAGGTAGTGAATCACTGTATCAACAACATCCAGTGAATTTATCCTAGCAGGGACAGCTTTCACTCGAACCTCTGTTCTCCACAGGAGATAATTTCTTTTTGTAATGGAAACTAAGCACCTTCTATACACTTTGTATGTTAAAGCACAGCGGATTATGGGATTCCAGACTTTCTCCTCACTTAAATTAAATTTGAGATGGTCACAAGAGGTGGTAGACAAATTTTGACAACCCAAAAAGAAGTTACCATGGTAGGGTGAAAACTAATAATTTTAACAGGAGGATATGACAGCTGGCACAAATTGGTTGTCCTTGAAGATCAATAAACTGTTGAGCAAAAAAAAAGAATCCATTTTCACATAATGTGTTCTCTCTCATGACTGTGTAGCTGTTTGCACTTGAGTGGTAGACCATATGAAGAGTGGCCATTTTTGCAGTGGAGTAAATGGACAAAGGAACAGCTATGTAAATTATGAACCTCTCTAACAAAACAGAGGAATATTAAACCTTCTCCACAGTTACAAAGTAAGAGAAAGTGTGAGAGATGGAGGTAATATAGATACAGAGAATATGGGACGCCTACCATATGGAGGAATGTGAGTAAATGGATTTTTGTGACATCCCCTTTGGGATATCATCAGACAGGTTACAAGTGCTAATCCAGTTTCTCAGACTGGGTTCTCTTCAAGACATGAATAATTTTTGAAATTTTGAAGTGGACAACAATGTCTAAGAATTTCAATAGCTTGCTTAGTCACAAAACTATAATAAAAACCAAGTAGATATTTCTTAAATAGTCAGAATATAGACATTAAGAAACAGGGAAAAAAATGAAAAAGAAGCACAAAATAAAATAATATAAATTAATCATGTAAAGATTAAAGGTAACTGTAAAAAATTTTCTGCTTCAACAGTATTACATTTTCCCCCCCAAAAAATAAAACTATTCGCTTTCTACTGAAATAATCTTAGTTCACTGGAACCAGGTGTATTTACACTTTAAAAGTGTAATAAAAGTGAGTACAAAGAATTAAATACTTCCAATTAACTCTTGTCATCAGAAGGAGTAGGCAGACAGAAAAATGCTAGTGGTGATTTCAGATAAAAGATCAACTTTTCATCAGCCTTACATCTGAAAAGTGGTTATGGGCATCTTTATGCCTATGGTTTATCTAAATGAAAATAAGGATTTTTTACTAAATTCAGAGTACTTCTTTAAGACTTTATAAGAAAATTGATAAATTAGACCATTTCTTTTTACTGTTCTAGGTCACAGCTGTAAGTATGGGTAGTATTGTATGAAGACTTCAAACATGAACTATTCCATCACACATTTCTATGTATACATTTTGTTTTAGGGAGAAAAAAATTTTAGAAATCAATATTCTCCATTTAACAGTCAGACTTTCCTCCCGTTTGGTTGTGAATAAATAAAACATTCCTGGATTGTTCACTGTGTACTCTGATCTGCTTTAAATTTCCTGAGAAAAAGGAAAAGAGGGATTTAATGAAGCAGCCGCAATTTATGATATGTGGAAAAAAACCAAAAGATTATAATGTACCCATAGTTTTAAATGTGCAACAAACAATACAATTAACAAATACAGCACACTGTTTAATTGTGTTTTATTCTGTGATAGCTGGAAGGAAAGAATTTGCAGGAAAGAAAGTTCATTCACTCCTATTTATCTTCTCTATTTGTGGTGGTCCCACCTGGCCAACAGCCAACATCCATACACATGTTTACTTCTCAGCCATAGGACAGGAGGAAAATAGAAGGAAGGCAAAAAGATCTGTGGATCATGCCACTGATATTTTAACAGGGAAAGAAAAAGTTGCTCATGGAAGCAATGCAGAAAGAGGAATTTATTCACCTCTTATCAGCAGGCAGATGTTTAGCCCTTCCTGGAAGTGAGGCTCTCTATAATGGTCATAGAAGAGAATTCCTTAACCACAAAACTCCCCTCTTTGTCCCCTGTGGCAGTGACCCAGCCTGCCTTCTCTATGAAAACTAATGAAATAACTTGGATAGATTTTTCCTCTCAGGATAGTGAGTCTGAGGGAGATGGAGAAAGCATGGCTGGGGAATCCCCTGATCCTCCCGCCTTTTAGCTTGTCAGTCAAAGTCTCTGTTCCACCCCCTTTCCCCTCAGAGTTATTTTAATATTCATAAGGTTATTTTAATATTCAGCAAGTGCTGGAAAGTTCTGCCATTCTCTTATGTTGATTGGTTAATTCAAATAAGTTTCTTCCCTGTTCAGAACTTATTGGATACCTGTCACTCCTCATCGTTCTTTGATTTGTGGAATCCTGGACCCTCCCCTCTGTAACCGCCCCTTTCCATTCCCCTTAAAAACTCAGTGTAACCACCCCAGAAGGTCCTTTCTTGTAGCTTGCATCTCCCCATAATAAAACCTTGGGTGCTGCTATGGAAGGGTTCGCTCCCGCTTCTTTGTTCCCGCCTTCGCCCTTTTAATATCGACTGCTCTGCCTCAACTGCTGTGGAGCTGACAGCTAGGCAAAAAAGGATAGATAGAAAGCTGCGTCTCTGCAGCAGGTCTACCTGGCCAAGCGCAGTCCGTCACCCTCAGGCTCACCGGGCAGCCTGACCGGTCAGCGATAGTCTCCCTTTCCCTGAGATTTTAATGCGGTGTGGTATGAAATATTCCTTTGGTCGGTTTGAGTCTGTTGTCCTGATTGTGTTCCATCCCAGAGTCTTACTCACCCCAAACCTTTTTTCTGGTGGTGGTGCAGCTTAACCCCTAGAAGGCAGCTCAGCCCCCACAGCTGCCCACTGACCCCTTCAAGTGGTTTGGAGGAGCAAATCAGAAGGGTAGAAATGAGAAAACTTGTGTGTTGAGATAGAGGTAGTTTGATAGGTAAAGCAAAACCTGTGCATGCAAGCAAAGCAAAACAAGGCATTCATTCACCACTTCCCATGGGCAGACAGGTGTTCAGCCTGTTTAGGAACCTCGGGCCTCATCATGCATAATGGTTATGTGGGAAGACAAACCCAAAACTTCAAACATCCCCCTCCCTCCACTTACTCCTTCCCCCAGCTTTTATTTCTGACCATGATGTCAGGTGGCATGGAATATCCCTTCCCTCAGTTGGGATCAAGCGTCACAGCTGTGTCCTCATCCCAACTTCTCGCTCAGCCCTGATCTACTCTCTTGTGGGGCAGTGAGAGAAGCAGAAAATGCCCTGATTTATAAACACTGTTCAGCAATAAGTAAGACATCAAAGTATTTTCAGCACTGTTTTGGTCACAAATCCAAACACAGCACAATACCAATTTCTATGAAGAAAATTAACTCCATCTCAGACAAAACCCATTCAAGGGGGCAGTTGCAGAGTGAAAGGAGAAAATGTCGTAATATTTTACAAACATTCTTCAGAGATAATGAAAACATAGATGCATTACCAACACTGCTTTAGTTACAAGTACAAAGCACACCACCTGTGTGTGTATATACAGGCTGATGTGAAGAAAGTAAACTCCATTCCAGCCAGGTGGAGTAAATTTTTTCACGTGAACTTCTAAGAATGTCACTCTATGGTGATATGTTATTAAGCCATCAGCTTTTTTCCAGGAGAACATTCCATAATCATCCTTGTCACTCTTAATGAGACAATGTTTTATATTTTTAATAGTGATATGAAACAGGAGTTCCACACTTCAGAGTTTAAAGTACTCATAAAACTTTAAATGATCAGATAGCACTTACTTTTCCTTAAGTGTCCCACTGGTAGACTTTCAGTTGTGCTTCGTCTTTGTACTACAATCAGGCATGTAAAACTCAGAAAGGAAATTACATTTTTAAATACATAATTCACTCACAATGGATAAAAAGACCAACTTTCTAATTGTTTTCATATCTCAGGTATTGTCAGATATTTTTGATTCCATTACTTCAGCAGAATACAAAGTTATTCTGAAGCCATACGGAAGTTTAATGTGAAAGGAAGCTAAACTATATCAATAATGAAAGAAGTGTTTGAGGTTAGCATGATCCAGTAGCATTGTGTCTTTAATTTTAACCAGACTGATATTTCTTTGTCAGCCAAAGTCAACAGCCAATCTCTACTCATTAGCATAACAATAGGTTATCAGTTTAAAGAGAATCTCTACTCATTTGCATAGCAATAGGTTATCAGTTTAAAGAATAGATTATCAGTTTAATGACACAGGAGGTCTGTGTCATTATCAAGAAGTATCTTCTTCTACACTTAGCATGAGGTTGCACCTGTCAGTCTCTCTTACCCAAAGAAATTTGTTTTGCTGAAACACAAGGTGAGAGTGTCTGATAAATAATCGACAGCTTCTTAGAAAATCTTCTGCATATCCAAGAGATTTTACTGGAAAATTAAAAAATAATCAGCTTTTTAGTGATTATATTTCTAAAAATAAAAAACATTATAAAGAACAGTCTGATCCTTGGGGAAAATAAAAAAATCAAAGTAAAATAAAACTCCTGTTTTGAAATTATGTGTTAAAGATTGACTACATTTTATTACAAGGATAAATATAAATTGAGAAGTAACCACATACAAAAAATATTGATTGAAACCAACATTTCTATACAGTCAGAATAATAACCTAATAATCTTAAAAAATTCCACATTAATTCCTCAGGTACTTTATTATTACTCAGTTACAACAAAAGTGGAGATTCCCATAATATGGTCTAGAGATACATTTCCTATCTTGTCCATCTATTATGTGTTCCATATGGAATATAATATGACCAATTTTCTTTCAGTATAAATAAGTATGTTTGACCTACTGCTTCAAGGTAAACTGCTTCTGTGCTTCTTTCAAGACAAACAGGTAGTCCCTGAAAGAATAGAAATGTCTATTAATCATATTAAAATAGTTTTTCATTCCTCACCTTCTGTGAATCACCTTAATTTACTAAAAGAAAGCCAGGAATATATGTTCATGATGATGAATATTTATAGATAGTTATTCTAGTTGATAAAATTAGAAAGTAACAGTGATCATTATACTATTTAAAGAATAATAAAACTAGCCTCCTACTCAGGTTTAGTTTATAACTCATGTCAAGATTTACAGATATTAAATTCAACCTCAAGTTATGTCTCTTCTGAATAGAGATATAAATGTCAAAACTTCTACAGCATCAGACTATAAAACTGCCTAACCAAAACTGGCAGTAACAACTTCTCACTATAAAATATAGTGTAGTTAATCAAGCTAATAAAGGTCATGTTTAAAGAAACAGAGTAAACAGCATTACTGAGAACTAACATTTTTAGTTATTATAAATTTAACAATTAGGAAAACACAATAAAATAACTCAACATATTTCTCTCCAAATCCTTTCATGAAGAGCAGCATTCATTTACTGTTTTTGTGATTTATTTTTAAAATATCAAATTGTGGCACTATAGGAATAGAATTTTAGAGCTACAGATGTTGAAAATGAGCAATAGTTACTTAAGAAAATGTTTTTCCTCTCAGGTATCATCTTATTATAACATTTACATAATCATGAAAAGTAGCAGAAATTTCAAAATTCTCAAACCTTTCCTTTAAATAATATGAAGTCATAGGATCATTATGGCAATTGTGATAATATACTATACTCTCTTTACATATTAGTGGATACAGTGTAATGAATAGAGGATAATGCAAAGTTTTCAAGTTCAGTGTGTTGATGGTGAAAGATAAATATGTCGTGACAAAATATGCAGAATGGGGCAGATAATCAAAATGACAGATTCCAACCATGGTCATGATATTCTGACTCATAATAATGTTCAGTCAGTCACACTTGAATTCAGTGCTCTTAGAGTAAGATGTGATTTCACAGAAGCAAAGCACCACAAAATAGCTAATTCTGTGATGGCAATTTGTCAGGTTTCACACGGTACTTCTAGCATTAATTATTGTCACCATCCCAGCCAGAAAATGACTTTATCACCCCAGCTGAGACTGGGCAAGGATTAGATGTGTCACATTCTGAGGTCGCAATTAGTGTGGTTATTAGCAGGGTAACACCTCCAGGAGCTGAAGTGGGTAATTCAGCATTATGGAGAGAAGCACAAGATTTCCTGTTATGGAGTTGCAGTGCCTTGGACAACACTAACCAACACTTTTTAATAAGGTTGTATAATGATAATTTGCACTTCAAAGTAACATCTAAAGATCCTTAGTCCAAAGCCACCATTTCTTTATAAATCTATCTCCCTTCAACAGTGAATACTGTGATTGCCAGTTGCAATGATGTGGCCATGTCATACAGAGTGAGTAGCTCATGATTAGATGTTACAGAAAAACATAATTAGATATGAAATTTTAATGTCATATATGTTTTCAATTATATATTCCTAGGTGCACTATACGTTTATCCTTTAACAGGCATTCTTGGGGGTTCAAAACTTTTTAATATTTTTGAAGGTTAAACTCAAGCTACGTTCACCAGTCTCAAAGTCTAAATGAACTCTGTACTTTCTTTGAGTTTTCAAATATTTTGTAAATGGCTTATAAGTTCGAGTAAATTAAAGCATGCCTGATTCAACACAATCTTTTCAGAAATGTAGTACACCTTATTTAGTTCACAGAATCATAGAATCCTTAAGGGTGGAAAAGACCATAAAGATCACCAAGTCCAGTCATCATGCTTGCACTGCTACCATATTCATCTTTAAACCACGTCCCTAAGTGCCGTATCCACAGGTTCTTTGAACACTTCCAGGCATGGTGACTCCACCACTACCCTGGGCAGTCTGTTCCAATGATTTACAATACTCCCCATGAAATTTTTTTCCCCTAATATCCAATTGAAGCTTTCCCTAGTACAACTTGAGGCTGTTTCCTCTCATCTTCTCACTTCCTACCTGGGACAAGAGACTGACTTCCACCTGCCTACAGCCTCCCTCTATGTACTTATGGAGAGTGAAAACTCTGAGCCTGCTTTTCTCCTTAGATTCAGGCTAAATACCCACAGCTCCCTCAGGCACTCTTCAGAGGACTTGTGCTCCAGACCCCTCGCCAGCTCTGTTGTCCTTCTCTGGACACGCTCCAGCACCTCAATGCCTTTCTTGGAATGAGGGGCCCAGAACTGAACACAGGATTCAAGGTGAGGCCTCACCAGTGCTATGTACAGAGGGACAATCACTGCCCTGGTCCTACTGGCCACACTATTGCTGATGCAGGGCAGGATGCCACGGGCTTTCTTGGCCACCTGAGCACACTGCTGTTTTTCAGTAAGGATTTCTTTGGTATATTATGATTCGAACATATAATAGTTTCTCTCTTGGCCCTTGGTCCCCGTAGTCTCTCAACTGATTTTATGAAAACCACACCTTTTTTTCTCACACACACATTAAATAAAAGATTATAATATTAATGTTGCACAACAACACCAAAAAAGAAATTATACTTAAAATAGTATTTAAACTACTTCTTAAAGAACAGCATTATTTTACTCTTTATGGCAATAAGTGTTTATTTTCATCAATTAGGTAGTTTTTGCATTTGATTATCATATAAGTAATCTCAAAAGATTATCCACCTATAAAAACGAAACAGAAAATCCACTATTTCACTAGGATTTTGTAGTAACTTTTTTTTTTGTAAGGGTGTTTTTTGCTGGTTTTGGTGGTCCTTTTTGTTGTTGTTTGTTTGTTTTTATTTTTTAATTTCAAAGATTAATAACATACTGAGAATTTAAAAAATTAATTTTGCTGTAAACAATAGCAATAAAGAAGATTATGTGGATCACCAAAAATCAAATGCTTCTAAATCTAATTATCATTAGATTATTACCAATTTTGGAAAAAGTGCATTATAATATCCAGACTATTCTTCTCATTCAATTGAGTTTGCTGGTTTTGGCCGGGGTAGCTTTCATCATAGTACAATTAATTTATTTATTTACCTCCAATTTTGAAGACCTGAAGTGAAAAAGCATTTTTAGATCTCTGATAATTTTGTGAAATTATGACATAGCCTGGAATTTTTTCATAGTCATGGCTTAAATATATTCTTTGTTTCTTGAAAATATTACATATTTTTGCACAAGTCATGTATGTTTCCAACTTCAACAGTAATTTAACTAGCAACCTGTTATCAGTTTATTTAATTTATTTCTGATTCATAGGATGGTTAATAGTGAAATATAACTTTATATTTAAATACAGAATTGAAGATTTGCTTAATTTTTATCTCTGAAACTGAAAAATCTGATGTCAATATTTGTGTTGTGATCAAAGCAGTGGAACACAAACTCTTATGTGCTACAATTGCAATTATGGACTGCATAAAATATGAACCTACTTATATAATAGAATTTTACTTAGAACATTTTTTGTAACAGACAACAGAATTTAGAATTACTTTTGAATCATTATCTTTTTTAAATGTAATTGAACTAAAACTGGATTGTAGAAGATATTTTAATATCCTACCTGATTATATGGGAAACACTGGTTATGTTTACTGCTGCTGACATACATTGAGGTACACATTCATTTAAATTTTATATTGCTGTAACAGATATAGATGTGGTCATTTTTCAACACATACAAGTCTTGAAATAAATTCTCTCTTTTCTTCTGTCACAGTTACCACTGATAAACTGGCAAACGGTCTAGGAGAGGGACACAGGCTTCCAACCTCTATCATATTTATTTCACCACACACGAAAAACTACAACCAGAGAAACTCAGTCAAGGTGTCTACACCCTCCACAAAACCAGAGCCTTTATATTTAAGTAAATGTCACAAAATACCTCAGTTCAGAGCAGGATGTAATGACACAGAGTAGTTAAGATATACTTTCTGATATTACTTTTTTCTACTCAACAACGTTAAAATTTTTTTTGTTAACAGCATGTTTATTGTAAACCTTTTTTTTTTTTTTTTTTTTAATCTAGGTAGAGAAAAGGACAAAGATCTATTTTTAATGGTCTTCAGGAAAGTAAATCCATTGATCATGGGAGCTGTCTTCTACTTAGGAACTGCTGACAAAATAGATTTAACCTGTGCTATGATGAGAATTTTGAGTCAGGCACACCATCCTGTATGTCCTAAGCCCTAGATACTTGTCATGTCATGCCATCCAAGCAGGCGTCAGATGAGATTCTGATACATAAAAGTTAATGTGTGGAGCCATCCACACTCCATTTTACAAGGAGAGTGCATAGTCCCGGAACCTACTGATGTGAGCAAAGATATGCCTGGATATTGCAAATCTTAAACAGCATCACTTCTATGAGTTATATATTCCATTAGATGCAACTGAAGTGAGCTATGTTCAGTATTCCTTCTCTTTTCTGTTGGGCTTTCAAGCATCTCGTATACCTGCCAGCATTAGCTTGCCCTTAGAAATGATGCATCCAACAGCTTCCCCTTGGTCTCCTGGACTGATGTGTGACACTTTCAGACATTCCCTGGTCCACTGTTTTCTCCTTGTCTTGGTTTCAAAGATGGGTATTTGCTGAAGAAGGCAGAAGCCTCCTTTAGAATAGGAAAATGTAACCCCCTTCCCTCTGAATTGGTAAAATTTTTGAAATCAAGAGGCTTTCAGGCAATGGTATGAGAAAAGAGGAATAGCAGTCCTTTACTAATATATNCTCCAGCAGCCTCTCTCCCCCTCCTCTGGATGTCCAGAAGTGAAGAAGTGTTTCCCAGCTGTGCTCAGCCCCTTTTAACTAGTCCCGTTCCCCCAGTATCTCCGCCCCCCTCTGAGGGGAAAACTCAGATACCAGGGAATCTTAGATAAGGGCTAGCTAGCCACACCCATCTCAGACCCAACTCTTTGTCTTTCTTAATCACCACTCATTATCACTTCCTAGCAACTAATCACCCACCCATTATGACTCCCAGCAACTAATTACCCACCCATTATCAACAAGAATGGGGAAAAATTCTAAAAAAAGTATCCCAAACCCTGACACTCCTTCAGCCTTTGCTGACTTGTTCAAGCAAGAACGTCCCCAAACAAATGACTGACACCTAAAAGTACTGCCTTAGGCTTCTCAGGATGACTTCTTTTACTCTGTCTCTGTTGAAAAAAAAACATAAAACACCAAGACTTTCCTTTTTAATGTTTTTCTGGCTCTTGAAAATTGTTAAATCTAAATTTTCAAAACAGAGCTTTTGAGGTATCTACTATGATCCTCTTGCTTGGGCAGTATTATTCAGCTCCTACTAATTTGCAGCCTAGCAAGAAGGAGACTACTTGGCTGGCCCTTCATGAAAAACCCTATACTCAACAACTGCTTTTCTTTCTTAGAGCTTACAGATGCGCTTTCATTCTCTGGATTTAAATAATTGCTCCATCTTGGCACATAGTTTAAGTTTCAAATGCCTATTACAGTATATAGAGCTGAAAAACAGCTGGTGCTTCACTGCACAACTAAGTTTTAGGTAATAAACAAATGCAGGTTCCTAGAACAATGGGGAACTGCTGTTCATTTCAGTTCACAGTCAGTGTGCTATAGGCCAGAAACAAAAGGATCTATAATTTTAAGTGTAAATAAATGAAATCATAATAAAAATGTTGCAGTTATATAATACAGAATAAAGATGATTGTGATGCATTTTGAATGGCTGAGGTCTGATTAACACTGCATAAATATAAGCACAAGAATCTTAGCAATGTTCAACCATTGTTTCCATTATCCATGTCTATATCTTTTATGCTAATCCTCTAAGTCATATAAAATACTTCAGTGTTGGTATCATCATAATGATCAGTTTTTTGAAATTTAAATCATTGCTATACATCTCCAGCCCAGAGTAGCTCATCCAATATTGACATCAAACTTGTCCAAGAACTGGTTCAGTTACATGATCTTTCATATATTCCTTGGTGCATATCAGTAAGTAATTTGTAGAAAAGTTGGTTTGTCTAATGGAAATTATTTACTTTGTAATCTGGATTTACACTGCTGAATCCTACATAACAAGAAAAAAACCACAGAAATTTTTATTTTACAAGATTTTAAGTCGTAAAATCAATGGCAGGAAAAGAATCCTTTAATTATTTATTACTAAGAGTACATTTTCTCTTCACTGTTTATATTATTATGTATAGAAAGGAACATTTTAGAGAAGAAAAAAGGAATTATTTTGCAGGATAGAGAAGTTTAAAACAATTTTTTTTCAGATAGTTTAGACGGTGTGAATATCAAGATAAAATTATGACATCAGTAAAACTGATGTGTGCTTTGCCATTTACCAGTATAACCGAAATTTAACCTAGAGATTAAAAGAATGAATTAAAGGTTTTCTTTAGAAGCTGAAATATGATCTACTTTAAAAGATTACTAAAAACTTCTGGAGTGCATAATACAGCCCAAAGCAATTGTACGTCAAAAATTTACATGACATTTTAGTCCCTGGTAGCAAAAAACATGAAGGAGGGTCTCCAAAGTATCACATTTCTAAAGTAATAAAGGTTGATGGCTGCAGTTCCCATGCTAAGGAATGAACCTGCTCACAGAGAACTGTAAGAAAATAATTTAGGGCTTGAATCACAGTTCGGAGATGGGGACATGCAACAGAATTACACAGCAACATACAAGTTTGCAAACAACATAAATAGAGGCCTGCCCCCCAAAAAGAGTATGATATGGCTAAGAAATAAAGTAGAAAATTTGTATTGTTGAATAAGAAAGATGGACTGAAATAAACTTTCCTCCTATGTGTTTTCTGGGTCAGGAAAATATAGGAGGTCTCTGTTTTCTTATAATGTCATTATTGGAGCTCTCTTCCTCTCCTTTAGAGGAAAATATCCTTATTAGTTCTTCCCTGCAGCAGAATATGACAAATTCCAGCATTAGATAACAAGAATAATTTTTATTCAGGAGTGATCAAGCTCTCCACAGAAGCCAGAGTAGTTTTTCTGATGGTGTATCAGTATATACTAACCTCATGTGAGATTGCTTAGTCAACCACACTTCCTGATCACTGGAGCATAGACACAGACTTGAAGAAGTGAAGCCTTTGGTTTGCACAGTGTTCAGATCTAATTCTCAAATCTTTACAGCTCTTTAGATGCAATTTTCTCCTACTGTCAATGTTCTATGAACTATTGTTTTATTTTTTGAGCAGCAGGGATAGACTAGTAAGGTATTATGAAGAATTTTAGAAGGCAAATTTTATTTTTTTTTTGGTCAATATATTGCTAGATCTCCAGCAAGTGCCTTTGTTAATTTGAAATTAAATTTGGAATGCATAGATCTCTTATACCTTAGCCCTTCATGAAAGTGAAATTTATATGTTTGAAAATACATAGAGAAAATGCTTGAGGTCCAGGCAGTAGTGAGTTTGGGTATAGAATAAATAGATTTTTAGGGGATCTGTATTTTTGTAGAGCCACTTCCTTGTTTCTGAGCACATCAGTGTTACTGTGCAGCTATAAATAGAGTAGGCCATAGACTGTCAGAGAACTGCAGAGAAGATCCAGGGACTGTAGGAAGCCCATCTGTATTACTTCTCAGCTTATCAGTGAAGACTTTCAGTTGAGGAACACTAATTGACTGGCTGAGCAGTCCTAGTCTGAAAATAAAATTAAATGTATTAGCTTAAGTTACCAAGAATGAAGGACCTAGAAATGCTAATGTGGTCACTCCAAGCAGATGGCTTTCACTTTCCAAGTAGGCACTAAGTGCCTACCAAATAGGGCTCTACATCATTGACATACACAGATATGGGGAAAAAATACTAATTGTAAACAAAAATATAAATATTACATGATCTGAAAATGGTACAGAGCTACAGTTTTCAAACTATTTTGAAGGCTTAGTAATTATACAAGTAATTGTCCTTTCTTGAATTAATTTCCAGTGTTTGAATTTGTTTAAATCAGCTTACTGGTGAAAGCAGCTGGGTAAATTAACAAATAGTTGAGGGGTAGGGTAAGGAATGAACCTTTAAAGAAAAATAACATAGAGTTCCAAGGTGGAAGCAACACTTATTTTTATTAGGAGGTCAGCCACTAATCCTGTTTTCCATATGTGTGAAATTGATAAGTCATTTCTCAAAATGAAGGAGGAAGGATTCCTTTTAAACAATTACCTTTCTAGAAAGGTGTTTACGTGGCAAGATACTCGTCTTTTTTACTGTAGCCAACTATATATAAAATACTTATGTAGGCATTTCAGTTCATCCAGCTGTCTGTGCTGAAAGGAATAATTTGAACACTTATTGAGGTAGAAGGAGAGAGGGAGAGAGTGTGCACGTGTCTTTAAGGATCCCTAAAAATCCTTAGCGTACATAAGAAGAGGTAGCACTTCCTTCTCACTCTTCCCTGTCACGACAGTACCTTTTCCAATATTTTTGTGGTGCTTTATGTATGAAACCTTTAAAATGTTAGATGGGATGGCACAACATGGGGTTAGCAGCCTTTCAGTCTTCATTACTTTTAAAAAAGATTTTGTGTTGTTATCAGAAAAGCAGGTTGTTTTCCGCTTTAATTTTTTTTTTCTAAGGGAAGATAAAAATGTATTCTAATATAATGATTATATGAAAACTGAAACCTGATAGCTAGCTTTCAGGCTAAATGGGGGAAGGCTTAGGGAAGAAAAAAATCATTCAGCCCTGCCTTGATTTCCAGCACCTTTCTCCTCAATTCCAATAGTTCACTACTTACATTCTTAAAGTACTTTAAGGCTTTGTGCCACGATGCTGTCAGTAGGGGCACTGGGCGTCCGCTTGCGGGCCCAGGGGCTGGCCAGGCTGCTCTGAAGGCACGGGAGGGCTGGTGAAATTCCTGCAAGGTTTCACCCAACTCACCAATGGTACAGGCGCACTGAAGAAGGAGAGACAAGCGGAGGGGCTTTCCCAGATGGTTTATTTGGCACTGGGGTTATGCTCGGGAAGCACTGGCACAGCGTGTTAGAGTTACATAAATACAGACAGGAGGGGGCAGGGGGCGGGTACAACATCCAATAGGGGAGCAGTGCTAGGTTTGAATTTGGCGGGCTTTGTGTAGGATTACACAATACAGAGCCCTCCGGGGGAGCGGTGGGGGGGAACAGATACCGAGGTGGGAAAGGGGAGATAGCAGAGCCTGGCCATGAGATAAACCAAAACTGGCCAGGGCACACTGCAACAGCTTTGTATAAAATCCCCAACAGGTTTCAGAAATTCAAAGACACACAAAAAAATAAACCAAAAAATTTTACACTCCATGTTCCCTAAGTGTTTCTACTTAAACACTTTGTGGAAAGAACTCTGAATAACCTCAAAAAAGCGCCTGCAGATTTTCCTATTCAAATTTCAACTCAAATTCTGCTCATTATAGCTAAAAAAAAGTAACCAAATAAATTTCCTTTGTGTTTTTTAATCACCCCTTAGGTTGCTAGTAATGTCCTAGAAAAGATAAACTCCCTTTCATTTGTTTAAGCTACAAATAAAGGAAGGAGAAGAGTGAGTGTTGTCTTGAGTTGTGCAGTTTTTCAATGTTTATCTTTGCTGTAATACTTTCTCACGCATGCTGTTGTAAACATAGCCATGTTTTTGCTAACTGTCCTTGTTGTTTTCATTCCATTCTCCTAGGCAGAGACATGTGATGGATTTTTCCTTTGACCAGTGTGATTGAGAGGTGATAATTTCTACCTACAATACACGGTGATTTCTAAGAACATATAAATAAAGGCCAGAGGGTTCTGCTCTCTCTTTTGGCTCCTCGACCTGGTCGGCTACGTGTGTTTTCTTTGTGTCCATACACTGCGACAAGTGAGGTAAACATAAAAAGAGAGAAAATACTTCTGGAAAGAGAAAGAAAAAGTACGTTGTTTGAACTAAACCAGCAATAGTTCCCTACTGCAGGGGTTTGGGGGTTTTATCTGGTTTTTAAGGTTTTGTGGGATTTTTTTCAAGTATTAGCATTTGAAGCCAATGGAGAATTTCATTTAAGCTTCTCAATTACTCTTTGAGAACAATAATTGAACATGACATCAGTGAGTGAACTAACTTATTTATACTCCTGTGGGATAATTTTATGCAGAAAGTGCTGCATAATATTCTGGCATGTAGTTTGCAGAAAATGGTGATGACTGCATTTTCCTGTCAGGCACATGGTGTTCTGCAAGGGGGCACGGGGAAAGGAGAGCGGGATGTTGTGCAGGGCTATTTTGAATCTCAGTAGGAGAGATCTGACAACAAATGGCGTAAAGATGGAATAAAAAGAGGAAAATAGACAGGAAGGAAATCATGCCTCTGTGGATGATATGAGCCCAGCTTTTGTGCAGCACTGAAGAGATCTGGTGGATTTTACCATGGCATGCTGCACAGATCCCATCCATGCACAGGTTCAGTCTCCTTCCCATACCTTTCCATATCATCTTGGATAAAACCCCAAACTATCTGTCTTCTTTTAATGGGCTGGAATGCTGTCTCTGTCATAACACCCAGCAGTGTGCAGAGCGGGATGAAACAAGGCACTTCAACGCATTTCCTTACAGCAGCAGATCATGCCAGCACATGAGCTTTTTTAGTCCTAGCAGAGCAGGCATGTCTGGCCCAGGGTCACCAACTGCTTGAATACAATGTCTTCTCAAAGGCTTCCTGCACACAGGATTGAAGCACTGCTTATTTTAAAAGCTGCTGCAAACCCAGAGGTTCAAGTTGTCCAAAGAGCAACTGTACATTAATTTGAAGTATACAATTGTCTGTTTTATACCAGCAGTAGCAGGTATAAAAAAAATAAACAAGGTAAATTATAATTTGAAGGTACAAATGCAATGCTCCTTTAGAGGAAAAGAAAATCTTCAAGATAAAACAGGAACAGAATATTCAGTAGGTATATAAATACAAAAGAATCTACAAGAGCTCTGAAAAAATGAATACTGTGTTAAAATGCATAAAAATCCAGAGCATTTATTCATAAAGAATTTGAATTCAAACACTGCTGCCTGATGAAAGCTTCAGCAATGTCTGAAAAAACTTCAGATGAAATTTCAATCAGTAAGGCAACAGCTTGAATTCATGCTGCAAGTTTTAGGAGATTAGAAGTATTTCTATTTTCATTCTTTTTTCCTTCCCTATACACTTATTGAAGTGGTGTCTGTACAAAGATAAGTGCATTCAACTTTATACCCACATAGTTTGTATAAATGGTCATTTTCCTATTCCCTAAATGTGCTCCAATGACATAAACAGAACTGAACAAAAAAACATTCTTTCAAGTTTTTTGAGAAAAACTTTTTGTCTTTGTGCATTGCACCATTTTACATCAACTTAAAAATGCTTTTATGAAAAATGCTTCAGAGGAACTTCTGAAGGTTTGTGGAGGAATCAGAGCTATTGGTCTGAAACTTGTATATCCTACCAATTTATTTTTTTCTTTTCCTACTTCTATGATAGGTGAAAAAGCCAGATTTTTTCACTTTGGATTTTGAGAGATTCATACACTGCATCTGTTTGGAATATCTTGGTCTTGTATTCTATCACTGATAGCATTTATATAAGAAAAAGATTTAGAATAGTTATATTTTTCAATTTTAGTTGCACATGGCAGTCCAGTACAGACAGAACCACCTACACTAAAAAGCAAACCAAAGCAAAGCAAGCTGAAAATTTTACTCATACTCTACTTTCTTTTGGGGTTTTGATAAAAGAATTGATTCATTATACTGGAACATTATTTTTCTTTCAGTATACCTTCAATAAAACACAAATAAATAAACGTTCAGACACCCTTCAGAAATATTAATGAGCATTTATTAGGTTGTTAAAACATGCATTTATTCCTCAAAGTTAATGAATTAAAAGTTCATAAGGGTTTCATTAAGGGGCTCATAATTACTCATATATTTAAAAGGTCTCATTCTATTTTCATCTTCTTATAATAAATATATCTGAATAGAACACATGGGTTTATACTGACAGTTTAGCAGACAATAAAATATTTAGTAACAGTGGTCACATAGTTAATAGCACCTTACAGAGTAAAAATATAATTATCTTTCATTTTGACATACAACTGATGTTGCTATATCTCTTGGTTCTGACCTTCAGTGAGTACTGGTGACATATCTCAAAATGCTTTAAATGATTTATTACACTTGCTTTTGCATTTTCATGTAACTAATTAAAATTAAATTGTATCTAACATATCCTTTGTTGATGCCGAATAATAAAGCTCTGCTTTAAGTCTGCACATCATGTTACAGTTTACACATACCTAATAGAGAATAGAGAGAAAAAAACAGAAAACAAAATGAGGCTCAAAATGAAGTATATTAGTGAACTTCACTAATTTAACTAATCTGGGAATTACCAAGATGTTACACATAGTGTAACACAACTTTGAGGTAAACACAACTTTGAAACTACTTCTAGTCTATCCCACTTGTAAAGGGCATAATTTAGCATGTTAGAGAAAATGTTTGAGACATCATGGCCTTAATTTAAATAAAAGTTAAAAGAGTTAGAAAAGACAAGTTTTCTCAACACAGTGACAGATTTTAGGAGATTTAACTCTGTTCATAGCACCTTTATGTTGTTCCATTTCCAAATTTAATTTTTCTGTAGTGGCACAAAATCCCTAACTTGACAGCTACCAGCAAAAGCTTTTCATTGTTTGACTTTCCTGCTAAACAGAGACAAAACCACCAGTATTCTACACTCCAGTTTAATTGAGTCTTGTAGATTTTAAATTACTGTGTTCTGATATATCCTTACCTGCATGCAGGTATCACTAGAAACCCACCAAGAAACAAGGTCTCTTCTGTTCAGCACGTTCACCTGTGATAAGACTGCATAAATCAAGTGCTCTCTTCTCTGGCCATCTACTTTTCCAACAGCTTTTTAGTCATCAGATTCTTATCCAGGTGGACACTCTTGACTCAAGACTCTTTCTCTGAAGAAGTTTAATGAATGTCCAGTAGGGAGAAAAAATTATAAGCAAAAACCCCACACATTCATAAACAAATAATCCCTGTCCAGGTTTCAAAAAATGCTAAAATTCCTAGCAAACAGCATAAAGACTGGTACAAAAAAATAATATTCTGTGTGTGTCATTTCCTCATTAGCTATAGGAATCTGAGAGACAAGCTCAGAACTCTGATTTAGAAACTTTGTGCCTGCATTTAGCTTTACTAATAGTACCTGTACTCTTTGGTCCTCAACACTCTTGAAAAGAAGCAGGCTTTCCTCTGAAAGTCTCTTTTTCCTGCATTTCCACCCCAAAGTTTTTTAACATCTCCTCTATCCTTTGTGACAACTTTTTTTAAAGTGTTCATTCCCAAACGACACTCTGCAGGCTGATTCTTGTATCCATGACCAACAGTTTAATGAATAACTTTTTGCTCTCATTGCGTACTTTAAGATTAAAATCCTCTCTCTGAGGTTTAATGGCTTTCAAATGGATGGATGGGCATTGAAATTGTTTTTCATTTTTAGCAAAATGGATACACAAAACCACAAATCACCATAATTCCTAAATTAATTCTATAAAGAATTAAACAAAGAAAAGATACAGTTTTGTAATCTTTCTGGATTTGTCCAGCAACTTAACAATATCCAGCACTGGTCAAAATTATATATAAATTACCTCTATTATATTTTACAAAATTTTATTTTCTCATTTCTGAATATCTCCTTATACATCTACCTGCAACTAAAGTGAACACTTAGACACCTGGCAGCAGTTTTAATATAACTACCCAGACTTTTAGGAATCATATTCAGGTGCTTTGAGTATTAATTAATTTCTCCATGCTTCCATGTGCTTAATGAGTAAATATTTTGTTCAATAAAGTCTATGTGAGGAATGTACCTATGCATCACAGACATTTCTGAAAACAATTCGGAAGTTTGCTTAGTTTTAAAATTCAGAATTAGAATTTGGATATTTTTGAGTAGGAGCTATGGTGTAGTATTCAGCCTAATATGAGAAATTTCCAGAACAGATACTTCAGGTAAAAGAAATGTAAAATTAATTTTTAAAGTAAAAAAAGAATTAAAATATATTAAAAATTATTTGTTAATGTTTTTCTTTTAGTTCGTGCAGTAACCTTTCTACTATACTTTGGGTTAGTGTTGTATATTTCTGTAGAACACTTCAAATAGTATTCAACTGGTGATATTTTTCAACATAAAGAACTCCAATTATTCAGCCAAGAGTGTCCAAACAGGGAGATATCAATGAACAAACAATAGTTGAATGCAATATTGAATTATATTAATGTACTGTAATGATAATCATTCTAATGCAATTAAATTAACCCTCTTTTCTAGTAATCTTCATGGAAACATTATGGCATCATAATGTTATCTGAGTTTATTTATTATACTTAAATTCTAGAAGAGGTATGCTTAAATCCTAAGAAGAAATAAAACTTTTCTCTAATGAAGTGTAATTATTTTTTCCAGGTTTCCTTAGCAAGCGTGTAATATTTTTTGAGAATTAGGGAAGCTAGGTACTGCCTGTGAGAAAAGGAGTTCAGTGAAGCTCGCTCACTTTGTTGCAGCCAAAGTACTCAGATGAATCAGCTGCAGCTCTGATGCTGACACTTACCTTTTGCTCTTACTTTGAAGTCAGTGGCAGAAGGGACAGGACTCCACAGCAAAGCACAGGATCTTGCCCGAGACAGTTTGAAATGCAACCAGATTTGGAAACAGGCAGCCTGAAAAATTAAACTTTGAAAATTGTGACGTGGGAGCCTTCAAACAGACATTGAAAACTGAGTGGGAGGTAAGGGCAATTGTCAGGAACAACGTCTGAGATGGCAGTGGGAGATCCTCTTCAATATCCTTGTCAGTCTCCAAGGGTACAGCACTGCCCAGTGATGTTACCCAAAGTTATTATTAAATTCTAAGGATTTGTCGATCTGCGGTTTCAAAGAAAAGCTATGAAGTGCATAAGTGAATTAAAGGGTAAAAGAATAAAGCGCAAATTATTACTTCCTCTCCCCCACCATGTCCCATACGGTTCAGACATGATCCAATCCAATGCTGCATCTTGGGCAGCCTGATATTGACACT
This sequence comes from Pomatostomus ruficeps, assembly GCA_013400735.1. Lineage (NCBI taxonomy): Eukaryota > Metazoa > Chordata > Aves > Passeriformes > Timaliidae > Pomatostomus > Pomatostomus ruficeps. The sequence continues at coordinate 24,412 of VYZT01044848.1, forward strand.
CATGGTCTCTCTAAAAGATCCTTCCTCCCTACTGTTCAGCCCTTTGTGGCATTTCTCTATGTGCAAGGTCTTCAAATGAAAGTCCACTTTGGTATTTTTAAATGCAGTGCTTTATATGCTAAAAATATATATACATAAATACATAGATATACAGCATATATGTGTGCTCAAGGGGGTGAACAATTGAAAATATTTCTCAAGACCATTCTTTATAAATAATATCAGATTATCAAATAAGCAGTGGTACTTGTTCACCTTAAAATAAGAAATGAAAGCACTAGCAAGTATTAAAAACAAACAAAAGGATACTGTCACAAGCAATCAAAAATCAAAGAAACCACAAGTAGTTACTTAAATTACTTACTGAAAGATCTTTCTTTCCTTCACTGAGCTGATTTAGCATCATTTTCCTGAAAATGCAGTAGTTGGAGTTGTGGATCTTGTATATGTCTCATGCTCTTGGTGAAGTATTTTTGCTTTAAAGGCCTAGGATTTAGATCAGTTTCATATTTCCCTCTAAATCCTTCTATTTCCTCATAAACCGGAAACCACGCTCTTCATCAGAATGCAAGTTGCTTCCCTTCAGTGGGGTTCTTTGCAGGAACCACCTCCTGCATCTTAGTGATTCCTAAATGACCTGTTATATCAGTGGAATCTGAATCTCTTCTTTCTCTGTTTGGTGACTAGTTGACATCATTTAATGAAGAATATGTTTGGAGTGAATCCTGCCCAATCTCTTCCATACATATACTGCTAAGATGCATGCTAGGGAGTCTGAAGACTCAATAGTGCTCTAGCTAATCAAGGAAAATGACAAATTTTATTAATTTTTTAATCTCAATTTACATACTTAAAGATGTCAGCTCCCCAAGTAATGGACAAATTTTAACAGAGTGTTCGCTGTGTGCCTGGTGCAGGACTTTTCCATCTTTGTAGACTGGTAGTTTTAAAAAGTGATTAAGCCCATACTAATATCAAGCTTGTCAGAGACTAAGCAAGTTCTTTGCCTCCATTAAAATCTTTCAATGTTGTCAATGCAGTTTCTTTGGTGCAGTGCTTAGAAAGGTGAGCAAAACTCCAGGTAACTATAATAAATATTTTAAGATAAGATAGAGGAGTCTCATGTGTCAACATTTTTTTTCTTAAAGTGGGGAATAATTCTTTCACTCCAAATAATTTTTTTTTATAATTATTCCTCTTCTAATAAGCTCTATCAATTTATGTTGCTGATTTCACTTTCTGAATGGGTCTGCTTTTGTTTTTTCCATTATATGACAATAATACTTAAACAGACCTCATCTTCCCAGAGCAGAGTGTCTTCATGCGCATAAGTTCATAATTAATATTTTAATAATTAATATTTCAGGGCAAATGACTGTTTTCAAATCAACTCACTTATTCCTACAGAGTATTCATTTGTATGTACTATTACATACTACTTTAAAGGGATAATATCATATTAGATTCCCTTTTGTAAGCTGTGATAATCCAAATTCAGATCCTTCAGTGTGCGTGAAATGTGAACTCTAAAAATTATTTGAAATGTTAAATGTATTGTATAGAAGAGGCTAAAGTTCACCTATGGATGCAATTCTGGGATCAATTTAACAATAAAGGACATGTAGCTTAGAACAAAATAATATGTTTGAAACAGAAATATATTTTTTCATTTCAGAGCTTTCTGACAACTGAATCTATTTCTGTCTTTGGTCCCATCTGAAATCCTTCTAAAATTCATTTCAGAAGGTAAGAGGTTGCTCTCAAATTTGTCTCTGATTTTATAATATTTGGTGAAATCACATTTTGCAAAATCATTCTTGGTCATGTGAGAACAAAACAGTGTCATTTTAAATAACTGGCCTGGACATAAGATGAGCCTACTTGCACCTCCAATTTCTTCATGAAAGAAAAGCAGCATGCTAACAACTGGTTCTGTTTCAGTACTTGTGCTTTTGATTTCATCTCCACTCAATGAATATGAAGAGAAGTAAAAATGAGATAAATATCATTCCAATTAGAATATTATGACTAGAGGGAGGAATTATCTATTAATATTTTTAACAAGTCAGAGGAGAAAATCTTTCTTCTTTGTACCCCACTATAACAATATTATCAGGAAGGATTGTTTTGCTCATTCAAATGCTTATACATTAATAATAGCAGCAGCAGAAACAGAATTTTTTAAATAATTAAATTATGTAAATAGGATTTTATTGTGCATTTGGGGCTTTTGTTGTTTGATGTTTGTTTTGGGAGGGGTGGTTGATGTTTTTGTGGTTTTTTCTTCTTTTCACAGTCATATATACAAAATTATTGCTGTTTGACTGTTGCAGATCACCGGGGCTTGCTACAAAGCCAAAATGAAGCTGGGATCAGCTGCCAGTATTAATTTTGTTGTTTGTCAGTTTATGAATCTTTTCTTACTAGCTCCTTCTTGTTATTTTGTGTACAGATTACCAGGTGCAGTCAGTAAAAAAAAATAGAAAGAAAATAGAGAATTTTCTAAAGCGCACATGGGAAGGAAGGAGAAATCAAGAATTCAACTCTTCTAAGCCAGAAATGAAAAATTTTTCAGTTATGTTGCATATTCTATGTACTAAAGCATGTACAAATAAGTACATGGGAACTTCATGAGTACATTAAGTAGGTCATAAATGTAAGCCTAGAATTTATATTCCACCACTACTTAAACACAGTAATAGGACAGACATAAAATTCACATATCTGGGTTATGACTTTGGTACGTCTATTTCCACTAGTTGTCTGCAGGTGTTGCTGAAAGGGGAAGAAAGTCTATTACTGTTAAATGATGCATTTTGTAAATTTCTCTTTGTAAATCTTACTGTGAACAAGATTAAAAATTATTATTTTTCATGTTTTTAAGGAAAACCTTGATTCATGTAAAATAGAATACAAGTATTCTGACAATCAGTAGAAATTGCTGTGACTTACTTTCTGCAGAATCTTTAAGTATCCTTTAATAATCTCTTGTACTGTATGTCTTCAGTTTAAAACTCTTGAGTTTTTGCCTTGAGTGACCTACATTTCAAACTTTTCTTTGCTTACTCTTGTCTTTATAAGAAATAGGTCAAGTGCAGAAATTCACTAATATGGGAACTGAATCTGCTTTCTTTGTTTTCATATTTCATCTGGCTTCACTTACCCAGAATATATTACCAAGTCTTACTGGTATAAATGATCCCAGTAAGAATTAATATCAAAGGAAATAAATGTGATCTCAACTTCTTGTCGTCCTTAATAGTGGCCTTTGTGATGGCCTTAACCTTATCATCATCTTCTAGTTCTTTTCTCATTTTTATGTCACTGTTTCTATTTTGGAAAATTTTCCTTCAAACCATTATCTTACCTCAACAATATTTTGATATTTTATATTTGTAATTAAGACTTATAAAAAGTCTACATATAAATCAGTCAAGTGATATTTATATTGAACAGCAATGCAGAAGTATTCGAGCTGCAGCTAAAGTGATTTGCTAAATGCTCATAACAGAGTGTAGCACTGGGGAATGTGCCAGAACACATTGGGAAAGAATACAGCTTATGGGATTCTATGTCCAGGCCTATAAACTCTGCACAACAGAGTTTCATTGCATTTTCCTGAATTTTCACTTCTGAATATGGCCATCATGGAGCCAATTGCTCTGCTGGTACAGACATTAACTAAATTATCTCATAATAAATCAAACGGCAGATTAGTTTGGAAGAACTCATTTTTTTTTTTTTTTATATATAATTTTCAGAGAGACTGCACTTCTTGAAAAAGCTAACCATCATAAAACATATGGTCAGATTCTATTATGAAGGTCCAGAGTCCAATAATATTATGCTAAGTACACTTCATACTTCTAAGCATCTGATTGATTTCAGTGTGAACAAAGGACTGTAAAAGTGGCCTATTTTTTCACAAGTTTAAGGATGGCACCAATCAATAATCCTTCTCAAGCATTTTTAATGCACCGGGTATGTTTTTTGAACCCCTAGAGCATAGTTGTACAGTAATGATTTCTAACATGAATGAGAGTTACAGCCAGAAAGAGAAATTACTTCAGAAACAACCTTCAACCTTAACTACCAAAATTTTAAAGATTAACCAAAATTTACACTGTTGAGAGTAAAGCTGACGCAGACTAGCAATTATTTTAAATGGTAGTAAAGTAAGTCTTACTGGCTTTAAAGTAACTTTTGAAACTTTAAATTTTTAAGTTAGTTTTTTAAAGTAAGATATGGCTTCAAAAGAGTGACATACACAGGAAAAGAAATGGAAATAATTCCCCACATTTGAATTGTATTCTGTTTCTAAGCGAGTATGAATGAATGGTAGCAAAGGTACCTTTAGCAGGCAATGAGAGGTGAAATGACAGTGGTTTTTCCCTACTTAAAAACTTGCTGGCAAGTCTCTTATTTTCATTCTCCTAGCTGCAGATACTGTGAAGTTTAGAAAGTAATGCGTTTATGCACAAATCTTTAAGTATAGATTAGTTTCTGCCTAGACTGTTTTAATACAGTAGCTTATGTCATAGATAAGCTTTTACTCAAGAAGATTTTTCAGTTGATACAACTTTGCTGAATTTACAGGAAAAGCTATTATATTAAAAGTGTTTTACTCCTATCACATATAATTTCACAGAAGGCATTAACATATGGAACTGATAATAGTGAGTGTATTTTTTATGCAAGTGTTGGTGAAGGCAGTGATAAAAAAATAATAATTTGCCATTTTTCTGACAATACAGTATTTAAACAAACACATTTTATTTTGGACCTGAGAGAATTAGAGAATAACAGATGAATGTCAGCAGGGTAGACATGCTTGAGAAAGAATACTGAGATAGAAAGGCAACAGATGGATACCACAGAAAGCATTTCATACTGAAAGATCTACAATTCAGAGATTTTTTTTAAATAATCAACAAAAATACCTGAATTTCTAGCTAGTTAAAAAGTCATAGCATTTCTATAGTTTACCTCCTTATCTAAGGTAAAGGATATTAATTTTAAGAGTTGCTTAGAAGTTTGGTCAGGAGGAAACGTATGAGGAAATATTTGACTTCTCAATGAAAGAGTGATGGAAAGGGGCTACTAGAATAAACTTGTAAATTTTTTATGCTACCTTTATCTAAATTTAGTTCTTTCCTATTTTGACAGTAAATTTAGGGAAGTACAATTATTTGTCTATAAAAGGTCTCTAAAGGAGCATTAACGCTTTGGATCGCAGGACTGCCTGGGAGTCTGCGGGGCAATGGTCCAGCGTTTGGACAGATAAATGGCTGCAGAGGAGAAATTTTCTCTGTTTATCTATGTATGTAGCTATCGACTCCACAGTAGTTGAACAGAGTGGTCGATGGTAATT
>VYZT01044849.1:0-57737 GCA_013400735.1 Pomatostomus ruficeps
CAGAGTTGATAACTCAGTATATAAATAGACAAGGAAAAACCGTTCTTCTGCAGCCGTCTATCTGACCAAAGTGCTGGATAATTGCCCCACAGACCCCGGGGCAGTCCTGCGATCCCAAAAAGCATTAAGTTGGGACCCATCAGAAGGAATGAACACCTTCAGGCCTATGTGTGAATGTCCTTGACAGGAGTTTTACGTCTGAGCCAGTTGTGTAAGGGAGGAGAGGACATTGGCAAAATAAGAAGCCTTATCTCACATAGCAGAATCTCTTCTGGGCTTTTTCCTTCACCTGGCTCAAAACCCAGCTTGTTGGTAAACCTCTGTCTTATGCGGGACAGAGATTCTACCCACACACACAAAAACTCTCCTCCTTCCCCCCTTTGGTTGGGGGCTGCAAACCAGGCCACAGCAAGGCACCTCATTCTTTTGCAAATGGCCAGTTGTGTGAGCCATTAATACTTTGGCATTTCAGTCTCTCACACAGTACAATCTTCAGAGAGCCCAGCATGATATGGACAAAAAATTGTTTTTCAATGGCTGTTTAGGGAGGTTTTTAGAAATTACTTGTAAGTAAAGATAAACTTTTTACATACTGTATATTGATCTTTCATCTAAAACTCATCTAGCCAAACAGTACCCCCTTAACTTGTCATCAATCTTATAAGACAGCAATGAAACCCTCAGTCTCACTTGTGCACATTTGACAGAGTAATTTGACCTATTTTAAATTGTGTATGTAACACAGGTTAATGTACCTAAACTTGGGGCTAAATCTTACTAAATAAGTCATTAGCACTGCATTATATATATGGCTGTTATTATGTCTCTGTGCATAAATTCTCTACTTAATTTATCATGCATTCACCATCCCTTATCTAATTAATATTTATACTCAATGATTTTGAGGTTTAAAGACCGATGTAACTTTGGGTCATGTCACACACTGTAAAAGTATATACACAAATGACACAGCAATGACAGAAATAACTTTTATTCCTGTAGAAGCCTTACTTTGTGGGTTTTGGGAGTTTTTTCCATCTGAACTCAAACCTGGGTTTATGAATTCAGAGATCTGACAGATTCATATTATCTTAACATATGTATGCATATACTGGTTCACATCATCTTGGATTCACTGGGGTTATGTTCAATGGCAGCAGATTATCAGCCAGCAGTAGTGGCATGCAGACAGATGAAGGTCTGCATATTTTCTTAGCACTCAGGGCATGTTCTTCTTTTACAGCTCAGGCCTTAGGTAATGGACAGCAGAACACCTTATGGGTCACTGACCACCGCCAGAAATGTTTGCTGTGCAAATCTGTAAGAACCAGAAGAAAGAATTTTCTACATCTTTAGACATGAGGAAATACAGCCAAAATAGCCTTGTCCTCCTACTTTGAGAAATAGTAGGTGAAAAATAAAGTGATTTGTTAGGCTTTGGTAATTTCAGATGAATACTTGACTTTACTAGGTAAAGTAGCATCAGATGCCAATTGCTAGGAGTATAGATTTATACTTTCCTTCAGCAAACACTAGGCCATTGGCTTGCTAAATTCTATGCCTTGAAAAATACTCCTTGTTTTCTTCCCAAGTAGAAAGCCTTAGTTATTTCTAAATTTCACTGCAGAAATAACCATGTTAAAAGAACCCTTTTTCACTGTGAGAATTGGAAGCTTTGGTAATGAGAATAGATTATCAGTCATAACTAAATTTTGATCTAATGGAACAGATTCCCAACTGACAAAACTGTAAAAAACTCCTCTGGCCTTTAGTCAATTTCTGCCACATGCACCTATAACCATTGACATTGCTCCCCCAAACAGATGTGTCCCAAACACTAACAAAAGGCTCATTATTCTCTCTGCATTTAATATATGCACTTTATATGTCAATAGGAGGAGATTGTTTTAGATTTTTTAATAGTTTAGGAGGGTGCAATATCATGTGGAACCTGGGTGCCAACTTTCATGTTTCATTCTTTTAACCGATAGGGTCCAGCTCTACACTGTACATTTTCATGGAAGGATTTCTCATTACATAAAGTCTTTGCAGTTCTTATGAATATTAGAGTCTTTATTTACTCTCACTTCTGCTATTGTGGAATTAATTCCAGTCACCTGCAATCCAAATATTTCTTTCAGTAAAAATGATAAAAAATACAAAGAAAAACTGTACAATAACATCAAACACTGTTTGTCTTTAATTGAATTACTATAATTTGGGAAAGAAATAACAGCAGAAGTGATGGAATTTACAATAATTAGTACACAAAGTAAGACAATTTTGTCTGAGAAATAGAATTTTTTTAGCGTTAATTTGTAAATAACATCTTTGGTCTTTTAAAGAGTATACAAGGAATGAGCTGTATGGTTTTAAGAAAAGATTGCACTGTGAAAAGCTCCAGACAAAAAAGAAGGAGGGGAGGAAAGAAATTAAATAGAACTGTCCGTCTGCTGAAGAAATACATTACTTCTTGGACTACTTGAAATCTGAACTGGGGCGGCTGTAAAATATAAAAGTTCCTTATCAAATAATCTCTGAATTTAAAAAGGCACGAACTTCCAGGTCCAGTATGTGATTAAAAGAGACAATCTTTTCTACATTTGGATTTGTAGGAGCTATTACTTTTGCTCGCAAGCATGATGTCTTGGTTTCAAAGACAGGTATTTGCTAAAGAAAGCGGAAGCCTCCTTTAGAATAGGAAATTTAGAATCCCTCCAAATTGGTATAATTTTGAAATTAAGGGGCTTTCAGGCAATGGTATGAGAAAAGAGGAATAACAGTCCTTTACTAATATATTTATATGTATGGTGGGACAGACAAAACAACAACAATGGTAACCACAACAAATAAGAACAGATAAACCCACGGACAGTCTCTTCCCGCTCTGTTGGCAATTCCCCTTTGGTGCAGTCACGGTCACAGCCGCAGGGGCGCTGGTGCTCCCGGTGCGCAGGGAGGGTGCGATGACTCCCCTGGGCTGCAGGGGGCGCTGTGGTGCAGCTCCGACTGCATGCACGATGACGGCTGCAAACCAGCAGGAAGGGATGGAGAAAGAACTCCCTGTACGAGCTCCCAGGGGCAGCTGGTCCCAGTGCCCTCCTTGAATAGCAGGAGGAGCTGTAAAAGGAGCCTCGGAGTAGCAGCCTGGGAAGGCAGAAATTGGCAGGGTCCTGGAGAGGTAGGCAGAGGTGTGTCAGCAATTTGGAGGCTGAGGCTGGAAGCACTGAGGTGTCCTGGCAGACAGGGCTGACCCTCAGACCCTTGGCTGGGGGAGGCTGGCTCCCTGGGAGGGGGGAAAGGCTCTGGGGTCCCGGGTTTCTTCCCACCAAGACAGGTAGAAAGCCGCAGCAAGAGAGCGAAAACCTGATGTAGTGGCAGTCTCCCCCGGAGATCCCACCGCTGCCTCCCTCCCGAGAAGCCATCAAACCCAAAAAAGGTGCCCTGCCCCGCTGCCTACCCCAGGGCCAGGCATTCGTCTCTGGCCCCTTTGTCTCTCTTATCACTCACCCATTAACAAGAATGGGGAAAAATTCCTAAGACAGAGAGACAAACAAAAAAGAAGGAAAAACTATCCCAAACCCCAACACATGACAAGGAATAGTCCTATTTTTAATCTAGAAAATTGCAACTCATAAGCTTATTTTTCAAGACAATGCAAGAAAATTCGCTTGACTTGAAGATGTGAAAGCTGCAGGCACCAGTGCTCAATGCTTTGTCTTTGGTAGGCATTAGCTATTGCTAAGAAAGCAACATCATTTCTACACTGCTACTTAATTTTGATCTGTATATCACATATTCATAGTTAATTTATTGAAGCATGTAAAGCAGCTGAAGCAAAACTAGTTTGTGTTCTGTTCATTTTTTTCTGTGCCACAAAGTTACATTACAAATTTTCATGCAATACTCTCGTCCCTTTAGACTCAGAAAAGAAACTCTTCTAAAAGAGATGATTGGCCATACATTAAGTTGTCTAATTAGGTTAGGCAACACTGTGTAAGGTAGATAAATCTTCCCTTTTTTTTCTTGAGAAAGTGAAAATCTGTCCCATGTCACTTGCAAATTGCAAAGAAGTAAACACTCCTGAACAGTATTCAGAATTCAGCAATATGTAAATAAAGGCTATTTGTTAAAGTGCTTAAAGCTGTCTTGAAAGTTGCAAAAAAATCTATATGTTAGTGCTTAAAAGCAGTCTGGTTTTCCAGGGAATTAGTAGTTTTGAACATCAAAGCACTTCTCTGTGCATGACAATATTGATTCAAGGTTAGCTCCTTCTTTAAGCATGGTGGTGAAAATTCTCAGGACCATGATAGTGAGAACAATTCTTATTTAATGTTATTCAGAGGAAAGCTGGACTACCTTGCAAAAAAAGATGGTGCTTAAATAAGCAAGTTCCATTTATTTAAATCCCAAACAGACATTTTCATTTAAGCATAACTTTTTGTCCCTCTCGGATAAATATCTAAGCATATCTTAAAGCATTACTGACTCATTCCCGAAAGCTGGTGGCAACAGGTCTGTTCTAGTCACACTTTCATATAGCATAATTTAACAAATAGTTCTCCATTCAAAAATGTCAAACAAGATTGACAACACAAGTGAATTCTTTAAATTATACATAGAGTGATCACTGAAGACTCACCAATAAAATTTAATTGAGGATTTGCAAATGATGGAGGAAAAAAAGCTGAAAAAATCTGGATTCCAAAGCAGTGAAAACTAAGTAGCATTCACCGTCTGTGGTCCTTGACAACAAGCAGATTGTCAACAGAACCATACAGTAAAAACATAATTGCTTTTACAAGTTAAACCATCTGTAAAAACAAAGTGCTTAAAATGCTAACTGAAATGGTTCAAAAAAAAAAAGGAAGCACAAACTGCATTACCATTCTGGTATACAAAGGCAATATTAAATAGCCAGCACAAATCCAATAAAGCAGAGCAATTCAGACAGTGAAAGTCAACATCCAAGACAACCTGATGGGTTTATCCTAAGCGACCATCTCTTGTGAACTAGCAAACAGCAAAAAAATCTTCAAAATATTGCTCACTTCACTTGAACATCTATTCTGGAAATTCTTAAACCCCACATGGCTTGGGGTCTTGGCTCAAGACAATTTAAAGGGGAACACTCTAAAAAGATTTCTTTCCCTTTGTTTTAACAAATCCCTTCCACCAGTAAGGGGAAACGAAGTACGAGTAGATGTAAGTGAAAAAATAACAGTTTACTAACAAGTGAAACTGCAACAGGCATAAATTAACAGTAAATAGTAGACACAAAACTGTTAAATCTCACAAACTCCAAAGAAGGAGACTCCCAAAGTGGCAGAAATGCCCTTTCCAGGATGGCGACCCCGCTGCCCACCACATGTAGGACACAAACGGAAAATGGCCTCTCCCTCCCTCCAAGATGGCGGCCTTCGAGGGCAACCACGCTGTCTGGGAGGCAAAGAGAAAGGCTGGTGGCAAAGCCTCCTGGGAAGGTGAGAGCTCACGGAGCAGTTCTAGCTGCAGTTGAGAAGGGTCAGCATGTGTGGGGTCAGTTCTGCCACCCACTGCTTCCTCCTGCTGCCCGCTGGACTCCGCCGGTGTCGGTCCTGATGTCCTCTGAACTGTGGGTGTGTTGGAGGGGAAAGAACTGATCTCTCAGTGCTGATGCAGTGACCCATGACACTGAGTTTTGGAACAAAGCTTTGACATTTTTGCCTTCACCATTGCAAATATCATCCACTTTTAATATTTTTAACGTAACTGTGAATGGATATGTAACTAGGCAATTGCAAAGGTAGCGCATCATTAATGGTAAGTGGTTAAAAAAAACCATCAAGAACTCAATGACACAAGCATGCAACAGAAACCAAAGCTCAGAAACGTTTCTGGAGAGGACTCTTGAGATCATCACTACTGCACATTTAAACAACCTGAGGTGCTCTCCAGTTTATGGTCATTTTTTGCCTGGAAGAACCACAGGACAGACCCTGCCTTGCTGCAGTGTTCTGTTCATAGCTGGTCCTCTGGTGACAGCGCTAACCCACAGAAGTCCTAGGCCCACTGCATAGATTTTTATACCATGTGGCTCTTTCTCTGCACTGGCTTGGATATAACAGATCCGAGTTTTACTTCTGAATTCTTTAAAACATGTGGAATTTTACATCCAGGTAGGCTTTGTTATTTTGAGGGCTGCTATTTTGTAGGTGCTGCATGGCAGTCATTACAAAGCATGAAGAAGAAAACTGATAGCCAAAATTTCTTCATTAGTAACCTCTCTCATCTTTGTGTCTTTGGTATAGGTAAGTTAGAGAAGCCAAATAAATTCAACAAAAATGTATCTTTTCCCATAAAATAAATACAAAAATACATGGGAAGGTATGAAAGAACGTGGAAAAGTACATAATTAGGTAAGAGCAAAGCAGCTTTTCTATGAAAGCATACAGTGTAGTCTCCCAGCTGTCACTATCCTTTGACCCTTTTTTACCTCTGCATTACAGATAGCATCTGCCATGGAACTCCTGCTTCCAATATTTTCCATAGAATGACAGTGCTTTCACTTTTCTCAATTATTTATAAAAATTTAATTAACTCATAAAATAAGTACCTAAGAGGAAGAAATTTTCTGCATTAATTTAAAATCTTAATCTAACAGGACTGGTGTGCTACAGAGCTAAGACTTTATACTGAGAGTATATTCAATGTAAATAATTCTTTTTCTCACCTCTGGCATTTAAGAGTCTTTCTTTATCTACATTAGTGATTCTGACATTTCAGAATAATTGCTAAACTTTTACTTCTCCCCATGTTCCCTGTGACTTAATTCACTACATTCTTAAAAGTTTTTCCTGTCCGTTTTTGTGTAATTCTCCTATGAGTCCTCCACCCCCTCCTTCTCCTCCCAACAGCTTCAGCTGCTCAATTCCTCGAGGACAGGAAACACAGAATTACGTGGAACTAGTATCAGAAAATGTTTATGCTTTGCTGGCTAATATACGTACAGTATACATGCAAATTCACTGCAGTATGTTTCTTGATTGACTGTAAAGGATGTCATTACTTATCTGACCAATATTCAGATCACAAGATTGTTATGTGAAGCCTGGCTATGGTTTCAAAATAAGCATCTGGAATAAATAGTATGCAAGACTTTCTGCAAGGATGTATATTGAACTGCAGAGTTGTGTTCTCTTTACTCACCAGTGTCTGCCTTATCTGGTGTTATTCATCATTACTCAGCCCATTACAGGGACACATTATGGTTTCACTGTGAGTTCTTGCTTATAACTTTTAAATCATCTGGAAGTAGGACTACATCGTAAGTCTTATTCTCATGCACATTCTTCTATTCAAATGCATTTGTATGAATAAATCAAATAATTGATGCAAAATTCATGCTGGAAAAACTGAGTATGTACAAGAGTGAAAACAAGCTTATTAATACTGAAGTAAGAGCATTAATGCATTTAAGCTCTTTATGCCCTCCTGAGTTCAGAATAATTCTTATTTGACAACTAAGAAAAGTGAGACATGAAATAGATCTGGACTGCAAATACTAAGGACATTGATTTTGAACTTAACATGTCTCCAACCTCAGTCTCCTTACCTATACAGTCTTAGCATCTGTGAGATGGGTAAGGGATTTCTAATCTATCTGCCTTGTGAAAACACAAGAACTTCACAGACAGCCTCTGTTATTGCCTCCAGAAAAGCCCATTGTAGGCAGCCTACACTGCACCATGGCAGTGTACCAAGCCACCAAATGCCACAGGACATTTCTGACTGTTCACACAAAGTCCTCTTCATACTGTTGCAAAATACACTAAGTTTAAAATTTTTTTTAATTTCAGTCAGTCTTCACAATCACTGAATAAACTAGATGGAGACCTGATGAATTTGACATCTCAGCAGACTGGGAGCAGCACAGGAGATATGCAAGAGATAACAACCATCAAGGGCCATCAAGGGCTGTTAACAAACTGACAACACAAGACAATACCCCGAGGAGAGTGGGAGCCACCTATTCCAGGAAAGGACTGATAAGAAAATCGAAAAATGAAAATCTAATTTACATCGGAGGCGAGGAAATTCAGATCCAATTAGAAACTGAATACTGCGGGTTGCTCAACTCTGGACCAATGAACTTTGAAACAATGTATCTCTATGGGGTTTTGACTGTATAAAGTTTGGGGGGAAATTCGGTTAAAACGTGTCATAGAATGATTTTCTCTGCACACCCGGGCTATGTGTGGATGAAATTATTTCTGTGGCACATCCTGGCCAGTACACCATCCTGGCCAGAAATAAAGTAATGCCTTGATTCTCTTAACACTAAAAATATTGTTGGAGAGTTTTTATTTTTCCCACAGTTTTCGGTGACAACTCCAGACATTGGTCTCTAGCTGAACCTTGAGTCATGCTACCAAATTTACTGTCTGGTCAGTCAGAGACATTGATTTTGAGAGTAGTGTTGGGATATTCCTCAAAAAACCAGAAGCATACCTGTTGAGGTTGATTTGAGAAGTGATACACCCACACAACACTTAAGGAAGTCAGTGGAATTCTTCTGAAAATAAAATAAAGGATATAAGTTTTAATTTTGTACTTAAGATATAGCAAAGCAATTAGAGTATTTTGAAAATTTGAGGCTCAAATATCTTCTTTAAAATCATCAAGCAACTAAATGTCAGAGCTGGGAATAGAATCCAAATGCCATAACCTTCTAATTGTATGTCTCAGCAATCATGATAATTCTTTAGAGATTGCTATTAAAAATGTTGGTCAAAAGTTTCAGCATACTTTTCAGCTGGGAAATCAAAGGGTTACCTTACACTCTCTTATTTCTTAAACATATTAATTCAATTTTTTCACTCAGTCACTGGTCTTAATGAATTGTCAAAAGAGATAATTTGATTCAATGACATTTAGTCAGGGATAGATTAGGTTGTAATTAAGATCAGACATATTTACTGAGTGGACTATATGGAGCAAGTTGATGCTTCCCCTGTTTAAGCTCATTTAAGCAAAATCGTAGCAAAAACTGTTGTGTGAAAATTGGTGGGTATGAAGTCAAAATAACTGATAATCCTAACAGGGCTTGTCACACGACAGAGGATTTTCTTGAGATAGCTTTCATGGCTGGAGCATTTTTGGGATATAATGTTACAGTGAGTAAATGCCACATGAATAAATAAATCTCCCAAAATTACAATAGGAACCAGACAGAAATATAAGTTTGCCCTGTTACTTAATAGCCTTCATTAAAAGGTTTCCTGGAGTGTTTGAGCCAAAGCCCAGGAACTAAAGCTTGGAATGAGCACTGCCCTGGTAACGTGATTCTGCAATGTTGTTGACTCAAGAAAACATAATTCCAGTCTACATGAAGCATCTGAAATTGACACTGAAAAACTTGTTCCTGAATAGCAGCCTTGTCAGGAAGCTTATACATACTCAGTCACTTAAAATTTCAGACAGCTATCAGTTGCTCAACAAATGCCAAGATCATACAACCTATTTCTCCTGACAATTCACTGCCCAAATACCCAAGAGCTTTGCGGCCAGAATCAGTTCAGGAATTTGGTTTTGTTTTGTGTGTCTTGTCACAAATGACAAACATTGAACATCTTTGTTATTGGGAGTTTTGATGGCAACCAGAGGAAACACACACATGCGAGAGAAAGGTACTGGAAGTAGAGGAATATGCCCTGAGGATTGATTTTTTTTACATGCCATCATTGATTTTTCAGCTTAAGAAAGCAGTGGACAATAGAGTAGGCATTTTTTGATACTTGGTATTGTAGCAGATTATTCAACAACAACAAAAAAATTGCACTTCAGTATATATATCAAACAAATTACTATCAGGTCTAATAGGTTTCCATCTCCTGCATATGCTCAGCTAGAATAGTTAAGGTGCTTTGTACTTCACCAGAGTGAAATTTTGAAACCGATGTCAAGAAACATTTTTTTCAGCAACAAGATTCAGGCTGATAAAGGACTTCTCACGTCAGACAACTGCTACAATTGACCAAATTAAAGTTCCTCTATGTTCTTCTGCTCTTCCATAAGTTTTCTCCATTGTAATAAAGTTTGAGCAATTTCTTCTGAACTAATGTATTACTGTTTTATGAGTGGTATCTTCAATCGCATGTGACCAGAAGTTGCAGCGCAGTAAACTAATCATCATGCATCTCCAGCACTGTTTTGTTCACAGAAAAGAAATGCACGAGAGCCACAAAAAAAAAAGCCGGAAATAATTTTAAAGTACAGAATAACAGAAGGGTCAGAAAGACAGACCTTGTAAAACCCTTGGCAACTGTGAATCAGTTTGGCATAAATCAATCCCATCTTGCTGTTACCACGATTCAGAGACTCTTAATTTGCCATTATCCACATTGCTGTTATAGGATGAATTTTTGGGTTAAGAGACATGAGAATTGCATAGACCTCATGTATTCGCATTAACAAATCAAGAAAGATGGGATGAAACATCACTTTTTGAGAAGGAAAAAAAGAAGTGGTGATTTCATTATCAGAAACTCACTGCTGGCCTAAGCAATGTCTAGCCAAATTTTTAAGAAAAGTTCTTTTTTAGAGGACCTCTTCTGTTTCTTTATATTAAATTTTCATGGTAAAATGGTGCTTCTACATGTATAGCTTACATTCTGCTTACCTGTCCTTTGTCTACTTGGTGTCAAGACAGAATTTCTAAACCACTACAAAAGTTAAAATGAGCAGAAGAAGCAATTCTTCTTGTTCCCAGACTGTTTTTATTGAGACATAGAAACATACAATTAGTTATTAAGGTGTTACTATAGCATCGGGTTTCTCCTTCTCTAACATTTTCTTTTTCCGTAATGCACTGCCTTTAATAAACTTTTATGAAGACCTGATAACCACAGAGGAACAGGAAATAATGAGAAAGGTGCGGTACCAAGATGCTCATAAAACTCAGACTGTTGCTAAAAAATACTTTCTGTAATGATCAAAATGCTTTAAACAGACACCATAAAAAATTTTTTTGTTGCATTTTTTTAGATTAAATCTAGACCCATAGAAAACTATTATTTTGATTTAGTCTTGGAGGTATAACTTCAAAATCATTATTTTAAAATATATGAAAGTAGTAGGTATCACATTAAAAGAAGCATATATGAAGATCAGAATGTAAAGCATAAAATAAAGACAACTAAGGTACTATGAGTGCTTTCAGCATTTTCTGACTTGTATTTTTTTGAGTATGCTTCATTGGTAAAGCAAGTAATAGAAAACATCAGTTCTTCTAAATACTTTCTCTTGCATAAATGTTCAATTGTTGAAAATATAACAGCTGTGATGTCAGTTCTCTTTCATTTTAGGACTAGGTATTTTCTGTCTGGCAATGCAAACATAATACCTTAACTAGATATGAATATGAGTGAAGTTATCTTGGCTTGAATTAAACATGATCTCATTTCCTTTCCTATAAGTATTAGGATTAATATCATTTATACTTTGATTCAGCCACAGAAGTTGCGTCTATTGAATCAATAAGTAAAAATCAAAAAACTAGAACCAACAATGAAAATATAAGTTAAATATTAAACTAATTTCTTAATACCTTTGTGAGTGCTTACAATTTACATTACTGCAAAATCACCTTTCATTGATAAGAGCAAAAAAAATAAAAACTGATCCTCAGAAGAATTTAGGTTACTAAATCCCATGAGCAAGGCAAAAGGTTTAGTAGATAGCATGTAGAAGTACACCTCTAGAGACTGCAATGAACTCTCATTGAAATTAACATGATGTAATCGAAAATCAAAGTTTAGACTTCTTTTCCTTTTTTTTTTTTTTAATCTTTTAAGATAATTCCAGAGAAACAGGCAGTAGTCTTTTGACTTGTGGGTTCATGACTCTCAGACTTCATGGCTGGCAACTCAACTCATGCACTGATGAATACTTCATGTTTGTATGCAGAGAACACACTGGCTCAGCACTGGTAGGGCTGTTAATATCCTCTTCTCTTGCACAGGTAACCAGGAATCTAGACCTATGATTGTGTGATAAGTCAGATGGAGGAAGAATATGATTTTGTTCTCCTGCCACATCAATCACTGTACTCACACTAATATTAGATATTGCTTGGCTCCTCTCCTTCCAGCTGCAGGTGAGACAGTCAGCACACACTTGATTAAACATCACAAAGAAGCAAGGTGGGAGAGCCATGACCAATCTGCTGCAGCGCCATCGGCAGGGGCACCAGGTGTTCGTTCGCAGTTCTAGGGGCTGGTCGAGCTGCTCCGAAGGCGCCGGAGAGCTGGCAAAGCTCCAGCAAAGTTTCACCCAACCCACCAATGGTACAGGCGCGCCGAGGAAGGAGAGACGAAGCGGAGGGGCTCCCCAGGTGGTTTATTCTGCACCGGGGTCATGCTAGGGAAGCACTGGCACTGTGTGATACATATATACCAACATGGGGCGGGGGGGGGNAACTGGTTGTGGCTAACAATTTTGATAACATTTAAATGTTATATTGGCAGTCACATCCAGGTGTTTAAACCCATTTTGTTCTATTTGCTTATGGTTTTTGTTTGTATTGTTGTGGTTTAACCCCAGCCAGCAGCCAAGCCACACACAGCAGCCCATCAACTCCTCCACCAGTAGGACTGGGAAGAGAATCAAAAGTGTAAAAGGTAGATAACTTGTGGGTTGAGATAAAGACAGTATAATAGGGAAAGCAAAAGCCGTGCACACAAGCAGAGCAAACCAAGGAATTCATTCACCAGTTCTCCTGGGCAGGCAGGTGTTCAGCCATCTCCAGGAGAGCAAGGCCCCATCACAGATAACAGGTGACTTGGGAAGGAAAATGCCATCACTTCTTCCTCCTTCTTCCTCCCACTGTATATGCTGAGCATGATGCCATATGGTCTGAAATATTCTTTGGGTCATTTTGGGTCACCTGTCCCAGCTATGTCTCCTCCCAGCCTTCCAAGCACCCCCAATTCCCTTGTCAGCCTGGCAATACAAAAAAGCAGAAAAGACTTTGGCTCTGTGTAAGCCCTGTTGAGCAATAACAAAAAGATCTCTGTATTATCAACCTGTTGTTCAGTAAAAATCCAAAACACAGCCCCATATCAGCTACTGTGAAGAAAGATAGCTCCACCCTGGCCAAAATCAGCACAAGAGAAGAGCCCTTTCATAGTTCATTCTGTGTTACAAATTTCAGCTACCGTTTTGCAGCCCATTGTAGCACAGGTTTACACTCTGAGCTTGGACCAGTCCCTGTCGCAGAAACTCCAGACAAGCCACCTTCTTGTCTTAATATTCACTCATTATAAAAAAAAGCTCTTTCAGAAAAGATAATAATGGAGGAAAGAAGGATAAATGGATACATCCAAACTGAAAGAAAGTGAAAAGGACTATCAGGAAATAAGGTACAGGATAAAACATAGCAATTAATGAAGAAAGTATTTTTTGCTTTCATAGTTTAAGTTTCCACTGACTGTTTGATATAGCTATAACACTATTATAGGCATCTCTCAGCACACAAAAAATTTCTGGATTCCACTGCTATCCCCTAAGGAGCTGCCCTTGAGATAAATAGATATGTAGCTTTTATTTGAAAAAATGAACAAAACTCCCTACCATTGTTGAAGCTATTCCATTCACACCTTCTCACTTTACTGGTGTGTCTTGGATTCATTATCCTTTTGTTATTATGCAGACAAAAACAGAGTATACATTTCCTGAAATATAAAGGCCCATAGGAAATAGCTTGCAAAGGTGAAATAGGCATGACTATACCGGGTACTATGCAGATATGAATTCCCTATGCCTATACTTTAATGTAGGATAAGGCAAGTCAACTCTGCTTTATGACGTATGTGATCAAGTATTTTCTGCAATGTTATCTACCTGACAGTCACAAACACCCATCATACTCTGGTGGATTTGGGGACAAACTACCTCTCTTACTTGACCATGGGGATATACTGAGACAAAAATACTGACCTGAAAGGAAGAATGAAATCTCTGCACTGATAAAATACATGTGTTTGGTGGGGTGTTTCCATTGGATAAAAGCATTCCTTCCTTTTTACTTTTACTTTTATCTCAGTGAGTCTATTTCACCCAATAAAACAAAAACAAAACAAAACAAAACAAAACAAACAAAAAAAAAGAGGAGCAGGAGTAGAAATGTCACATTTCAGAAACCTGTAGAACTCATTGTACAGAAGGAAATGTACTTTGACTGTATTAGCTACTGATAGTAGTTAACCTGTTCATTTTCTTCCCAAACTGCCTGTCAGCTTTCTGCTGTTTCCCACTTCTGCTCATCCAGGAATTAAAATCTAATATTATTTCCAGGCTTCTTTTTTCTTATAAGGAGTTATACTTTCTGCTATCAGTTTATCTAGGATATTTATTTTACAGATGTATTTATGAGGCCTAATTGTCTATCAGAGTCTGTAACACATATCTGTAATAATTACTTTAATCTCTAGCTTCAGTTACAGGTTAGCGACCTGGGTAACCCAAAAATGTGTATTGTATTCAATATCTGTGCTATGCCAATCTGCCCAATATTGTTGCTGCCTCTTATACCTGAGGGCCAGGGTGGAGTCGGGGTGTCTGGCCTCGGGTTAGTAAGGTAGGGGTGCCAGGGTCCCTTTGAGAGCTGGACGACACTCACACAGAGCCTCTTTCATTTTCGTTCTTGCTGAGCTACTGAGAAGCTGAGGCAGCCCAAGGTGGAAGATCTACTCTGCCTATTTTTTCCTGAGCTTTGGAACACTGTTTTTGGCCACGATTGCTAGAGACAGCCCCTGTCTCTGGAGCCAGAATCATCAGGGCCAGGGTTGCAGGTTTCAGTGCCTGGCGAGTCCGTTTTCTTTCCCCCACAAGGCAGCAGCAGCTCAGAGCTGCAGCACTGCCACCAACTGGGCCCAGACATCTAAAGAGAAGCAGAGGAATTGACACCGCAGGTTCGGAGCTGCTCTGGGAAGCACCAGCACCCCCTATCTGCTACCAGCATTTCTTTGTACGCTCCCACCTTCCTGGGTTTTTCTAGGGAGAAGCTTGAGCCGAGCAGGGCTTCTCTGCCATGTTGGCGTTGTCCTTTGGATCACACAGGCTCTTACGGAAGCCGCCATGCTGGGGGAGGGGTCCTCTGCCATGTTTTTCCTTTGTTCCTGGGCGGTCCACAGGATCCAGCACCTTTGTATCTAGTGATTATTTACTGTTATTTTGCCTGTTGCTGGTTCATTTTTTCAGTAAACTGTTATTTTTTCACTTATCTATTCTCACATTTGCCTCTCCTTAGTGGTGAAAGGGGAATGGTTAAAACTAAAAGGGAAGGTAATCATTTTGGAGTGTCCACCCCTTAAGTTGTCTTTAACTGAGACAGCTGGGTGCTCAGAATAAGGAATGAGTTTCAAATTGCATTCATTCTTGCAGCATTTTAAACATTTCTGCTCCCCAGGTGTGACATTTTACTGCAGATAACAGAAAAAAAATACCTGTTGGAATCCTTCTTTACTGGGAGAATTTGGAGCATGGCTAGACACCAACAGTTTCATTATCTGTACAAATCAATTGCTTCTACAATGAAGATATTAGAGAAAAAATTTGTTTGGCTCTTAAAATCAGCTCTCTGGAGGAAAACTTTTGAGTTTTGAAGATAATTATTGCTAAATATAATTTTAGTTTTCAAATAAAGGTGAAATTGATAGCATGATTCAAATGCAGAATAAAAAATGTTTTGTGAAGTAATTGTTGAGATTCAGCTGATAGTTATGAAATTGTTCAGCAGAGGCTGAAATAGTTAAATCAGGCTGATATTAGCTGCAGTTAAAAATTACTTTGCCAAAAGATGGAAGTATTATTTTTTATTTTTTCCTTCTTGATGAGTATCTTGAGATCTCTTTTAGTACTTCATCATTTCTACAGGTCACTTCAGAGGCCTGTGTTTTACATAGGGGTCTCAAGCAGATACCTAGAAGTCCTCTGAAAAGAATAGGGAAAAATTCAGGCTTTACTGCATTTCAGAGAAGTGATATAGTCTCCCTGCATCTTTTTTACTGAGAATCTACACATTGGCATTCATTCAACTTTTAGAAAATTCAAGAACTCTATCCTTCTAGGACAACAGATTTACAGGAAAGCAGTCTCTTTTTTTGATTTCTTTTTCTTTTTTGCTTTCTTTTTTCTTTTTTTTTTCTTTTGATATAGCTACAGTTTGTGAGGATCCATTATCTAATACAACCAACACATGCCACTTTCTGCAACAGATATTTGGCTGCCATGGTGATGAGTACTTTAAAAAGGTAAAACTAGCTCACTAAAGATTTTTGGTACTACTAAATGCATCATTTTCTGCATAGTTTCAGGTAACTTCTTTCTGCTTAATCTTTCTTAATTTTGAAAATAGTATTCTGTCGTTTACATAAAGACCAAAAAATAAGGAAGACAGAGTATCTGGTATTAGTTCTGCTATTACCTGTTTGTGCCCTATTTTTCCCTTGCTGTGTTTACAGGATTTAGCTCCTGACAGAACTAAGATGCTGTCGGTATGATTGTCAGCTCAGGGACTGTAGGTGAAATCTTTCAAATTCGGTCAGAACTTTGCAGGCAGTATTGGAGGGTAACAAGATATTATCTCATGTTATTTTAATATACTTTGTCTGAAAACAGATTCTTGCCTGCTCAGAATTTCTAGCTACTAATATTCTATCGCTAACCACCATCATCAGCTTTTTAGGCTGTTTGCAAAGAGACGGATGCAGTTCTTAGAAATAAACACTGGTGGTGGGATTCACGTCATAATTCAAAGTACTTGTTATTCATTTCTCCCTAAAAGAGATGCCCGAAGTAAGACCCAGTTTTAAACACAGGGGCTTATTGCCACTGTAGATACTACAGGGTGCAAGATATGCAGCTAGCTGAGAGATATGGGACAGGACTTACTTAAAATGGAGGATTGTAAGCAAAACAACTATTTCTTTGATCCTGCAGTCATTTTGTGTATATGGATTGTGCCTTGCTCCAATGGGTTTGCATAGTATTACATTTATTCTCTTTCTTTCTTACCTCTCCCCTAGTTAGACAAAGAGCTGAAGAGACAATCAGATACTCTAGTACTGTGCATGACATACTATTATACAAAGAATTAAACATGACAGAATATAAAATAACCACAACTGATATTGTGTCAAACAGAAGGAAAAGTTTGGCAGACTAAGAACTTCTCTGGGAAGAAATTAAAGCATAAATGTAGATATTCTCCTCCAGTTCCTTCATGACAAAATGTTTAAATAAAATGTATTAAATGTTGCTGGTATTGTTTTCTGGAGGCAAAAACTCAATACAAAATAAGGATATGAACAAAGAAGATTGTATCTGAAGTCTGAAAAACATTGCAAGAATCTACCTAGTTACAGTAGAGTAGAGGAGGCCTGGCTGTTGAGGTCAGGAACATACAAATAATCATAATCTGATTTTTATATCTGGTAATAAAGTAAAACGCTCTTGTGTATTACTTGGTATTACAAGCTTGTGATTGTTGAAAAAACAACAAAGAGATGTCACAAGTTCAAAACAGGTAAATGGCATCAAATGGCAAAGGCTAGATATCTTTAGCAGCTAATCAGCTGAATTGCATTCAAAGATCCATGGCTCCATTGTCTGTAATGGGATTCTAAATCTTGCTCATGTGTAAAAGTGTATAGTTAATTATCTTAATCTCAATATGTGTTTTCAGTAGAAAGAGTCTTAATAGAAGCAAAGAAAAAAAGAAGAGAAGATATTACAAATAGAGAGGTCTGAATTTATTTAGTTGTCTTTGTGGCCAGCTGCTGTAATCTGGAGCATTTTAGGTCATCTGATCCATCAGCTTTGGGTTGACAGATAGAATAAAGGAACTTTGATAGATATACTCCTGTCTGAACCTGCTGCTGAAGGCCATGTGTGATACTAGCGGTCATTCCAAATTCCAAATGTCACCAGCCATTTTGTGGGGGAAACTGAATCAATATAAACATTATGGTAAAACAATTATCAAGGGGATGGGGAATAGGGAGAAAGTCTTTACAAAAGAAAACTCCCACAGTTGTTAATTTGTAAAGAAAATACAGATGCATATCCCATTAGGTAACTCTTTTAACATATGTGAAAATTCACATAGGTGGATTGGGCACCTAATTCACAGAAAACCCAGACGCTCGTTCAGATAGTTGTTGATGAAGCCAAGAGTCACTTTTTAAATTACTTGAAATAATTTCTACACAAGGGTTGGCTGCAAATTGCATAAAATTTAAAAAAAAAAAAAAAGGAATTCAATTTGAAAGGATGTTTACATAACAGCTATGACAGTTTAAGGTTCCTCTGGAAGAACCAATCGGAGCATGCAGCCTGGTGCTACCATCTCATATGGAAAGCAGCTACACTGGTCCAAGGCCAGTCAACATCACATGGCAGATTGGTGCTGTGATGGTGCTTTGGTCAGATTTAAATCAGTCCCCAGCCATCATGGTGATGCTGTGTTATATAGAATCACAGATTCTGAGTTGGAGGGGACCCAGAAGGATCATCAAGTCAAACTATTAAGTGAATGGCCCAACAGGGATTGAACCCAGGACCGCGGTGCTATTGGCACCATGCTCTGACCAAGTGAGCTAATAGAAAATGGTCTCCAGTTGTTCCATGGGAAACCTCCCTACAGGGCAGTGCCAGGTGGTGCCAGGCAGGCCTACTGCTTTCTGGGAAGTGGGAGCAGAGCACAGTCCCCATGGCATTGGGCAAAACAGGGCTCAGCTGCCAGGGCCGATCCCACATTCCAGCCAGGAAAAGGGCAGCCAGGGACATCAGGTAGCCCCAGCCTGCACCTCCCTGGGGACAGGGACAGACCAAACCCCAGGCAAAGCTGTCACCCCGAGTGGGTGGGCCTGGCTTGGTGTGTTTCAGGGCAGGGCTGTAAGAAGCTGAAGACTCCCTGCTGTGGGGCCACTGGGGCAGGGACCGACAGCCCCAGGGGGCTGGAATTCACCCCTGGCCTTGGACAGGATAGGAGGAGGATACAAGGACCATAATGCCATTAAGTGCCCTCAGGGCCCTGACAAGCAGGAGGCAGAGATCCTCTGCAAAATGATGGTGAAATTCTTCACTTAAGATCTCTAATGCCCATGTTTTTGTAAATGCAAAGAAAAATAGTGAACCATGCCTTTTTACAGCCTTTACATATGAATTTAAATAAGTTTTAAATAAGCTAAGTAAATTAGCAACCTTAAATACCTGTCTTAGTGTTCTTCCTGATTTTAATACATACCTGTTATAAATGATTAGTCAATGAATAATTAAAAAGGGTTTTATTAAAAATTAATTAAAAGGTGACAATCAGAGACCAAATTGGTGATCTGCCAAATAATCTACAAAACAAAGGGGAACAGGGCTGGATGCTTGGCCACGCGCCAGGGTAGCCAGAGGCACACCCCCCAGGGTTTGTGCAGCAGATTTTATCTCCCCCAGGTGTCAATCAGGAGTTTTTGCTACATTAATCCAATCATGGGCCTGGGGTCTTTCGCCCACCCTCAGGTATGCCTGTTTAGGCTGGGTTGATTAATTCTGCCCATTCAGAACACCCTGAATTATGAAAGTAATTTTGATTGACGTCCTGATTGACACCCACAGAGAAGTTTCTGGAGAAACCCTGGGTTCAGCCATTTATTCCCATTTATAATAATTTGTTGTAAGGCATGAGAACCCTGTCAGGGTGCCCAGCCAAGTTATCTTCAGCACCCTTATCAGGGCCTGAGGAATGCAAGCAGTTCTAAATTGGGAACGAAGACAGTAGAAGAGAGAATAACAAAAACAGGTGAAGAGGGACTGCACCATCCTGAACTGAGACCAATCAGGTGTCCTGAAGAGTGCATGCAAGGCGCGTGAACAATGCGGGAGACCCAATCAGGTTGTGCGTGATCGCGTGAACTACAGTTGTAGAAATGCATAAGAATGGAGGAATGTAAACAATAAATGGACTCTTGCGAAATCACATTGATTCGTTGTACGAGGGTCCCGTGCTCCCGCAATAATTGAACATAGAAACCAATTACAAATCCAAAACCTTATTTTAACCAGACAGTCAACAAGTGGAAAAACAGAACTTAGCAACAATATAAAACAGAACTGGGGTGATACATTTCTTAAACATTTGTAACCCATTAACTTAATGAACTAATTTCAACAATGTGAAAACCAACTTTTTAATATTTGTAACAATACCCATAAAAACTGCAACTCAACAAGAAAAGCTCCAGAGGAGCAAATACTGTGGAAATGCCTGGACTGCAAGAATTCTTTGGGGTCTTGCAGGAAGAGCACCACATCCACACACACAGTCATACACACAAAGATTCCATCAGTGAGGCTGAAAGTGATAAACTTTCCTTTTTTTTATTAAACCTAGACAGCTGTAAGGAAAAGGAATTTACATTCTTAAATGTCATGTCAAAATTTTTGACATATTTTTCATTGCTTATTACTGAAGCCCCTAAATTATGAATAGGGGTTATATTTTAGGTTTAATATAACATTGGACAGCTAATGGACCTGTCATCCAAGTTCTGCAAGAAGTGAAGGAAAACACACAAAGAAAACAATGAAGTATATTTTTTCAGAGAAGACTTATAAAATGCCATTTGTCTTAAATAGAAACGTCTTTATAAATGGATGTCTCTCATTAAACCGCTGTGATGCAAACTGTCATGAAATAAATTATAGGGAACTCTATGTTAGGAACTGAGGTTAGCAGCTGTGTGTTTCTTTTCTGTAGACTAATCTCTTACGTTTCTGTCTCACTTTGAAAAATGCAAAGGGAAAAGTGTATCTTGATTATAAAGAGAATTAAAGGATTAATGTTTGCAAAGGAATAGAAAATTATAAAAAGAGATCAAGAACATGAAATTTAAGATTTTTATTTCTTGTACAGATATTGATAAAAAATAGTTAGTCCTTGAATTAGCTACTGACTCTGTGTGACTCCAGCTCTGTGTGGAGAGTATGATTACTGCTTGACATATTGAGAAAGCATAAAATATAAAGCTTAGAATTAGCTCATCTTTTTTAGTTTGTGATAAATGCATGTTGTAAATTCAGACTACTTTAGTTGTATTACGTACACTAAATGCAAATAGAATGGGAAAAAGAGTTCTCATTTCAAAACTAGTGAATGAAATTACGCTTCATTGTTGCACTCTTATCAAAACAGTTCCTGTGTTGTATTAGAATTGCTCTATAAAACTATCATGTGATAGTTCTAACAAAATAGAGCAATACATTCTCCCACCAAAAAACCCAGCACAAATGGCTTTGTGTCTATAAGGACTCAATAGTTCTTTATTTATTCATCCATAACAACACTGATTATTACTATAACAAGTTTAGTTTTCTATACAAAGTTTGTGTATGGATGGACATGTCTTTTCACTAAGTCTGAAAAACTATACTTTTGCATCTTTAAAATAATATTACACTGAAGCCAAGTCCATATAATGCTATATGGTCCACACTATGCTATATGATGCATAGTGAAACTCTGTGAAATTATAATAAAGTGGTAAATATGTTAAATGTCTGGCCCTACTCCATGATTCACATAAGTTCACAGGTAACTGAGTCAATGCAAGCTGGGCCTTCTAGCAACCTGAGCTGATATGGGACAAACCTGGTTGACAGAACAGCCCTGTCTGCTCTGCTCTGACAAATGAACTGGAAATAGTTTCTGTTTATTTGTAGTGTAGAGGAAAATATTTATCTTCTGCACACCTAAAAAGCTTTCTGTGCCTTATCTTATACTTGTGAAACAGAAATGGGGTAGGAATTTTAGGTTCTCCTAATGTAGCAACTACGCAAAACAATTAGGGGTACAATACAAAAAGCACTTTAAAGTTTTCTTTTAGCCTTGAGATATATAACCAGTGGAAACTCTAGCCTCAAATGGTCAAATAGAAGATAAACTACATAATAATAAATAGCAACATTATAAATATTGCAAAAAAATTCTTTTTCCCTATCCATTTAAAAGAAATAAGACAAAGATGTTCAAGCAGTGATTCTGTAGAGGGAAATATCAATCTGCCTTTCCTGTGCATTCATTCTTTTGTATTTCATGTTCTGATTACTGGGGTTTCACATATCTTTTATTAGTTTAACTGCATCATATCACAGCTGCTTTCTAAAGAGTGCATAATCATTTGTTTAATATAGTCAGAAATATGCATTAACTGAAAATAGTTGTTCGATTTAAAAATGGAAAATTTTTAAAAAAAGAAGTTATATATATCTTTAAAGATTGATTTTAAACAACATCAGGCTGGTTTATCAGCTCAAGACTGCCTCGTATCCTTATGATCGAGAAATATTGTCATCTGGTACCTGTTTCAGAGCAAGCAAGAGTACATACGCAATGTGATGCTTGTGTGATTCAGTATTGTTGGCAGTAGGCAGAGATCTACATCACCAGCCTCCAGTCCCTTAACAAGCTACTGATGGGTTTTAGAATGGTGATCACAGTTTGAGGCGTTTTTAATATACTTTTCATAAAGTATCCTGGACAAACCCTTTCTGGAACAGTGTGCTTGACTAAAAGTATATCTGAGCTGAGCCAGCATGGCAGCTTCTAAGTGTTCTGATATTCACACATATGTATTGTTTTCTCTTAATTAACATGAAGTCACGCTGGCTCAGAACCTTTCTAGGACATCCTTTTGCATTCTCACACTGGGGAGCTTTAAAAGAAGAGCTAAACCAAGACATTTTATCTCACCCCAGAGGATCACAGGAAGAGCTTGTTTCCTTTTCTAGCAGCCTGGCTGTTTTACCAGTTGCCAATAAAAAAAGGTAAAAAGAAATCAGGAACAACTTGCTTTTCAAAAGCTGAGACACAACTGAAAATGAAAAATAGAGTCCACAGGCTTTTGATCTTAACTTGGCACAAACCCTTTCAACATGCTTTAGGAACAAGATTAAAGCTTTTAATTTTGCTGTGTTATTTTTAAAATTGGAAATTTGTGTACATTGTCACAGTATGTGCACATTAAATATTACAGTTGAGTCCTGAATGGGCACAAGCATATAGCACACATTCACAAAAGCAAATCTATAAATCTATGTATTATTTGTTTCTGGACTCAAAAACTATATGGAATTATTCTTCTGTTTTTCTGTCTCAGATTCTTCACATGTTCTGTGTTAGATTTCTGTAAGTAGTGAATGCAGTCAGAGCAGGTGGAGAATAAATGTTGAATGTGGTACCAGCTACACAGAGCAGTTGTGACTAGATTTGGTAACATTCAGTAGAACTGAAGTTCTGAAGCCCTGCTGCTCAATAGACATTTTTCATACATCTTCTCATCAGTTTATTCTGAGAAAACCAAGCACGTGAATAAGAGCACTTATAGAAAATGTTGCTTTTCTCTAAACAAAAAGACTTTTCCCTAAACAAACAAACTAAGAATAAGTACGTTTAAAGGTTTTATGATCTGGGAGGTATATGCTGTTTTGCAACGTTCCACTAGCAAAAAGCAAAACAGGACTCCTCTGCACTTGTCTTCTTTTTCATTTTTTTGTTTTTTCTTCTCAGCAATAATAGTGAGATAATCTTTATTGGACAATGCAGGCTTCTTAGACATAAAATTAAGGATCCATTTCTGTATCAGAAAATAAGGCTTCTGCCACAGTATAACAAAGTATGATGAAGGACTTTAGGTTCCCCAGGGCTAAAATCATTCAGGGCTGCAGCTGGATGTGTAATACCATGGCCTTACTGTTTGTGAGGCAGCAGCAAACCATAGCTTTGGCGAATTAGGAGCAGGGAAGATACAAAACTCAACCAACCCTGTAGACCAAAATTGGGAGTTAAGATCATTGTAGTTCACAGGCCTGTCATGCTTTCAAGGTAAGATAGTGCTGGGGAAAGAAACACTACTAAAGACTGAGGAGTAGAAGAAGCCACAGATTTTCCACTAAATCACTAAATATCTGTTTATTCTGCAGAGGAAATGTACCATACTGAGGCATCTCAGGATCTGATGTCTGCAGTACTTCAGCAAACAGTATTTAACCATTTAACCATTGGCTCCTAAGAGTCAGAGAGCACCCTACAGGGACTCACTTCCAGAAAAGCTTTGAGTCTGACTGGATGTGCAGAGACTAAGCAGTTTTTTGCCCCAAACTGACAGGGGAAATAAAGTGGTGATTTTTTTTTAATCCACTTTGGCTTTCTGTGACATTTCTTTCAGAATGCCTTAGGATGGCAAGACTTAGGATGAAGAAGATGCTGGAAGAGATTTCATATTAAAGGGATCAGAACTGTTTTAATCAATTCAGCTTCACCTTTTCTTTCTTAAGTTGTGTGTGAGAAGGGCCATATTCCTTAAACTGAGAAATATTACAGTTCTTGTGTTCAGGCTAAAATATGCTATCTTCATTACTTTCCTGTGTAAGCCTGTGTCAAATAAACACCCAAACTATGTGATAATCACAAAGTAGTAAATTGCATTTGTTGGAATTGTTACCATAAGCTTAAAAAGAAACCAGCACTGATTCATAAGCACATTTTTATGAAAACCTCCCACTCAGGTTATAAATCATTAAGGGTCTACACCTTGATGTAGTAAAAGATGATGTTATTGTTGATTCCCAGTCAAATCATGCTGTCAAAATGACATTCTTTTTTAAAGGATACATTTGTGTCAGGACTTCTTACCTTAAAAATCCCTTTGAAATAATTTAGTTTGCAATTTTTTCTTATTATAGCATTATTTAGCCACAGGGAGAAATAGTAGAACATTGTTATTTCAGCTTTGCCTCTTTAATAGACTTTTTAACTCGAAAAAGAAACTTACTGGGTTTTTTTCTGCTTTCTAAATGAAAGAAAAGCTGTGTTTAGGAAATGCACGAATTAAACATAAACATACAGTGAAAGGCAATATCATGCAGCCTACAATGGAATTACAAATTAAGCTGAAATCAAGCATTAATTTAGTCATTGGAGTAAACACTTGAAGCTGTTCAAATGTATATACTGTCTTTACTAATCAATTGTCAATAAAATTTCTCAAGTGTTTTTGTTACATGATTTAATAAAATTGTGGACCCTGATACAATTATAAAGAACAGAACTTTATTAGGTGGGAAGCAAATGAGATGCCCCAGGCTGGTAGAGACACATAAATAGGTATTAAACCAGCAGGATCTAGAATCAGGAAAAGATAAAAACTGTGTAAACTGGTAATACTACAACATCCGTATTCAGCACCCTACTTTGTCAGAGGTTTTTCAAAAAGTTATTGCAGATGACTCCTGTTAGTTTTATCTGTGGCTGGGAACTCTGACAATATCCCCACACAAACCCTCACTTAGGCTTTTAAATGTAAAAGCTGTCCAAGATCAGGCTTTAAGAAAATAAACTTATTGCCCCTTAGCACAATTCTGCAAAGGAGGACACTAAAAGCAGACTTTTCAGTACTCTACTGCAGACACACACACAGACACACTTATGCACACAGTTTCATACTGACACATATACTGTCAAATTTCCATTTTGTTGATTTTTTTCTAAATATTTTTAAATTAGCAACACCCTAGTCCCCAAATAATCATTTATTAAACAGTATTTTAATATTTTCTTCAGAAGATGACACTGATCCATGTTGCTGAAATCAGCTGTAACTGGATTTTAGTCTAGATTTGAATTTGACATAGAAAATATTATTTTCATCTAGTACCTTTTCACCACTTAAGTTCTCTGATAAAAGAAATACAATCATATATAGAAACTCCAGTAAATTAATCTAAAAATATCCACTGTCTAGGTCTTATTCCATGCTGCATATTTTCAATCCGTACTTTTTTCTAAAACTTAGAGAAAAAAATTCTGGTTTTGCTCTGCTACTCAAAACCTTTTAGAAACCTGTCTGGTAGTAATTTTATCTGGCTTCCTAGTCAAACACATAATCTGTTTCCCATATAAACTAAAAACAAATAGTTGCAGAGGAGCCTTAGGGAATGAATGACACTTTATGAAAGTGTAGTTGCTTTGGATGAAAATCTGTACAAAATAAGCTCATGGTTAAATGCATAGCTTGTATTTTTGTTTGTCTGAGCTCTAGTGCAGTCAGTGAGAAAAACTCACATAAATTTTAAAGGTAGCCATATATTTGTATATTACAGAAGATACTGAGCTAGAAATAGCACTCAATTCATATATATTCTTTCAAACTAGTTCTTTCCTAACTGAGTCTGCTCCCTCAGCTGGAAAAGGCTTTTCCTGGACAGCTAAAAGCTGTGATAAAAACCTACCAGGTCCTGTGAAATCCTGTTAGTGAAACTCAGTTCCTCTTTGGAAACATCTAATCAGATGCTGTCTGGTGCTTAAACTTTCTCAGTCTCAGTAATTCATTCTTAACACTCTTTTAACAACTTCATTTTGTGACCAGTGTGAGAAAAAACTTCATTGTGATTTCTTTCTAACACTTTTTTTTGTTTGTTTTAGTTACTGTAGGCTGAAACAGAAGAAAAAATTTTAAAAAAATCAAAATAATTTATTAAGCAATTATTACCAAGAGCTAATTTATGTCAAAAAAGAGGGAACTTCAGCTGGATTCCAAACATTCGGTTTCCCCTAGGTAGTTCTTTCCAAACAATTTTCAAATTCTTTTACATATTTAAATCTGTGTCAGAAGAATGCTGCTTTACCTTCTCTCCCACACCAGTGTGTTCAACTACAGTTGTTCCAGGCTGACAGTTTTAAATTGATTAACTCTAGTCTTTTTGTTGAGTGCAGAACCAAGCCAGTAAAAATGTGGATGATAGTACACTGCTATTTAAAATTGAGAATGAACATGAATGGGAAAAAAAATTCTCAAAACCTGAATTTAGAAGAATGTCATGCACAGATTAATGACCTTGTAGTTACAATGACCTGTGGATTGACAGACTGCAGTGCCAGCTGTGGAGCCAAACATAAATGCTGGCCTCCACAACTGAGTTTTTCTGTAAATGTCAATGTCAATTGATTCCTTCCTCTGACCAGAAAAACAAATGTGGGCAGTCTGCAAATTATAAAATAGGCAGCAGCTACTGTTCAGCAGCAGCAGCATTTATAAGAGCTCTGAGGCTGGAAATCAAATTGTTTTAGGCTTCTAGTTAGATGTGCCTGTCAGAGGAAATGTGTTTTAGAATACTTGTCAGGGAAGATGAGAGGCTTGTCCAGAAGATAGGGAATTGCTACTCAAAATATGTACTTCTTTTTCATTTGGTATCAGGCTGGAGCCTTCCACAACATTACTTTCCCCCTTTCTTTACTGATGTCATAGGCCTGCTTTGCTATCTTTATAATTTCTTATTTTGTAATCTCCCCTTTAGAGAAGTTGTGTCATTCATATATTGTATCATTTGGTCTTGCATGAAAATATTGCATCTAGATACAGGCAGAATGAACAGGTTTGCTTTGTAGCTCCTGAAATTTTTCAAAAATGTTCTGCTTAATTTTTCTTTCATTACTTTAATTTGATAATGGAAGGGAGGGATGAAGGAAGGCAGGATGGGGAAGGGAAGAGAAAAAAAGGAGAGGAAGGTGAGATGGAGGGAAGGAGCAGGTCTGGTGTACAAACTGTGGAATGAGAGGCTGGAGAGCAGCATCATGGAAACCTGGGGGTCCTGGTCGATGGCAAGTTGAACACGAGTCAGCAGTGCCCTGGCAGCCAGGAGGGTCAAACGTGACCTGGGGGTATCAGGCCCAGAATCGCCAGCCAGGCAAGGGAGGGATTGTCCTGCTCTGCACTGGGGCGACCTCACCTCGAGTGCTGGGGGCAGCTTTGGTGCTTCCATATAAAAAGGACATTGAGCTATCAGAGAGTGTCAAAAGGAGGGTGTGGGAATGGCAAAGGATCTGGAGAGGGAGCTTTATGAGGAGCAGCTGAGGTCACTTGTTCAGCCTGGAGAGGAGAATGAGGGGAGACCTCATTGTGGTCTTCAGCATCCTCACGGGGGCAAGCAAGGGACAAACACGGATCCCTTCACTCTTGTGACCAGTGACAGAACTCAAGGGAACAACATAAGGCTGAGTCAGGGGAGGTTTAGGTTGGATTTTATGAGACAATTCTTCACCCAGAGGGTGGCTGGGCACTGGAACAACTCCCCAGGGAAGTGGCCACAGCATCAAGCCTGACAGAGTTCAAAAAGCATTTGGGCAACACTCTAAGGCACATGGTGTCCTGTGCAGGGCCTGGGACATGGGCTCAATGACCCTGATGGATCATATTCCAACTCAGCATATTCTATAATTCTATGAAAAGAGAAGAAAAGATAGAAATAATACTTGTTTCTTCAAATGATCTAGGGAAGGAGACAAAACCACAAAAAAATTACTACATTTAGTGATAAAAGCATTTTACAATTTTTTCTAAGATCAAGTCAGCTCTTTCCTTTTTTATAGAAACATTTGTTCTGAAAATACTCACTTTTTCTGTCTTTACAGATAAAGGATGAGGAGAGTTCCAACAAAGAATGATTTCTGTACATGCAATTAAAATTGTGTGTAATGAATTAGGCTCTTAAGAACCAGCACCATGAAGACTTTTTAATTTTATTTTATTATCTCAGTGGCTTTTTATTTTAATTTGTATATCTCTGTGTCATTTCCTTGACACACAGTAATATTCTAACCTCAGTAAAAAGAGGCTGAGGCTGAGTATTATTTTCACACTAGGTACTGCTGATTACATAGAGCGAGATTTCCCTTTGCCATGCATGCATGTCACAACTTCAACATGTAGGATGAAAAATTGCATGTTGTTTCATGTGTCAGATATTTTTTGGCATGAATGTGAGGAGAATACAGGTTTCTAATGCCAGTTCTATTTATAAATCTATATTTAGTACAAATAACTGTCTTGGGAAAGATTCAAAATTTATTTCATTAATCCATATGTATTTTTTAACACATTCTTGTAGAAGCCTTGCTTAAAAATATTTAAATGTAATTAGATTATTAGTGATATCAGTTTTATTTTTGTGGTCAGTTTCCCAGCAAAATAGTGAAATGCCAAAAGTGGCTGTAGAATTTGGCATATTTGGGCTGACACTGGACAAAAATGGTAACGTTAATGGAGGTCAGTGGTGAGGTACACAACGAAATAAATATCTGCTGACATACTTATTAATTCTACAGTGTACTCAGACACTTTTTGGGTCATTGTTCTTATCTGATGGTTTAAACAAAACTGCAGATTAATTTGGATACTTTCCTATTTTCTATATGTGAACAATAAGACCCAAAGATAATGAAGTCAATGAATGTTAGACAACCAACCTATTATTTAGACATAGGTCTCACAATAAATGTCTGATTGTTTAAATGGTATTGCCTCCCAAAATATGATGAAGTTCCAAATCTGGGATACTCCCCCCGCATGACCCTGTATTTGCACTAAATTTCTAAAATGAATGTTCTGTAAGCATGATCCCTTTAGGAAGCCATTCCAGGATCTAATAAACCTCCATGTCAATATATTTCCCCTGACTCTTTAAATATTTTCATTACCTTAGTTTAGTCCCATTGTCATTAATACATGTCCCAAACTGTTTCAGCCTGCTTTGTTGTTCCAAAGTTCAAATCCTGAACTCAATTTCACAGGTATGTTTGTGACAAATATAGTGGGACCAGGAATTTTTAACAAGGTCAATAGTCCAGGCTAAGTAAAATCTGAACAAGGAGGGGAAGTTCTTTTAGCTGTTAAAAGATAAATCTCAGGAGTCTTGTGCACAGAACAATTTATTTTCCTGCATATAAACTGGGAATTAGAAACTGGTGGCCACAACGGATAAAAGGTCAAACTGCACTTTTGAAGCATAAAAGGACAGCCTCTACAGGGAGCCAATGACTCCCACTTGCAAGAATCTTTTTTATAAAGATATGAATTATTTGATAGCTAACATGAAAATTCTTCAAGTGGATTGAAGATTTTACTAATATTCCATGAAGAGAAAACTGCACATGAAGACATGGTCAATTGGTTC
Source organism: Pomatostomus ruficeps (assembly GCA_013400735.1). NCBI lineage: Eukaryota > Metazoa > Chordata > Aves > Passeriformes > Timaliidae > Pomatostomus > Pomatostomus ruficeps. The sequence goes on from VYZT01044849.1 coordinate 30,040, forward strand.
ATGAATGCAGAAATAATTAAGGGTCAACTGCAGGAAGGTGTCAGAGGCGTTTATTTTGTTCATGAATCCCAAAACTCTGCTACCTTTTCAGACTTCACCATTTCTTCATTTTTGCCTCATTTCTAACTTATTTTCAATGAGGAATTTATGAAAATATATCATGTAGATGTTCTCAAGTATTTTGTTCTTTATTTTTTAAAGAGAAATATGTGCTCATGTGCTTAAGGGAAAAATATCAGATTGCATGACTGTATCATAGAATTCACTTATTTCTTTGCAAAAACAGTTCTCTACTGAGCATTCATTTGGAATTAATTAACAATACCATACACTAATTTGGGTTCTGGATATTGAAACTGCTGAATAATCCATATGTTTGATACTGTGAGATGGATAAACATAACTGAAGTCAGCTGTTGCTCAGACTCATGTATTTTCTGTGAAATTACATTGATTCTCTGGGTTTCTTTTCTATATTTTCATGCAGAAAATTAGATTATTTCCATGAAGTGTTATCTCAAATGCCTTCTTTATTCATTTCTCTAACAACAAATACAGTATTAAGCAGACAAAGTCTATCTTGTCCTCTTTGGTATAGGTGAAATTGATGTTGTAAGATTTTAACTAAAATGCAGATTTTCACAATATGATCTTATGTTCATCTTCTTCCATTGTAATGATGTTAATGACATGTTCAGATTCTAGATCTTACCATGCTTTATTTCCCTGTCTGCACTGCTTAGACCAGGTTGATTTGAGAATTCAGTAAGAGATGATGGATGCTGTATTCCAAGAACATTTGATAAGGCATTTTGCTCCTAAGTGAGAAGCTTTGTCTTATTTATGCACTTCACAAAGTTATCTCTTGATGCCTCTAGTATTAGAAAAACACATGTATGATGATTCAGTACATGTTCTTGCCATTTTCGAACTTTACCAACAACCTTAATCAGATGAAGAAAAAAGTGCTTTTTCTTCATCATGAACCTAACGTGATTGAAAAAGATTCTATGTTCATGCATCATCTTTGTTAATGGACTTTCTTGAGCAGTTTTACCTTGGTTATTGCTTAAATGTATTACTAATGTGCTATGAAATTTCCTTATCACTATATTATTTGTGAAAGACTTGTAACTATATAATAGCCCATTTAAGATACTATTCAAAATATTCTCTATGGTAATTTTTTGTGATTTAAGTTATCTATTGCATTATCTTTATCAGCAGAAGGACGAATTATTTGGTTGGTAAATGTCTCGGAGCTTGCTCGTTATTCATAGACATAATGAGTGCTAGAAATTTGGGTTCTGACAGAGATTGCACATCTCTGTGATGAGATATTACTTTGTTTCCTTTAGTATATACCAAAGTCCCTGATGAAAGATGAGTGCATGGTAGATAAACACATTTTGAACATACTAGGAGTCACTCATTCTCCTTGAAGTTCTGTGAAAACACCATTTGTCATGACCTGTGTTCTACTAAGGAGCTCATCCATTCCACAGATTCTTATATTAACTACGTTGATATGTTAATGATATTAACATCAATTATATTACTATGCTAATATTTTCTGCCAAGTGAAATTGTTGAACTATACATATTAGCTTTTGACTAGTTAAGCTTCATCTCTTCTACTCTTCAGTTGATGTCAAAAAGAGATATTTTCTTTTTGTCAGAAAGCACAAACAGAAATCAGTGGAGGATCTTAAATAGCTGAACATGTATCCATCTGCACTGGTTGAGAGCTTAGTGAGTCTTCAGAATGCAGCCGAATTAGTCACAAGAAAGATGCTTCAGCAGCAGGAATAAAAGATGATATGGATTAATCAGAAGTATAAGTTTTTACAGGAAGTTGCTTAGGATTTGATCAGAAACAGAAAATAGTGTGGGATTGGTATATACTCACTTTCAGATCCTCAGGAATATCTTTCACAATATTTTTTCCCTTTACATCAGATTTAAAAAAAACCATATTTTTTTTAGCTATTACTAAGTTGTCTGGGTTTTACTGTTGCCTTTGAGATGGCAGGTTGCTAAAGAAAAATATGAATGTTAGTCATAGTTGTAGACATGAAGAAGCAGAGGATTTGCAGAAATCATAAAAAATAGATTTCTACTTATAGAATAGATTAATGAGATCCCAGCAAGAACTAAAGGTTGTTACTAAAGGAAATGTCATTCCCTTAATTAAGTTACACTTTTAAGTGGCATCCACAACAGTAATGCAACATCTAAGGTTAAGCATCCACCACCAGATGAAAAATTGCTGTAGAATCCAGTTGTAATTTAGTTTCAAACCTAGAAGACTGTCCATAGTGTGTCTGCATTTGAACTAGATGGTCATCATAGTCAGCAGACATCAAGTCAGTACAGTTAATGGTCCCTAGAGTTCAGCAAATATCTGGTTTTCCATCTCAATCTCATCCTGACTTCACAGACTTTCTACACTAGGTCACCATGGACTAGAGTGGAATATCAGGCAGGGAGGCACAGGTAGACAAATGAAATATAGGCACCTGCAAATCCGGGGCTGAATCTTACATGACTATGACTATATTGAAGTTCTAACAAATTTCCCTGTCATCTAAAGTGAAGTACAAGGAATTATCTCCATCTATGTATTTCCACTCATGGGTAAAGAGAGGCACAAACTGATGAAAATATTTTCTTTTGAAGATGGAGTCATTTAATTCATGTTCCTTTTGAAACCAACTGTAGTTGAGATAAAGGAATGAATGATAGCAACATAACTTCTGTCTTTTTTATTAGGAAAAATGCAGAGAATAAGTGCATATGATCGCAAATTTCTATTTCCTTGTGAAAATGTACTGCTTGTTGCCCTATCAGTCCACATTAATGTGATTAAAAAATATGGATTAACTATACACCTTGATTGCAACCCTTTCTAAGTTCTATTAAATATCACTGAGACTTCAGAAACATTAATCACTTAGGGTATGACTTGTGATGCTAAATTCAGAGTATGGTTTTATATTTTTAATTATTGTAGCATGTCTTCAAATTCCTGAGAAATATTAAATTTGGAGAATATTAGTTTGAAAATATTAGATCAGTAGATCTTCCTGTAAACTTCACTGAAATGATGATTCTCTCTTGTTATTTTTAAATCCTTATTTTAAAAGTATAGATGTATAAATATATATTTATGTCTAACAGTACAGCAAAATTAAGAATGTCTTGCTGGTACGTGGAGTGTGCCTACTGAAAGATGACTTTAACTTCCTTTTGGTCACCATATAAGGCCAATTCTGCAGTAATGAGAACACTGTGACACCATTGATCTTGACAGAGCTGTACAAATTTCTTTCGGCTTTGAATGTCATGCACATATATAGTAGTAGGTAACTTGAATCCAGCCATATGGGAACTTCTGAAATTTTGGCATTTGGTTTTGAGGATGTTTGGCTAGTTTCTTGTTTTCTCTTAGGTAGATTCCAGTATTATCACTTCAGAAGTGCTGCATTTAATATTTTTAGAAGTGAGTTTTCAAAGGGTGTGATTTTGTCACTTTTTTAGTACTGTAATGTTTTATGTTTGTTCCCCAAATCAGCTTATACTGTCATTGTAGTTTGTCTTGAGTGTTATTTTATGGGGGCCTCTTGTAAAGGCGAAGAAATAATATTTTGTATTTCAAAAGTATAGACAGACAAAAAAAATCAGAGGTAATAAGATCTTTGCAGAAAAAACATTTCACAGATTCCTTTGTGAGAATCAATGGACTTTGAGAAAAATATAATTTTCCAACAAAACTTTCTTTGATAGGAAATTGTATCCCTTAAAAGCTTTTTGACCAGCACTATTTAAATTGAATAAATGATGATGTTTATGGTACCCATCTAAGTAAAATTTCAGATCAGTACCAAAATCACACCCTGCTCAAGAAACAAAATAGAGAAGAGGAAAAGTGTATTAGGAAAGGATAAAACTTGGGGAATTACAATTGAAGTGATGATCTATCTTTCTTATATACCTGTACATATGAAGTGACCCTGGAAAGTAGATCTATTTTGCTCATGATCAAAATTATGTCTGGTCTCTGCACAGAGACTTAGTAGACTGAGGGTTTTTTTCTTATTTGGTAACATTTTTTGCAACTTGAAAGGACCTCAGGAGCTTTAGAATTTCATATAGTTTCAATATATTTTAATATATTAAATATTAAACTTGAAATTTAGTAATCAGAAGCCTGTCTCTTTCACAGCATTGGACAGCATGGAATTGTTTCCTTTGAAATATATTGAATGAAAGAACTGGAATTAAATTGAATTAAATAAATGACTATTATGAAAAACAGATTTGAATAATAGCCATTGCATGCCACTTCTACTAAGGTCTGCTCTCAAAGTCCTGTAAGTAAATCCCTTACCAATTGAAATCCATTTACTCTGATTTTTCCACAAAACAATCAATATATCCTTAAGGTTTTATGTCAGCATCATGATATAAAGTTAAATTGAGTAATCCATTTCTCAGGTTTTTGTGGGTTTTTAAAATATTTTTATTCTTCAAATATCTTTCTAAAAATGCCTGAGTACTGAGAAAGCTGTTATAGGCCATGCTTAGAGCATTCCTCTAGTTGAAGGAAACTAAATAAAACAGTTACTCCCAAGACTATTGCACTGTAGTGTGCACTTTGGTTTGTGGAAAAATTCTTGGTTTAGTTTGGATTAATTATTTTCTTATTAAAATGATTGTTTAGGAAAAATTACAGAAATAAAAGCAAGAATCCAAAGTTCAGAGAATTATCCTTACAACAGGGTTACAAAATCGGCCTATGTACTAAATCTAATGTTTTCTGACCCTTGGTATTGATTTAACAGCAGTTAAAGATGTTGCCAACAAAGAACACTGCTATTCTTGGGAGACAGATGGGATATCTTCTCCTCTGTGACATTTCTAGAGGCAGGTTCTATACAGGCAGCTTCTGCTGTTGCAGAAAAACTGGAATACACTCAAGATCAGGTCAGAGCAGCCACAGTTTAACTCCAGCTGTAAGAGAGACCACAGAGCAGCAGGAGCTTAGCAGGCTGTGCTGATACAGACTCTGCCCGAACAGGGCAGCTGCAGAGCTTAAACAGCCCCAGGCTGTGCAAGCTGTTCTGCACCTGAACTGTGTCACCTAAGCAGGACTACGGTAAATAACAAAATCAGCTGGAATTCATTAGGTAAGAAGGCTCTAGACAATGCACCCATGTAAAAGTACACCCTTTTACAAGTACAATTTTATTAATTAAATTGTGCTGACTGGCAAAAGCATCAGCTGAAAATATTTTTTTACTAATGATGATATGTAACAACTTAGTGTTTTTTCACAACTAGAATCTTTCCTGATAGTTATGCTCAAAGAAAAATAAATTACCAGTTGGGAAACTAGAATGTCTTCAATGACAGACCTTCTCTGAATACTCCTACAGGATCAGGGTCATGAAGAGTCCGAAGCAAGTGAGCTCCTTAAAGAAGAGATCAGTGCCAAGCCAGGGAGATCCATAAAATCCAGAAGCAAAACTGTAAGAGGCTAAGGAGATTTAAATACTAACAAATGAGAGTGATGATCCGTGTGTTCCGAAAGCAGTTAGGCAAGGAGTTAATGAATTGCAATTAACTGGTATCTCAATTTCAGCAGTCATTTTTTAAACAGCTAAGTCAGCCCTTTTCTGGAGTTTGTGAGTTTGCTTTTAGTGAAAGCTGACTTCAAACACAACTAAATTCACTTTCCATGATCTGCAATGGTTTTCACAATTGCAGAAGTATGTCTTGACAAATTATTGTGGCTTGAGGGGAGGTTGCAGAAAGTAAACTTCCTTCTCCAAAGCAGACTGTGATTCCATTTAAGGCAGGCACTGCTTACTTCAATTCCAGTCTGTGCCTGTTAGAGAGTCTCTTCTGGCAGGGTTACTCTGCACTTAGGGGACAAGAGATATAGTCTGCATTTCCCTGCATCAGCCAAACTAGACTGTAACTCTCATTTTCCTTTTTCTTCCAGATACTTTTGTCTTACACTAGTACCTTTGGAATACCTGAAGAAAATAGTTTTGAAATGAAAGTGATTTCTAGGCATTATATGTGAACAGCAAACTTTCAAAACTAATGCAGAAAAATGATTATCTCTCTGCACTTGAAAGTGAAAAGAATCCATAGCAAAATGCAAAGCTATGTTCCAAGCCTTAGTTACAGAAGAGCTATTGTAGGACACAGAAGGACAGGTGTCTCTTTTTTTAATCAGAAATAGCAATAATAAACTCTTCTGCTAAATGCAAAAAAAAAAATAAAAAGAAGAAGGGGGCGTTTTAATATAGAAAATACACAAAAAGTCAGAAACATCTGACCATTTTTAGGTTATTGCTAAGTCACATATGAAAGTGAAAAGATATATATATACCAACTTCACTGTAATAAATTGACTCTTCAGCATGCATCAGAACAAATAGCTTTGTAGACATGACTTTTGTGTAAGAAAAATTCTGTGCATCATCCAAGAAATGATCTGTGAATGACATATCCATACTTTTCAGATCAAGATGTGCAAGAAATAAATTTTAAAAATCTAGATATAACCAGTAAGATTCTTTGATTCTAATAAGCTAACCTGTGTTCTACATTAAAAAAAAAAAAAANGAAAATGTGAAGAGCACAAGCAAAAAAAAAAAAAAAAAGTCAGTTATTCTCACCTCCCATCTATTTCCGAGCCAGCACTATATTGGCGTTTTCTGTAGACCAACCCAGTGACAAATCACAAAATTGCTTCTTACCAAATTTTCTCATTTACATTTCCCTTTCTGTCCATGCACAGGAGCCACTGCAAAGGGTGTGTAGAAATTGGCTGCAATATGACATGCTGTGGTGCTAGAATATTTTGTTTGAAGGAACAAAAGCAATTTACATTTCCATGCTGTGCAGTTCTGGATCTATGAATGAGATACCTATATCTTGTTATAGGCAGTACCAATCAAACTGAAGAATCTGAATGTACATCATAACTAACTTCACAACTAACTTCACGTTCTCTGATGATTATACAAATTTAGAGCTCAACATACAAGTACACAGCAATATTTTAAAAAACAAAGCATTTGGAAAAAAATGGCCAATACACTCGCTGAACAGATGTTCTGAGGACCAACACTATGCTGTTTATGGGAAAAGGAAAAAATGGCTTTATACATACAAAAATGTGAGATAGAAAAAACCCCAGTTATACATGGTCTTGGACTACTAGTAACAGTCAAGGTTTTGTTGCTTTCAGAACAACTATGATGACATAAATGAGCTGGTATTGGTAGCATGGAATTTGGGTTTGGGTTGCAGAAGGATACAATGGTCTATAACCTTTACTGTGGTACATATATATGGTTAGTATCTAGTCAGCTTCATATTTATCTTCTACATAATATTATTTGTGGTTTATACGTAAAAGGTTAAATGTGTAAACTTCTAAAGTATACTTTGCAATACTTTTCTCTCTTTTGTTGCCGACTGCAATGCTGGTAACTTTCCTGCAACAAGCGACACTAAAGATTTCAGAAATCTGATTGCAAATAATCAGTACTGCTTAAATGCCTTTTTTTCTCCTATTGAATACAGTGGACACAAAAGCAATGCCACAAAAGATTTCTGCAGACAGACTGAATGAATTGAGGCTATCAGCAAAGGATTGCTAAGAAAAGCCAGTGGGCAATAAACTGTCTTAGCTTTTCAATTTATCAAATGAAGAACTGACAAAAAATGTGTAATATTATCTTTGAGGATATCCTTCAATTTTCCTATCTATGTAACATAAGTTTTAAAGAGATGAGTGGTGCAGCAAATAAAACAGATATATCCACAGACTTGCTCAAAATGAGGGAATTGAAGAATAAATTCTATTTTGCAGTTCTTGTGAGTCTTTTCCAAGTTTAGTGATTTAACTGGCACTTTGATGAATAAACACTTATTCATTAAGATTTTATGTGCCATTTTAAATCCTATTGATATTTCTTTTTTGGCTGAACAAGAGCCCTACAAAGAGTTTCAAATAGGATTGTCAGATTAGGATTTTAAGAATTAGATGTGCTACATCTGAGTTTAGGACTCAGTCTAGAGAATTAGCACTTTAACAAAGTACACCAGCCAGAAGCACAAATTTAGCTGGCACAACACAGCTAACTACTCCTCTGTTCCTTCAGCTTCTGTTACTGCAGAAGGCCAGGTTTCACTGCTCTAAGTGTAGAACTCTCTCACCAACTTTAATAGGGTTATTTCAGTAATGCCAGCCTTAAGCAATGAAAGAAATATCTAGCCATATGAAGGTTTTTTCATTTTACTGTCTCATTTGAAAATGCCCAACCATTTATCATACCAACACAAAATATCATCAGAGATACCTGCTTATAGTACAGTGGAACCAGTCTGAATTGGATATGTAAGCATCAGCAAATATCAAAGTACTCAGTGTACACACCACACCAGAAATTCTGCTGAAAAAAAATGTTTTAAAAAAAAATTTTCTGATAATTTTTCATTAGTTTGCCTTTGAAACAAATGTGTTGTTCAAGGATCTTGAAGCACTATTAAAATAGGGATTAGATCTATCTAATTAAAATAAATCTAATCTAATTATCTAAACCAAAAAGATTCACAAACCTGAAAACAAAAATTGATATAAAGCACTTCTTTTTTTTTTTAAAGTAAAGCACACAGGGCTTCCCAACAGGCTGGACTGGCCTGGTTCTGCCTGGCATCTCTTGGGCCTCTCCCCACCCATGGACCAGGACCCATTTTACTCCCCAGGGCCATCAGCCCCTCGCCCCAGACTCACCTGTACATGGAGCTGGGGCTCCTCCATCTGCCCTGCCCCTGGGGCCCTGAGGATCCCCTGTCACTCCTAGCTCCCCAGCTGCACACTGTGACAGGGTATGGGATGAGCAGAGTTCTTTTTCACCAAACAATGAATCATTGAAATGATGATGTACTCTTTGAAGTTAGTAGATAATCTTTAAAACAAAGTTTACACTGAGGTTCATGAATTCCTGAAGTTTATTGCCACAGGAGGCAGATACCTTCAGTTTCTTCAGATGGGATTCAAAAAATTCACACACAATTCCTTAAACAAGTACCAATGACATTAGGTAGAATTGTGCCTATTGCCATCCCTAATTGCTATTTCCTCCCCTGGATAGTATAGTTGATAGAAACAAGTCACAGAAAATACCAAACTTTGTGTAATCTCCCTAAACAATATCAGGTTTTCGACTGCCAAAGGCAACTGCTGGCTTGGATAGCACCATTTTTTATGTTCTAAAGATTTTAGCCCAAACATATCATTCATAATAAAAGCCAAGAAGTAAAAAGAATGAAAAGCTGACTGGAAACAACCTTTGTAGAAGCAAAGATTGTGACTATGCTTCATGTGAGGGTGTTTGTTTGTTTCAAGATAGATTTCCATCCCAACAGATCTTATCATCCCAGAATGTTTCCCTGTACTTTGGAACAAGAAAGAATGCTTCTCCTCTGATCCACTAGCAAGCCTGTAAGGTAAAATGGGATACAGTTCAATGAAAGAGTCGACTCTAACATGTGAGCAGAAGAAAGTTCAATGACCTTTTACTGCTAGAAATCAGTTTCCTTGCGGGAAGGAACAGGAAAGTTGATTTCTAGGGATAAAAGACTGAAAACAAAAGAAAGCAAAGAAAAACATATTGAAAAGTATCGAGATGCACCAAACCCTCAGATTAATTGGCACTTGCTAACCTAATTGTAGGCTTCCAATGATGTTTACCACAAATGTTTGTCTCCATTTAAGGCAAAGCAGAAATTAAACTTTTTGAATAGGACAATTCACTTAAAGATGCCAGTGGATTCAGTACTGCCTCCTGCAATGTACCTCTAACATACCACTCCCATACAGTGAGAGATGTATTTCCATTTTCTCACCTTAATAGAGCATTAGCAATAATTACCACCAAGTAAGCAATAATTACCACCAAGTACAAAAAATGTCTGTGTTCAAGAAAATAAAAAGCCCACATGGCCAGGAGAAATCAGGCATTAATCAAAACAGGGTGCTCATTCAGGAACACTGACCTGAGTAAGTGAAAGCTATGGGCAGGGGTTGTTGCCATACTTACAAGTACAGTCTGGGGAATTGTTCTAGATATCCAGGACTCTTACAATCAACAAACAAGATTTCTATAGAATACTTTCGTTTTTACTTAACGTTTGAAAACTTCTTGTGAATCATGTCTTTGTTTCTGAACTCACAAGGCATTATTTGCTAGAGGACTTCTTATCAATTTTGGCATGATATTCTTCAATGAACATTTTTTCTTTGAAAGCTCTTATTACAATGGGAGTATTAACACTTAAAATACCAGCATTGCTTACCCTGCCTTTCCTGCCTTGATGATTGTCAAGTGCCAACAAAGCACAATTTATGAAATCCTCTTCTCAAAGAAATTATATCCTCCCTTCAGAGAATAATTCAGACTTTCTGTATGAAAGCATTAATGCTAGCTATGTTCTAAATAAAGGTATTTATAAAGCCACTTTGTGTTGTCTATAATTCAAGTATCTTGTCTTAAACCAATTGCTTCACAACACACACCACAAATGTTTATGCTTTAAGAATAAGTGCATGAAGAAGAAAGTAAAACAGAAATCTGAATTTGATTTATTACTGTTACTTCTTAAATATGGTTTACAGGCATTTTTTCCTGTCATTTACCTTCTAACTACTATTGTGCCATTGTGATAATAAACTACAAAGAGAGATGTTAAATACTTACTCCTCAAATGAATGATGGAATAAAAAGTTTTCAGAAAAGAAATATCCTGTTAACATAATTATATATCCTGAAAAGAAGTTGGCAAATGATCCAATAGAGTCATCAGTAATACCACTTTCATAATTTGTTGATAAGGTGTCAATAAATGACTGGCGCTGAGCACTTTAGAGGTGTGACTATAACAGTAAATTAAATATTAAAAATATTTAATTAGAAAGTTTCTTCTCACATGTGTTTTTTAGCTCTCTGGCATGACTGACACTGTGTTTGTCTGTTCTTCACAGCTCTTTGGTGCAGAACTGCCACACAAGGAGTCTGTAACAGCATGAACATGAATTTGTCATATTTTAGCAACACTTGATTCTCAAAAAAATCTTGGAAATATGCAAGGACACAAACTGATACTGACACATCATCATTAGTGTCCTACTGAGAATAAAAAAGTGGAAAGGATAATTTTTATGCAGGAGGAAGTTGAAAAGGAGAGAAGATCCTTTCCAGTATAGCTAAACTATCCACAGAGAAATAGCCTTTTTAATGGTGTAATATTTCTCATCCTGATATCAGTTTAATCATATAAATCACATTTAATCATGTGAATCAAGCTCAAGCTCCCATTGACTACAAGGGCAGAAAAGAATGGCACTGTCAAAATCTAGCATTAGGTCAGATTACCATCCCAAAAGACAATCTAATTGTAAGTGGGTTTGACTCATTTTGTTTGAATTTTAGACATTAATGATTCTGTAATGAAGTATTTAAAACAAACACAGGATATTTGGCCACTTTGGGACCCTTGATTTGTGTATGTTAAAAGGAAACAGGCTTACATTATGCCTTACAAATCTAGTCAAGACTGTTAACTAAATCAACAGGCAAAGAAGGACAACAATCTGCCAAAAAGACTGCCTTAGGCATAGGTTTCCAGTTTCTTTCCTACTGCTTTGTATTGAGTATACGGTAAGAAAAATTATTGAAACTCAGCACATTCAAAAACTGACCCAGAATATCACATGCATTTATTCCCCATGCAACTCTTCTAATAGCAGGGCAAATACCACAAAAAGTAATCAAGGGAAAATAACTTCTAACCTCATCAGTTTCACAATGTATTGCCCATTATACTGTTGATGCACAGATTTCAAGTTGTCTGTTATATTAGTTACATATTGCAACTCAATGACCAACCCTTAGAAGCTGTTTTGTATATAAATGTATATATTAAAAAGCCATGTATATATATATATATATATATATATGCAATAATATATACATAGACACATTCAGGTTGTGCTGTTCTCGTGCAAAATGTTCATCAGCAGTATTGCCTGGATCATTGGCATCTGTCTGTTTTTAAAGGGCCGCCTCACAAGGCCCCATCTTTGCAGCTGTGCCACGTGCAAAGGATTCCTGCATCCAAAGAAAAATCTTCAAAGAATGTATATGTTTCAAATCTAAACTCTAGTCCTGTTCTTCAAAGAGTGATGTCATGACAATAAAAAGAGCTGGAAATTATGTCACCAGCAGGATAACAAGTAAAACACCCTGAGCTGTTAGCATCCCCACACCACAGACTATGGCCAGAGACTGCACAAAGTACAGTGGGAATGACTCCGACTGCCAGGGCTCCTCTGGATCATTAAGTGACCTTCATGCAGATCTTAATCTGAGAATACCCTATCAACTAAGTTTTCATAAACCCCTTGCATTTTTCTGAAAAAATCCCAAGATTCAGATTCTGACAAACCACCATTTTCCCAGGAAAATCTAGTTTATTAAAATAATAACCTTCCTTGCTGTAAGTGTAACAATTTTATAAGCTGCTGTTCACTGAGAATGGTCTAAAATATCATTGTTATTCATCACAATCCCCTGCCTGTATGAAGCACTTTTAGAAATACTTTATGTCTGATCCATCAGAGAATATGCAGAAGAACATTTTGGCTCTAAAATAATAATAATTATATTTTTTAAAACAGCCTGAAAAGAATGTTTAGCTTTTTTAATGGACTATATTTGTTATGCTGTGTGGAAATGTAGTTCTTTCCTAATTACTTAGAGTTGACTGGTAATGAGATAGATGGGTTTTTTCCTCCTTACTTTTCCCTTCAATCTCAATCATGTGCTCCCTGAATTCCATGTGTCACATGTCCCTCTTTCTCACTGTCCTTTCTCTACAATACACTGGAAACACAAACACAAATTTGTATGTATAACTTACACCTGCGTGCACTCCTCCTCCTCCTTCCTCTCCTACCCACATGTTATTAGCTGGACACGTCCTTCAAAAGTTATTATTGTTATAACTCCTCTTAAATGCCACTCTTGTTATCTTTGCAAAACAATATATGTTCCTTCATATGAAAGAGAATCCTAATTTCTTTGCCTGTTCTTACCAACATTCACCCTTCCACCCTAAAATTAGAGAAGCTGAAGTCAATTATTTTCCACAGCTGATGACCGCATACGTTGCAGTGTATTTTCAAATTCAATTTGAACAAATTTTACTATTGCTAGCCCTAGAAATCAATTTAGTTCACAATATTAAAACTTCTCTTCTGAATCTACAATCACATTTATTTGCTGCAAGATGTCATTTTTGAGGCATCTTATTAGCCTGAGGGTGTTGTCCACATGCATCCATGTATAGGGTTGGGTCTGGGATACCAGGGCAGAGCTTGTTCCCATCCAAATAGGGGAAAAGGTGGTGTGTGATTGCTGTTGAGTTATTTTACTGCTTGCACTGCTGGCAGTCAGCAGACATGATTTATCAGAGAGAAGCTGTCAGTTTTAGTGAATGTACATGACTTTTGAAAATATGCAGTTTGTGTCCAGGCAAATAGCAAAAAATTTAGCTCAACAATGATTACATAAGCTATCAATAATAAGTTTAGCAATATTCATTATGCAAAAAGATTTATGTATGCTTATGAATGCATCCTAAAGTGAACTGCTATTTTTGAACTATATTAAATTATTGAAATTCTGTGACAATCTGATGAAAAATGTATTACATATATTTGCAACGAGTTAGTGTACTGGGTGACACTAACAAAAAAATGCTGTTCTCTAAAAATATTCTATAACAGCAATGATAAAAATGTAAGCCTGTCAGAGACTGCAAAGCAGAGATAGATACAGTAGTCAGCTTTCACAGGCAGCATTTTTTAAACCAAAGGGAACTGCCTTTGAAATATTCACAGGAAGGTGGAGAAAATGGGCTCTGCAATAGAAAAGACCACAGATTACATCTTTCTGCTCCCATAATATGAGTGGACGTAAACAAGTTTTTCACACAGATTTAGCCAGCATTTCAAACTTTAAGCATTGTAGATGTGCTACTGTAATAAACTTGCACTCATCACCAAGGGAGCAAGAATTCTTACTCCATTGATGTAAATATTGTTCGTTTTACCAGCTCCAAAATTCTTGCTTTTCACCATTTTTCTTTTTTTTCTCCTTTTGTTACTAGGCAACATAAGCAAAACTGTTTCACACCAAGGGAGCACCTTATCATTTATTTGAATGGGAAATATCTGTGAACAGAAATAATGATTTTGCTCTGATATTTTGACAAGTAACATATAAAGAAACATTCTAAGAATTAAGAAAATATTAAATTTTTACCTCTTATATAGAATCAAAAGCTTATTGCTAAGCCTTTGGTCTAGTCTCTAAGTTGGATCCTCCAAATCACCTCTTCCACATCTTTATGATGGTATCTGCTAGTTTTAAGGGGAACAGTTGGGCTAACTGTGAAAACTCTTGGAAAATTTCATAGAAACTCAGAATTGCAAAACGGTTAAGGTTGGAAGGGACCACAGTGGGCCCTCTGGGTCCAACCTCTCTGCTCAGGCAGAGCCATCCCAGAACACACGGCACAGGATTGTGTCCAGGCAGTTCTTGAATATCTCCAGTGAGGAAGACTCCATAGCCTCTCTGGACAACCTGTTCCAGTGTTTGGTCACCCATGCAGTAAAGAAGTTCTTCCTCATATTCAGGTGGAACTTCTGTGCATCAGTTTCTGCCCATTGCCTCTCAGAATTTCATGCATTTCAAAAGTAATGCCATTAAAGCCAGCTGAATCCGAGAGACAATCATCCTCTGGTATGACCTAACCATATTAAATGCCAAGGGCAATTTTATTGTTCCTTAAGACATAAAGTGCCTGCTGGCATTCATTTAGTGAGGAGTTCAGAATACTTCTGTTGTAAAAATATCTGATTTGATGACTGGTTTTTATAGGTTATGTCACAAGACTTGCAATGAAGGAAAGAATAAGTATAACAAAATATTATTAAAGAAAAAATGAAAATACGGGGTGAAGATACTGCAAGAAACAGCATATTGAGTTTTATCTCAAAATACAGGACCACTTAGTTGTGGTACTTGAATAAATCTGGCAGAGAGCCTAAAAGTTCTCTGTAATAGTGCTGCAGGAATGTAATACTATGGATCAGGGTAACTATTTCACACTTCAGCTATTGATTATGATGTCATTTACTCAGCCTTTATTCACCCTAAGATATGCTTAAGCAATAACTAAGCCTGCAGAGAGCCTCAGCTGAGAATCAACAAGAGCTGTAAAGTGGTCTATAAAGCATTACTGTAAGGCTGGCTTCCCTAGTTTATTGGTCAACTAATTCTTCTGGGGACAGGTCTCCCAGACAGCCCATTATTCCACTGTACAGAGGCAAATGACAGTGAACCTTTTCCTGCCCACACAAAGAAATCTAGTTCACACTGTTGATTTAGACCAGAAATCAAAGCTGAAATAAATCAATGCAAACTGATAGTACTGCAGAAGAAAGGCAAGGCAGGCCACCTTCCCACATTAGAACAGAGCTGTAGGAGCAGTTATCTTTCAGGAGAGATCAGCAATGTCATTACAAGCCAGCTCTTCTCTCTTTGGCATGACAGCAGGTATCTTCTCAACACCGCCCACTGCAGGAAATATGTGACTCCTTAGGACATCTACTAGATTTTGCAAGGACCAGGGCATGTCATTGGTTAGCTGTGGTATAAGTGCTGCAAACTTCTCCTCCTACCATCTATCTAGTTCTTTCCTTTCTGAATGTTTCAGAGGATTTTAACTTTGCCTTTGTCCTGAACCCAAAGCTCCAGTCCTCCTATAGTTCATAATCCTTTCATACATATTTTATTGTGCATAAATACACTATTGACCAATTGACTCACAAAACTGTACAATAGATGAATATAAATGTATTGGTGACTATAAAAGTTCATGTACTGCTATTTGAAGGAAATCAGGCAATATCTAGAGAAATCTAGCAATATCTTCTTTCAGTGAGATTGCCCAAATCAAGGAGTTCAATTAACAACTCCATTCATTTCTTGTTTAATTTCACACCCTCATTTTACATTAAAGTCATAACCAAGATTTTTTAAACAATATAAATTATTTTCCCCATTATTTTCTTTCACTAAAAAGCAGAAAGAAAGTTTTTGCTTTCTTTATTGATATAGTACCAAGAAGTGAGCTTATATTTTCTGGTGTTTACTTTTCAGAATGTCCCATTTATGTGGCTTGTCTCACAGAATATGGATAACAGTCTCTTTATAAATAATCTCCAAAAATAACCAAGCAGTTTCTAAACCTCCCACTCCTAGGAATTTTGGAGAGGTTTATATAATATTATTAATTGGGACAATATGCAAGTGTGCTGGAAGCATTTGTGCTAGTAAAGATGCCTTTGATCTATATGAAAGACAGACCTTGTTAAAGCACACAAACTTTTAGCCATTTTCCATCTAAGTCTCATGAAAGAATTCATCACTGCCTCCTTGAGATGGTAAATGACTAAAAATCTGGAAGACACTGCATTTAATATCTGTTGCATTTCTTGGAGATATCTGAAAAAGAAGAAACTTAAGTAGAAGTCGCAAACTGAAGGGCTGTGACCACAGCTGATGAAATGAGTGACTTTTGGAAAGCTCAGAGGAAACCAGAGAGATGCCAGATAGCAGAGATCTTGGATGACACAGAGCTGCTCAGGTCACAAACTCTCTGCCAGATTTTGATTCCCAAACAAAGGAATACACTGTTCCCTGTTTGTTCTTATTACACTTACTATGCTCTTACTTCTTATTGAAATAGCACTTTGTTCACATTCTTCTGTTATCACAGAGAAATAGAAGCAACAAAGAACTGACTCTGTCATATTCTTGCCCTGATAGACAAACACATCAACAAGGATCCAAACAATGGCAAAGCACACAAACCCAACAGTAAATGAACAATTATATGTACTTGTGTTTTAAAGACTAAAAGAACATGAAAGACATAATCTAAATTAGAAACTATATCCCTTAGGTTTGTCAACAAGAGATTTGGAGTGTTGTTATTGAAAGGGCTTGGAAAAAACATGGGCAAGAAATAAGAAAAAGATTACTTAAAAGGAAAGGTAAAAGCCAATGGAGTTTATTGCCTTTCTTAAAAGATTAAAGAAAAATATGAAGAAAAAACGTGAAATAACATTGGTAACCAGTAATTGACACTGGCATTACCTTACCAGTTTCCGATAATCTTGGGCTGATTGTCATGCAAGTGAGAAATCACGGAATTTGTCTCTGATGTTGGCATTGATGGGAAACAGCACTCATGAGACAACTCATTATGTAAACAATGATCTAACCAGAGATCTCTGTATGGAATAGCAATAGAATGAAAATGAAGGCAAGATAAATCCACTGGGTTTTTCAAAGGTTTTAAATTTGTGGCTCTACAACATGAATTTCCACAGTGAAATTCAGTTCCATTACTATTTTCTAAAATGTAGGATTTCAATTTCTTTCTACATCTCCATGAATCCTCCAATCAGTGGGCTATAGAGGATTAAGTTAATGAAGTATCTCCTAATAGGGTAGAGGAGTATCAAGAAAAATCTAAGTAATAGAGATATAACATGGATATTTTGTAGGCCAACCACACCAGTGGAGGATGGTGGGTCAAATCCTCAAGTAAGCAGTGTAAGATAAAGTTTGAAGAAAGTCTTTCATATCCTATTTAAATCTATAGTAGCAGGGTAGAGCTAGTAGGTTGAAACAGTTCTTTCAGTGGTGATAGAAAGCTCAGTGATTTCAAAACCTTCAGAAGCATCACCCATGGCAAAATTAAGGGTTTTCATCTGGGAAACAAAACCCAATATTTTTTCAGCAGCAATTTGCAATTTTTTTCTTCTTGCTATGTCTCTTTCTTATTACTACCTTGGTTTGATTTGCAATATTAATACATCATGTGTAGAAGTCGCTGTATTGGCAGAGGGGTTCATCCGACAAAAATTAGAGGTGTTAAGTAATTCCATAATTTCCCATCTGATTTCATATTCAAACTTTCTACATAAAAGGGATGCCATTTTCTATCAACTAGGTAGTTCAAAGACCTTCTGACTAATGGCAAATAATTTGAAAGCCACCTTCTATTGCAACTTATATTTCTGAAGGAGGCAGAGCACATTATCTACTTGTAAAATCATTATTTGGGTGGCTGATTTATTACCAATGATGGGATAAGATTCACAGGAAAGGAAAAAGTCGTGAGAGTGATATGAAAGGCAGGACTGTAGAACAATAAGAGGAGCTTGTTGCTATGAAAAAGCCAGAAGTCATCAAAAGCCCAAAAACCAGCTGTTAGCAAACAGGTCACAGTTCTATGGAGTCTGACCTGGAGTCTGAAAAACAGGATCCTAATGACAGTTTGTCATTTGTAGCTTTTGTACTCTAATAATGATCCCTTCATAACCTGATTCATGGCATTAAGACAAGCAACACGTCTGAAGAAGGAAGCCCTTTCATAATAACTCACAGCTCAGGAGCTTTGATTTGCCACAGTGTATGGCCAGCAATGAGAAATAACAGTATTTGAATGAGAATAAACACACCAGAGCCAATTAATGGGAGACAACTGAATTTTTACAGTGTGGAACAGTGTCTTCTTTAGAGGAAGAAATATGCAGAATTTCCAAGATCTTACCTACTTTGATTGAGAAGAGAGTTATAGATGGGAATTTAATTCCTTCCAACACTCAGGGATTGGTTGTTTTTACAGAAAGAAAAGAAATTTTGCCCATTTGAGAGGGCTAGTAATAAAATAGATATTCAGATCCAGTCAGACTGTTCAAATCCAGACCTTTCCAGTCTAGGAAAGAAAGAACAGATATTTTATGACTGCTCTGTGCCTTAGGTAGAACCAGCATCATCATCCTTGCACATTGCCCCTTTCATTGTGTAGAAAAGATGTGAAGACCTGAATGGCAAAAGTTATTCCTAAATGTGATTTATGTGGGTCTGGGTTAAAATAAATTGTGTGTAAAATTTTACATTGACTTACAGTACTTTGGGCATTCAAGGCTCAATGGGATCGGTTTAAAATCTAGACATCAGTTTTAGAGACTGGAGTTTTAGAGTTCTCAAGGATTACTTTGCTTCTGAAGAGGTGTCAAGACTTTACGCAGGCCCTCCAAGGCAGGTGTGCAGAGTTCTATTCTCTAAACATTAGAAAAATTGAAAATTTTTGTTGTTAAGGCTACACATCTTTCATAATTTAAAAAAATTGAATTTTGCTAATTTTAAAATTTCATAGAAGAGTAACCTGTTCTCTGCGATTGAAACAGACCTTGCTTCACATAAGTGAATTTGAAAGCAAGTTAGAAGTTTCTGTGTTTAAACCTTTTCTGTCAGTGACCAGTAGCCAAAAGTTTGATGTCCAACATTTAATTACAGAAAATCAAAATACATTCCACCTGTCATATCGTTTTCACCAACACAAAGGCCACTCTGATTTGACAAGCAAGTTTAAAGTTCTTTCTGATTTTGTTTTTACAACCGAATGCAGCTTTATTACCCCATTCATATTCTTCTACTCATAGTTAACACACTGGGTACTAATTCTTCAGACACATGCATTTCAGGCTGTCACATATGCTTTCCTTCTGGTAACCTATATTTAGTCATCAGGCCATAATGTTCATCACTATCATATTTGAAAGAACATAGGATGTTTATTTATCACAACCTCATGAATGTAACTAGTTCCTCACATATAATGCAGAAGAAAAAATCGTTTTAAGCTTTTCCTGTCTGATGATGAATTTTTACACTCTACTGCTCAAAATTCTTTATACAAGGCTTTTTACTAATCATGACTCCATTAAATAAGATAAAACAAAAGAGCAAACATGTGGGCCAGTGGTGGGATACTAGTATCTTGAAAGTATTGCTTTTGTTTTGAAAAAATTAGCAGCCTAAATTTTCAGTATTTGGAGGGAAAGATGCTGTATCATGGAATGGCTCTAGAAGTGTCTTAATTCTAATATTGACTCTGGAGAAAGTAAGGGAAGGGCATGGGGAGGAAGAAGGGAAGGGAGGAAGCCTAATAACTTCTTTAAAAAGAAGACCAGAACAAGAAACATAGTGTCTAAAGGCAGATGAAAAATTGAAAGATGTCTTGCTTACCTACTAATAGTGATAATTTTATAATCAGCTCTTAATATTATTTTTTTTAATTTGCTACATAAACTTCATGTCTATGTTTACCATAAGAAGAGAATTGAGTTATCTGAAATATCTGCTGTTTCTTAGCTGCAAATTGCTCTGTCATGTCCCAAATCTGCCAGCAAATCTCTTCCACTGCTGTTGTCTTCTAACATAGTTGACACTAATGGTCCAGTGAACTTCTCTTCAAACAACCTGGTATAAATAAATTAGCAAGCAGTGGCTTCACTTGGAGCTGCAGAAGGGCAAGAGCAGAATCCAGGTCTGTCAAGTTGTCAAGGGAGACTTGCCCAAGCAGCTCCTGTGCAATGCAATGCTGCAGTGTGACCCTTGCTCTGTGACCAAGTGTGCTGGAACCAGCTGATCAGTCCAGCAGTTAGCTGCTTCTCCTACTCAGCAGGGGAAGGAGCCATTCCACTGGGGCCCAGCTGTCATTGGATCGCAACTGGAAGGCAGAGATATGGACTCATGCACTCATCTGACCTGTTACCCCCTCTCTGTCATCTGCCCATTCATCCTGACAGCTTGGGAGCAAAGTTTCAGAGATCTTCAAATGTAATTATGCAGTAGGAACACAGTTAAGATGAGGTTTGGAAATTCCATCTCTGAGCAGCTCAAATTCTTCATGTCATAAAATCAGCACTTAATTATTATTACATGAGGCTTTCTGATATGCCCTTACAAGAACACCAGCCTGGCCAAATCTGCCAAGCATGATACTGGAACTTTAAGATAAAATCCATATTAGGCAAAGGGACCTCTGCTTTGAGCATCTCACAGTAGGTAGCTTTTTTAGGTCAGGAACAGCACCTACATCAATTCTCAGGTTTTTCAATGTCAAAGAACTATAGGTTATTGGTTCTACATGCAACAATGTAAAAAGCAGTCTCTAAAGGAATGCAGTGGAGATTTAACAACCTCTGAGCATTGTGGTAAGTGTTTTAAAGTTCCCTTTGCCCTGATATCTTAGTACATGGCCGGTAGTTACTGGGTGCTATGGTACTTATTTGACATTTAATGCCTCTGAGTGCTGGTAAAAATAGCAGCCCTTTGGTTCAGAAGATCATGTATCTGCAATGGTGAGTCAGGGGATGACTCGTGCCAGTCAGATGAAGGACTGGAGGTGGGATCCTAATTGAGTTGTGCCTAGCTGTGTGAATTGAATCAACAATCAAAAGCATAAAAATGTATGGCCCTGACGGGGTCTGAGGGAGAAAAATGGTGGCTGGGATGACTTAGTGAAGACAAGTCCACCAACCAAAATCAGTGTCAAAGAAGGGAAGGGATGAGAGTTCTTCTCTCCCTCTATCATTAGAAATCAAATTGTAGGTATGGTGCCTTTGTGAGGCTGGGATTCCTGTACTGTCTTGAGCTCAGTATCTAAATTGTCTGATTAGACTGGACAGGGAGGAGAGGAACAGCGAATTGGACAGAAAGGCAGAAGGATAATAGTTTCCTAGGAAAGCTGGCTAGTGCTTACTAGTATTTATGCTTTAAGAGAAATGGGAGCATTTTGGGTAAGGAAAAACTTCTCTGCAGTATTTGATAGTCTGCAGAAGTACACAGGAAGATAGCACAGCTAAAGCTCTTGGCTCTCTGGCACAGACTCTTTCTTGCCTCCTGTTTGAGTCTGGTAAGGAAAATGTTAAGGTTATCATCTCCAGTAAGGCTGCATTTAGAATTAGGACTAAGACGATGTTACTCTAATTCCAGCACCGCAAGCAGACTGGGAATTGCTTCTTCATCAGCACAGGTTAGGAGAAGCAATTATCCTAGTGAGGAGCAGCACCTATTTGGATGGGGGAATTAAATACAGCAAACATAGTCTAAAAATACTCCAAATACATTATGGAGCTCATTGAAAGTGCCTAAACCTTATAGCTAGGTCTGTGCTTAGATCTCTTGAAATATTCCTGTGTGCCTTTGCTCATGAAGCCATCCCAACCAGATCTCAGGTACTGCTGTCACTGGATATGATTTGGGCATGAATCAGGTGCCACAGGGATGCAAAACTTATGATTATCTTCCAAAACTATTATTATCTTCCATGTTATATTATGCAGAAATACATTGCACCAATTTTCTACCTTTACACAGGAAGTATTAAACTATGTGATGAATAAAAGAAAACAACTCACATGCAATCCTTTGCCATCAAATATAGTCATATTATCTAGAAATGCAGGTTTTCACACTCCCCTTTCCAAGCAAAACATGATGGCTGAAAATCCGAAACAGTCCACAGTTTTGGATTTTACATCTCTTTTCTTGCCACTAATACTGGGAAAAGGCAATAAATTATGAATGCAATGTTTAACCAGGAGCTGGATTATTAAAATAGAAAAAAAGTTCAAAATTATTCAAATTAAATGTTGAGCTCCATTTAAAAAAGAAATTGTGGGCATTTCTCTCTACTTGATCAACCTTAACAGACCTAAAGAATAAATTGAAAAGGAAAATAAAGTACATCAAAGATTCCTAACTAAATTCAACACTTTGGTGAATGTTTATATTAACAACTTGAATGTGTTCAAATTAATACTCAATGGCAATATGTACATTTTAAAAACATCCTTTGTTTATTTCCAAACAAAAATTATGTTCTGCGGGTTGTAGCCATACCTTTGAAAATGCACAACCACCCAATTTTGTTACATATTTAGGCAGACATGCTGAATTCAGGAATGTTTTTGTGTATCTTGTTTTGCCAGAGGAATGTTAGCTTTAACACAGGCAAAAGGTTTTTCACTACCGAATCATTAACCAGAGCTTAAATTCTCAGCTCAGTGTATCTGTTTCTTAAACAAAAGATAATTCCCTACAAAAGAAGTAAATGAGAAGAGGCCCTGCAAATCAACATTGCTGCTCTTCATCTTTTATGTGGGAGGGTTGCCAAGTGAATGCAGTTCAACAGCCCATTTGCATCAACCCAGCTTCTATATCCACTGAGGGAGGCAGGAGTTTGGCAAGCTGTGTCAGCAGGTTACCTTGCCATTGTGGAGAAGCAAAACAACAGCATGCTAGGCATAATGAGACATGTGTTGTGCATTCAGGTCTCCAAAGTCTTGCTACAGGAGAGGAAAAGACTGGCCTGCATTAACACTCTAGATATGCTTCCTGTTTACATGGCCCCGTCAACTGCGTTTTCCTCACTGAAGTGTTAAAGGTGCATTTATGAATACAGTAAGTCAAGCCTATGAAACAATTAAAGTCTTATTTCTTGTATATTATATGTCATGAAACAGCGATTTTATACCATGATTGGAGCAAAATTGTCTTGATTCATTTAATGGAAGTCATCTATACCTTGTTGCAGTTTTCACATGGCGTACATGAAGAGGCCAGGAAACAAAAGTGACATAAAGGGAGAGGTAAATGAGACAAAAAATACTTGGTTCTGTAGAACAAGCTTCTCCATATCAAAAGGGAGCACCACTAAAAAAGGAAATGTTGACTTCTACAAACTTAAGGATTTGTAGAAGTTATGAGTTGTAGAAGTTTGTTTGCAAAGCCTGGAGCATTCCCTAAGAGTTGCTGGAGACAGCAAAGCTGGGGCAAGAAAGCAGCCTGAAGAGTGCAGCCAAGGCTACGACATGGGAAGGAGTAGGTTCAGTTCCAGCAGGCTGCTGTTGCTGCTGCCAGCACTCATGAGGAGAGTCGGCAAGGTGTGCAGGAACACCTGGCAAGGCCGGGATGAGGAATGGGAAGGCAGTGGCCACAGCGCAGACATAGTGCTTTGCTACATGTCTGGTTCAGTGAAATAACCTGACCCCTCTCCTTTCTTACAGATTCAGGCTCTTCTTTTGCACTAACACACAGACAATTGCTGCCATCTGTCTAAAGGAATATGACAGCAACCTCAACATTTTATTTAGCTGACACAATGGATTCACACATACGTAGGGACGTCATATCATTAGCACTGTTTTCTCCACCACCTGTAAGTGGTCTTATGTCCCCTCCTCTGCTAGAGCTGAAAGAGTAGCCCTAAGGCTGATCTAAATTACTGCTCTCCAGAGTTGTCATGGTAACAGGAACTGGCTGAGCAACCCAGACATTTTATCTTTTCCTTGAACATATTCTGAATGCTACATTCGGAACAGAGATTGCAGCTGTGCCATCCCCATGGGCTTCCTTTCTCTCTTAGAGCATGATCAGGTTTCCAGCTAAATCAGACTTCTGCCTGCTTTACAACATGTGAGTGGCAGATCTCTGCCAAAAAGGTTTCCAGAATCTGCTGAATGGTTTTAGTGGTCAGAGCTGTCATTCTACACTCAGTTTATCAACAGGAACATTATGTTTCAAAATATCCCTTTACTGGAACTTGCTAAACAACTTGTCCAATTTTTAAAAATACACCCTCTCATAAAAATTCAACTTGTGTCAAAAGACACTTTTGTGTTTCCTTTCCAGAAGTATTCAGATGAATCATTCACTACAAAAGTGTTTTAAAAGATAGCAAAAAATAAGTAATGGGTGAGGAAAAGAAACCTTCTGGCAATAATAAAAACAAAATAATCTGCATTCAGGAACCTTATTTCTGGAGCTTCCTGTTCATACCATAGACACATTCTCTGCATGAACTTTAATGTTGATTAATATTGTGTAACCGGTGTGTTCCTTCACTTAGAAATTGTCTGTCTTTAAGATTATAAGGTATTCAAAGAATAAAGAAAGATGAGCATGGTTATCCTGGTTATCTAGATAGTAAGTTGTGATATTAGAATGGTACTGAATTTGACAAAAGGAGAACATAGAGACAGGAGATTCTTCTTACAGAGAAAAGAGCTGCCTGTGGCTTTGCCTTGGGTTCTTCACACTAAAAGTAGAAGGTATGAATGTCTTCTCTAAGAACTTTGTGGATGAGGCTGTGCTGATCGTAAAAAAACTGTGCTGGATTAGCCTTTAGAGTCTAGGTGGATCAGTGGGGAATGGACTTAATTTTGCCCATTTAACAGATCATTGAAACAGATGGTAGAGAGCTGAATGGCATACCACTGCAGCTAATGGAGCATTGCTTGTGCAGCTCCACTCCAGATTCTGATCTGATGATTAAGATATTTGCTGCCTGAAGTGGATGAGTTGAGAAGAGACATATATGGTGCTACCCAATTTACAATTTTTAGTCAGGGAGCTGGAGCTTGTTATGACAGGCTGCCCAGCTTGCTTTTGCACAGAATACCTCATTTCATTCATGGAGAAATAGGTTGGGCCACATTCCTAACACTAGGATTTGATTCCCTTATTGTATGAAGTGTTTGTAATATTAGTCAATTAATCCCATTCATCTAACACATTTCAGCTCCACATTCAAGTGAGTGTGTGAATCCTTGCAAATAAAGAGCAGTTACCCAAGAAAATTACCTACCAGTTTATTTTCCTCCTTCATACCAGTGGTAATATAGCCTTTGGTTTCTGTTGCAGCAATAGCTTTGCTTCAAAAGGACTCTCCTGTCAATACATGCTCAGTTATCATGGCTGCTTCAAAAAACAATATAAAGATTATCAGGAAAGAAAGAAAGAATAATAACAGTCTCTATATTCCTGAAGCATTAAGACTTATAATCAAATATTTACTGTGCTCAAAATAAACCCAGAATACCCATAAAGTATTTGAAATCAAAGCATTGAGCAAATTAATTTAGCTAGGGAGAACAAAGAGCAGTAATACAATGCAGGTTTACAGTTAAGGATATAAATTTTGTCATTCTTATTCCACCATATTAAATATTTGAAAATATTTTAAAATTTCACATCAAGAATTGTCTGTAGAGAACAGCCATGAACCTTTTCCAAGGGCAAAACAAAGAAAATTTCATGCTCCCTGAAAAAAACTGTTGTACAAAAATGCAAGTGACGGATTTTATGTGTGTAGTCCTTCCGGAGAGAGGAGGAGGAAGAGGAATCACACAAAGATACTTCTCACCTTCTAATCTCTTAAATGTGGTAGCTGGAAGAAAAAATGTCATTACTCATACTTCCTTTCCATCAGCAAGCTCCTTCTCATAACTAAGTACCACAGCCATCTATTTCTGTGTGCACGTGAAAGGGTACTGTCAGACTTCTTCTGTGCAGAAAGTACTGCCAGAGCAGTTTGCTTTTATTGGTTTCTGGGTTGGGAGGCTGGTTTGATTAGTTGCATAGCAATTTAATAAATGACAAAATCATGTCTTCCAAGTTTTGAGGGGATTTTCATAACAAAATAAACAATAATTTTAACTTAAAG
Source organism: Pomatostomus ruficeps (assembly GCA_013400735.1). Classification (NCBI taxonomy): domain Eukaryota; kingdom Metazoa; phylum Chordata; class Aves; order Passeriformes; family Timaliidae; genus Pomatostomus; species Pomatostomus ruficeps. The sequence continues at coordinate 56,563 of VYZT01044849.1, forward strand.
CCAATTCTTAAGTGACTTACTTATAGACTGAAGTACAAATTCTAATTGCTACATCTATCTAAAAGTTATCCATTTTCTCTCTAGTCCTCTTATAAAGGAAACAGATCTATTGACCATCTGATGACTGCCATTCCTTTTGTTTTTCCTCTAATTCCAGACATCCAGGCTTTCTAATATAGCAGTCTACAATGTAGAAAAATCTTCTGTAAGGTGACAGAAAATATGGCTTGTCACATTCTCTTGGGAACTTACATGAAGATTCTTCAGAGACTAGAACTTCCAAGACAGTACACAGCAGAAGCAGGATTCTTTTGGGTTTTCTGCTCAGGAAAGGACATAGTCTAGGTACTCATACAGGATGCAACAAATACATGCTCAGAGGTATGTATATGTGTATACTTACATATACACACAAGTATATGAATGTATATATATTTCAATATGTGTATATAAATGCATACATATCAGGCTACAATTTGTCTTTATGCAAACTAAATTAAATGTGATGGAAATTTCTGAGCTCCTTTATGACATTTTTATGCATACACAGCTCTCATTCACATACTTAGTGAAGTAAAACATTTTGTAATACATCAGCCTGGAAGAGCTTCTGCAAACTATATTCTTGATCCTTGCAAATTTAATACAGATTCTAACATTAAAAAGATTAAATTAATCTGTATGTAATTCCAGCTAATTTTTCATATTGTAAGTATTTAGCACATAAAGCTCTTCTGATTCCCAATGTGGTTTGAGAGGTTATTTGACATCTAAGAAATCTTTATCTCTTCACTCCAGATGCACATACCACAGGAAACGAGGCCTGACACCTCCTCAGGTAAGATGACAGCTTTCAGAGATATGTACATTTGTCTGATAATCCATCATCTTATTTTCAAACTCTTTTTTTTTTTTTTTTATGATGGTCTCTGAATCAATAGAGACAAGACGGTTTGATGGCAGCCTGATACTGGAGATTTTCCTACTTGCCTATTTCAGTGCTTTGCTTAGATACCAACTCCCATGCCTGTTTCATAATCCAGTTCCTCCTCCAACTAGGAAACAAGGTAAGTAGTATGATTATTTTCTGTTCACAGTTATGCTGTGCTTGAAATTTAAAGAACAGGTTAAGCAAAAACTGAAATAGCTGCGGGAGCAAGGGACCCTCGTACAAC
>VYZT01044850.1:0-16655 GCA_013400735.1 Pomatostomus ruficeps
ACCTGTCTGAAACGAAGACAACTGGTTATCAAAACACAAAGTATTCTAACTACAAGAATTTTGTTTCATTAAAATGATAACTCTATAAAAGCAGGAATTCATAAGTTCAATCTAAAAATAATTTGGTTTGAGACATGATGTGTATTAATATGTGTCAGTAGTCTGTCCATAAAATACAGTGTATACATATTTTTCAATTATTTTGTAATGCAGTAATCTCAATAAAACCCAGCTTGGTGTACAAAAATTTGCTTCAGTTTAAATTAGTTCTACACAGGGAAGTGCCACAGCATTACACACAATATTGTGATAAACACAAAAAGAATAAAATTGATGTTTCTAAACTTACTGACTATGTTTAGCAGCTTCAATAAATGATGAGATTTTCAGAATTATTAGTGCCTTTCTAATTTCAGAGACTTAAATCTGCAGAGTCTGGGCACAGGCACTCAAAAATGGCAGCCTTTGATCTAAACAGGAACCACACTAAATTCTAGGGAAAGGCTTTTGAAATAGAAAGTGTTATTTTTTTTATTCTACCTATCATTCTAAATAGAAGAGGAATTCAATGGCTGAGAAGAATATCCTTGTTTCATCAATGACTTTCCAGAAACAAATTATAGCTTCATTCTGGATGTAATCCTGGGTACTGAAATCCCTTACATAAATAGACTGCTGTAAGCATTGATTCTTGAGAGTCCACGGATCTCTCTTATAAATTTGCTACAAATATAAAAAAATCTAACACACAGACTTCCACTTAAGAGCTGTGGTTTTCAGACATGCATAAAAGTTAAACTAAGGCCAGTTCTTATACAAATATATCAATGATGATGATGTAAATGTCCAAGTCAAGGGAAATTTTGTTTGGCAGTATAATAATCAACCCATCTTCTCTCTCTGATCTCTTTTCCCACTTAAATATTTTCTTCCTGGCAATGTCATCACCATTCCTATCTCTGTCTCTTTTATTTCTCAATCATTACCTGGTCCTGTGCAGTTAGATTATTCTGTCACTTGCCTGCTGCCTTTGTTACCCACTCCTTTACTGCCTAGTCAGTCTCCTCTGTATTCCTCCTCTGTCTTTTCATGTTGTTCTTTCCTCACCTTCTTTTTTTTTTCTTTTTCCAGAGAATGAACCCATTTATATTAGTTTTATTTACTGCTTTACTTTTCTCCCTCACTATTATTTTCTCTATCTTTTTCCTGTCTTGGTTTATTAACTTTTAAACTCAGCAGACTCATTTACAAATTGACTATTCTTCTGCAAGATATTTCACTGGCACTTTTTCTGAAACCCATGGCAGAAGCAAGGCATTACCCCCAGGAGTGTGAACAGGATCACACTGCCTCATAAGTGATCATTTGTTTCCAAGGCAAAGCAAACGATTGAACCACAAAGACATACAGTATTTCATTGTTCACTTGAAGCAATTGCAAAACAAAACAGAACAAAAAAAAAAGAAATGTAACTGAGTTATGAAAAACGTTATCTCTTAGTCATGAATTACCTAGTTTAGATGAAAAACATTTATATTTGGACTTGGTACTTTGTGTAAGAGGAAATAAGAGTGTAATGTGACTGCTCAGTGAAAAAGTTCAGAGTCCATGACACTCACAGATTCTCTCTCTCCCCTGCAAACTCTCAAGCTCTTTTCATCCAAGAGTTCTCCCTCCCTTTTGAATTTTCTCATCTTCTTAGACTTGGTCCAGCTGACGCAACCACTGTCTGCTCTGTCTGTTACCACAGATTCATGCAGATTCAGTGTTCAGAGCAGCGGCAGCACCTCGAAAAGAGTACGGGCATACCAGAGGGATGGCTGAGTTATGCTCATGTTCTTCAAAATAAGCACAAAGATTGTAAAGTGCTGGTCAGATTAAACATTTAAATATATCTCATTAAGGAAAAATAACACAAGAGATATCAGTTGATTTACCTTTATGGGGCTCTGTGAAGCTGCCAACTGCTACGGAAATATGTTATGGAAGTATTTTATTACTGTGTTAGACAAAAATTCACTGAAAATTGCATCCTAACACCACTGGAATGCAGGGGTCACAGACATGTTCAGACACACTTCCTTTGTGCTTGCCATGATGAGATACACCATGAAAATACCATGAATACCCTGAATAAGGTCTCCAGAAAATGGAAATACTACTGCACAGCATTGCAGCATCCTCCAAGACTTTCTTAAGCATTGCCATGGCTGGGCAGCTTTAGGCTTGGCTCAGCCACGGGTGAGACTTGTGGTTAAGGTTATACTTGGTGAGAGACAGAGCCTGAGACTTCAGTGGGGGTAAGGCTGCCAAAGGCAGGGGAGAGAGTCCGAAAGTAAATGGTTTCTGGGAACTTTTTCAAGACCAGTATCAAATGGATTATGGAGAAGTGCATGTTTGACACCAGAGGTCTCTTGGTCCCAGCAGTACCTTTAACCCAAGGTGCTCAAGAGTTGAATAAGAGGTCAGTGTTTAGGCTCTCTGTAGCCCACCCCCTTTCTCTGGTAGGACTGCTTCAGCCCTGCACCAGCTGGAGCTATGGGCTCTGTCTCTGTACTAAACACAACCTCAACCTAAATCCTATGCCTAACCTAAACCCTAAGTCCTAACCGTAAACCTAAGATGTGTCCGTAACTGACCCTCAGTTAAATCTCCAAAAGATTATTTCTTTTCAAAGCCCACCCCCTACTCTGGCAGTGCTTTGTGGCCCCACTCCATCCACACGTGAGCCCTAGGCTTTGAGTTTCTCCTAACTCCAACCCTAAATGTAACTCTAAACCAGACTTGGGCTTGCATGAGCTTTAGCACAAGACCCCTTGAATTTGTTGGTTTAACAAAGATCTAAGGGAAATTCTTTTCTTTTTTTTTTATTGCCCACCCCTTTTGCAGCCCAGCATCCCCTTTGCACTGACACTCCCCCTGGAGCCTGACACTTGTTCTCCCTCCCAAACCTAACAGTAAATATCACCCTAGGTCTTGGACTTTGCTGATCCTTAGTCACAGCCCTTTTGGCTGAGGTCTCAAAGGAGACTTTTCTGAGACCTTCCTGTAGACCCCTCCTTCTTTTTCAGCCCCCTTGAGGCTTCTGTTGCTGAACATTGTATGTAAACCTAATTTTCAACAGCAGAGTCTTAGCACCAACTCTTCAGCCACAGCCCTCATTAACTAGTTCTCATGGGAGGAGACATTTCACAGCCCACCTTCTTCTTGTGCAGCTTTTTGCACTTATGTTAGGGTTAAAGTCAGATTTGGATGAATGTTAGGGTCACAGTTAGGAGAGTGAAAAATCCCAGGGCTCCTGTTGGAGGGGGATTGCAAAGAGAATGACCGAGGGTTGAACTACAAGAAGAAATCTCTCCTGAGAACTTCTTCAAGGTTGTTGGGGCAGGGAACATGGAGAAGGCTCAGCCAAGGTCAAGGCAAAGGCCTAGTGACAGGCTTAGGAGGAGGAGGGACACAGAGCCTTGCACTTCTAATGTACAAAGGTGAAAAAGTGCAGGCAGGAGCAGCAGTTCTGATGTGGGTTGAGAAGACATGGCCCGCAAGGCTGCCAGTCAGGAGTTGCTTCCACCAGGTGTACACCCCACAGAAACAGAGTCCATCACATCCTGAACTTCTGCCAGTCAGAAATGCACACAGTGCCCCAGCTCACACTGACTTTTAAAGAAATGGTCAGCCATGAAGAGCTGCAGACACACTTCTGGGGACAAAACAGGCCAAAGGGGCAAGGGGCTCTGACTGTATTGACCCATGCTGGGTCTGTAAGAGAGGCCACAGGTGACCCATGCGAGGCAAGGACCTCCCTGAGGGACTGTGGTCATCCCTCTCCATGTTAGGGCAGGGACATCCCTGAGGGACTTAGGCAGAGCACAGATACTCCTGAATCTGAATTTATTTAAAAAACTTACAACTTCTAACCAAGAAACGCAGCCAGCTTGTTTGTCTCTAAAAAGCACAGTTCCTTGATGACAGCAATAATATGACCCATTTCTTGAGGGCAGCATTACCACAATTTTGTTTCTCAAGAGCAAATGATTTCAGATTCCTCATTAGGTGGCACTTGTGTTGCAAGTGTCACCATGACAACCTGAGGAAGTCAGCGTGAGCATTGCTGGGCAGCAGAACACCCAGTGCGGTCCCCTCTGATCTCAGGTGCCCTCCTGGATCAGCTGCCTGGGATGCTCAAGCAGCTGCAGTGATCGTGCCTGTATGGAGGTGTCAGAACACAAGAAAAAAATCTGGATGGTGCATTTTTAGATAATTTTTCAATAGCTCTGGCAGGTTTATGAGCTCTGAAGCTGACGACAGTGTGAAATCGACCACTCGAGATGAACAATAATCTTATAAAGATGGGCTGTGTGAAAAAAAACTGTTGCCCTTTCAAAATTGAATTTTCCCATTTATATTTACAGACCATTATTAATATAGACAGGAGTGAAATGGATTATATTCATATCCTTCAGCGAGTGGTGAGAGGGTTGGGAAATGAGTAAGTATTTGCATGTAATTACAGCTCAGGGTGCCTGTAATCTAAGCAACTGCCTGTAAAAGCAAGCAGCTGGCAAGCAGTGGAACTGGGCATTGCCAGCTGTTTCATTCCCCTGTGAAAGGCTCCGCAACATCATGTTTCTTCCCAGCCTCCATGGCACTTTATAGGTGACACCTGTGACAGTAAGTTAATGCGAGACTCTTCGGCCCAGAAGGTTTCTTCCTTTCCCATGAGCTCCATATCTTAGAGGCAATGCATGTTGCCACCCCGAGGAAGTCACCTCTCCTTGGGTGAATGGTACAGGACAAAACCCATCTCAACATGTAATCAGCCCGTGCTTGTAGAAATAAGCGGAATACAGGGAAAACCTCGCATAAACCCACTCCTGACCTACCATGGGCTCAAGTGCTTGAGCAGACCTCAGTGCTCCTCACACTGGGGCAAGCAGAGAAAGGACTGCAGAAAAAGAAAAATATTTTCCATTGTCTGTTTACAGTGGCAGATGTTTGAGCCATCTCTCTTTGTCCCAGCTGAGGAGTGTGCACAGGGATCTGTACCTTACAAAACCAGGCAAAGACCGTTCTCCTTTAAAGGCTGTTCCCAAGCCAGATTGCTCTATAATTCTATAATATTATGATGTTATGATTCCTACCTTTCTTCCCTTACCTTTGTACTCTTCCTCCAAATAGTGCCACATGTTCTCCTTCTCTCAAAGAACTGAGTATGACTGTAAGTCTTAAGGTGTTATGTTACCTTTGGATAGTGACAAACTGATAAAAAAGGCAGAACAAAGAGCTTTTAACAGTATCTGGTAAGGATAAAAATAAAAAATGAGTGTTAAATCCATTGCTAGGTATTGTATGAGCAAAAAAAAAAATTGATTTAGGACAAGTAAATTAATGTCCTTACAGAGTATTTATCCAAAACAATTCCTTACTTAAAAGAACATAAATTGAAATAAAAATAATAATTTTCAACAAAAAGTGTACTACTGACCTGATTCAAATCTCAGTAGTAGTAAACTATGAAGTAGTAAATTATAGAGTATACTTTTTCTGGTTTGTTCTTCTGCCCAACTGTACATTTTCAGCATTCCACCTGAAGACAAATATCTTAGTGTTATTTAGTATGTAGAATTAGGAGATGGCTGCAGATAAAATTAGTTTTTTTAAAAAAAGAATATTGGGGTTATGAACATGCAAGGGAAATCAAGTTGACAACATCACTCATTTATATAAAATTTATAGGTACAAGAAATTAAATATATCCAATTGCACTTGGATACATTAATCACTATTTCAAATCTTCAGGTATATAAGCTTAATTTTATATCTGAAGGCAAACAATTCAAAACAGTCTCAAATTATCTGAAGCCAAAGTATGTAAAGGTTCTTCTCAAAGGCATTATTAATATTTGGAACATCTTAGTGCAAGACATAAAATGGAGGGGTTTATTGGAGAGATTATACTGGATAGTTGTTTATTCCAAGGCAATCACAGGAGAAGATAAGACAAAGGGGAAAACATGCAAATGGAGTAGTATAGAGAATGATAACCAAACACTGTTAAAACGATATAAGTTTCTACTTTATACAGATTAATGTAAAATATCTTCTAAAATCCAAGGTAAAACGGTGGAAATGAAAAATAACAAGAGGAACATGTCTGCAGATCTGTAGGTCAAAATCCTTGCAACATGAAGAATAAGAAACGTATCATGATCATGGTCTGTTTCAATGGTTTTATTCACTATCCATCACCAGCTACGTTGTAAAAAGTGCTTGCAAGAAAGGAGAAATAAATAGATAGGCTGATTACCAGAGGATTAAACAGAAAGTCAGCAAAGCTTGGTTTTTCATTAGGCTTTGGCTCTGCCTTGGGCAAATCACCTCACTGTTCTGTGCCTTTGTGTCCCTTCCCACACTCTGTGTGAAAGGGTCAGCTTTTGGTTTGGGGTGGGATTCATCTCACTTAAATTCAAATGGCACCAGTGCAGAAGGTGACACCTGAGCAACACCCCTCCAGCCTCCCTTCCTACCCAAAGGAGAGAAGTTGGCATGTTGAGGGATGATTTGGTTGTCCTGCTTCAGATTAGGACAAGTCCTCTCATCATCAGGAGTATTAGGAGTATTGTGCCCTGAAAGTACTTGTTACTCTCCTTATGTTTCAGCAGACCAGATAAAACTGCTTGAAATTCAAATTTGAGCAGGTTAACTCTATCTTTACATATGGTTGCAGGGTAGCTCCAGCCTCACGTCAGGTTTCTAAGGCATTGTGGTTGGACAGTCAATATACAAAATTAAAATGAGGAGATTTCCAGACTTTTTTGAGATTTTTCACTCTGACTTGTACACCAAGGTCTTTTAAGCAGAATTTGTCTTTATTCTCTACCTTGTAGAGTCTTTGGCACCTACTGATGAAGTCTATGAAATTACCTTCAAAAATGCTTTTAAACTTTTGATGAATCATCCTAATCTTATATTTTCAGTACTTGGAAAATGCTATCAAAGAAAAGAGAGGCTATAGGTCTAAAGTTTCTAGAGATAACAAGCAGCAACAATCGTACTGACTGAATCTTAGAGCCTTCTGACAGACAGGAAAAAATAAATGGTCTTCAGAATTGTTTACCTCTTTGCACTCATCATCACTGTGAGGGAAAGTAAACTCATCTCCCAAACCTGCTGCACATGACAAACAGAAATGAAAATCCTTCAAATCTCTCTAAGGATGAAAATTTTAAAAGGGAATAACCCTGGTAATACCAGAATATGAGTGAGGGCCTGAGATGGGAGGAAAATGGAACCTGTGCTTGTGATCTAATCCCAGAATACAATTAAATGTGTGAGAAATAGATAAAGAGAAAAATTGTAAGACTGATGACCTGAACAACTTTTGGCTACTGAAGCTACAGTTCTACATTGAAACAGACAGACAGACAGACAGATAGACATGTATTTTTCTTCCCTTTGGCCTATGTCTACCTCTGTAGACTGGATTATTTATTTACAGAAATTATGAGAAAAAAATAAGGTGATTGGTATTGCAGCTGAGCATTGTAAGGTTACTAGTGATGGCAGTCAGCTTGATTTGTAGTCAAAATATACCTCGGGAAAGTGAATATTACTGACACAGATTTAATCACCATCAAAGTATTGTTATTTTTTAATATTATTCAGGAATTCAGGATGCATTTCATATAGAAAATATGTATAATCTGTTATTTTTTTCTCTGAACTAATTAAAAGAGTAAAAAAAAGACCTTGATTTAAATTTCCAGTCCTGACTCAAATTTGGGTGATGGGCTTAGGATCTCAGTAACTGGATTTTGAAATGCAAATGCCTTTGAGGATAGACTTCAGTCTTGTATAGATTGATAGAGAATAATCAAATTTCAAAATAATACAAGTAATCCATTTTCCCTTTACCTTGACTCAGCCCAGGAAAAATTAGAGCTATCCATTTTCTTTTTGTTTTTAATTGTAGACTCCCTTATAAAATATTTTAAATCAAACCCTCTCCATTGTTCTAGGGTTAGTAGGAAACAGGCAGCACAGCACAGAGGTCAGTCTTGGACTGCAGCAAGGAAGGCATTTCTAGACAGACCATGACTTCAGAGGACCATGCCTGATTCCTATCTTTTCTACCAACCATACAGTCTTCGATTTGTGTCCAGAGTTATCAAACATCTCCTGTAAACCTGAAACAGAAGGTGTATATATTATTTAAATTGTCAATGAAAAAGAAAACATACTTTACCCAGAATACTGATTTTTTTTTACATCTCAATTACTCATCCTTTTTCAGCTAGAAGCAGCGTGAAGCAAAGAACCCTATCCCTGTGTTTGCATCTGCACCAAGGAAACACAGAAAAATATTATATTTTCTGCACAAATGATCAACAATGAAAAATCACAGGGAAAAAAAGTGTTAGTGACTAGCTAAGAGCAGCCATTTATACATCTCATTGTTTTTGCTACAGGCTGCCGTTCAGAACAAAAATAATCAGTAGTGTGTATGGATTTCATATCTAGAAGATCAACTACACTATTGATATATGTTTTAAATCAATGTTTAGTTTTGGATTATGATTCCCAGTAGATGCTGTAGCAAATGCTGCCACTGCAGACTGCTGGAACATGTCTGTGATGTTTTATTTTATTCAGTTGAATGTTTCAGAAGAGATTCAGACCTAGCTCATAGGTTTTTGCTGCAAAGAGAGAATGGCAAAGCCCCAGATTTCTGACTAGGATAAGAGCAGCTGGGCAGAAAGTAATTTAATTTGGCTAAGACCTCAGCAGCCTACAACACACACAGAAAATGCTGGAAGTCATGTAACCAGCAATCAATACACTACATAGCTGGACTGCCCAGTTAAGGATTCAGTGACGGATCACCATCATCCTGCTGCATAGAGCTGTAACCACACTGCAATACTGACAAACAGCCTTGTTTGGCTCTGGAATTAGCAGTTGAAAGCAAATCCTGTGTGATTTTGAAATTTACTGCATGTTATAGCTGAACTGCTTGTATACAGAAAAACTGGCTGATGGTCTGTACAGCGTCGGAAAGTCCTCAGCCTCTAAGTGTAAAGCAACTTTTGTTTTTACTGTTCTTATCAGTGAACAGATGATGGAGTGGTAAAAAGAACAAGCTGGTATTGAATAAAATTACCTGTATTCTCTTTTAATATATCCTGCTTTTCAAATATAGGGTTATGTTGCAGGAAAATAAAAGCTGTGTTATGTCCATTGGTTCTGACTGCTACCAAGGCAGGTGAGTAAACATTCACACTGATGCATCGTTCCCCAAGTAGTACAGTACCAGTGCCTACTACCTTTGTATTTTTATACTCCAATGTGGATATGTTAAAACAATGTAACATTGACTGTATTTTATCATTTTATTACAGTAATGACTAGAATGCTCAAATAAAACAAGACTTTCCTTATTGGTTACGATACAAACCCAGAATAGACAAAGGCAGTTTAAAAAGCAAATTCATTCTAAAAAGGGGGTGATGATTTAATCAACTCTAATTTAGTTAATAATTTAGAAGGAAGCAGTATGATATTAATTCTTTCTGCCCAATTGTTCTTAATTTGAGTAGGTGTTCTTTTGGACAAAATGATTCTTTCACAATCACCATCTGATTTGTGATAAAATTTTTATGTTTAGGAGAAACGTATTTCAATGAAAAAGAAAAAAGAAATTGAAAACCGACATAAAAAAAACTGTAATGCCACTCCATTTTTCTTCTGCCTATTTAGTCTTCTGTATTTTGTCCCAAGTGCTACTTTGTCTTGAATGTATTCAAATGCTTGGTGTGTTGGTTTATTCTAATATGGAGAAGCAGCCCAAATTATTTTGTGTCAGGTAGATTTGCATCCAGCAAAATCAACTGCAGTGGACATCTTGGATACCCTCTGCCAGGTACCTCTCTCTTCTTCTGACACTGAACACAGAATTAGTTTTCCCCTGGACGTGAAATTCTTCTTCAGGACCAGACGTCACACAGTTTGGTGTTCTGACAACATAAAACCCCTTTAAGTTTAGGCATAAGTAACAAAAATTCTCCTGTTTAGAACTGTGTCATTTCATGGTATCATAGGGCAAAATCTGTTCATAGTTATTAGTAGGAATATTACTATCACTGTTAATTGTAATCTATCAGCAGCAGTAATATGATGAATCCATAACATCACTGTCACTAAAAAGGGCAGTGGTTCATCAGTGAAATAGTCTGTTTCCTTAAAGCCGAGGGAACAAGTTTTGTGTGACAGGACTAAGGAAATTTTTTGGAAGATGCAAAAACAAAGTGCAAAAATTTGTAACTCTGTGCTATTGCTTTTCTTTGCCAAATCACTTCCTTTCTGATTCAGATGTGGCATCTTGTGAATGCCTACCTTTTCCTGTAATACAGAGTTCACAGATACAGTAGTTAAATTATCACACTAAATTCTCATTTCAAAGAAAAGGAATAGAGATATTATCTAAAAAGACTAATCGAATGATATTAAAAAGCACACTCCAGTGTGCTGTAAATCCCAGAGGTCAAGGACATTTTCAGTGATACAGTGCTGTAAGAGCTCTGCTGCAGTAAAAATGTCAAAGGACAGCCCTGGGCCAGGACGTGACTTCTAGAATCACATATTAAACCCAGCTCCAGCCTGTGAATCTGAGACATAAACGAGCCTGTGGAAATCGATGCTGAATCATCCAGTGTTTTCCAAGATCTTTATTTAGCATCTGCAGAGCAGGCTAGAGTTCAGTCAGTGCAAAGTTGTACATCTAACGCACAACTAGAATGCACTCTCTGCAAAAGTCACAGGAAATTATCCCAATTCAAATCCAGGCTCCCCAGCTGTTGGCTATTCTATTCAAGAACTTGGTTGCTGTCCTGAAATACTAAAGGGCAAATAAGAAATATGTATTTCCCTCTGATATATTCAAGTTTTAAACACTCTCTTATGATGACTCTTAATGCTGATTTCTAATTAAAAAAAGGGAGAGCCTGTTTACTGACATTGAAATTACATTTCTCAATGTAAGGACAGGGTTTGGGTCACAAAACCTCTCAGAATGGATCCTCCTCTTTCTCATTATACTGTTTTAGCTAAATGGCAGTTTTGGAAATGGAGAGTGCCATGGCAATAGTTATGGAATTGCTATTCTCTTGAGTCTGACAACTTCCGAACTTGTTGTTCTTAGTATCTATGGTTCCTTGTGTCTTCTGATGTTCAAAGGAAAAGTAGACAGGAACGGACTGATATTTTGGAATGGAGACAGGCATACGAGAATTTTTAGATTCTGAGTTTTATTGCTGGTTTTTGACTTATTGTTTATTCCATGTTTAATTCATGATAAAAAAACCAATCAAAGCATATATAATGTTGACTGTTTGCTTTACTTTTATAAATAGATTACAACAGAATATATAAATATAAATAGTGAAATTTTCAGGAGCTGGTAAGAAGCAAAAACGAAACTGGAATGCAGGAATTTATCAGTCAAAGTTTTTATCAGTCTAGCAAGTGAAAAAATGAGCAGTATAGAAAATACAATATTAACCATTACCACAGCTGTTTTTGTGAAGGGATCCTACAGCTGCATTAATGGAATTAATAAAATTGAAAAAAATGTGGCCCAGGAACAGAGGTGTTTGATGGATGCCTATTAAACTATGAGTGTGATTGAAAGGGGAAGAGAGATTTACTTGTTATTTTCTTCTTGCAGTATAACAATACTGGGACATGAAATGAATCTTGAAGGATTTCTATTCAAAATGCACAATGGTAGTTCACAACCTGTGCCAGCATCTCACCACACGCACAGTGAAGAATTTCTTCCTAATATTAATCTAAATCTACTCACTTTCAGTTTAAAGTCATTCCACCTTGTCCTATAACTACATGCCCTTGCAAAAACTCCCCCTTCAGCTTTCCTGTAGGCCCCTTTTGGGTACTCAAGGATCCTATAAGGTCTCCTTGGAGCCTTCCCCTCTGTGCGCTGAATAGCCCCAACTTTCTCAGCCTGTCTTTGTAGCAGAGCTGCTCCAGCCCTCTGATCTATGTCACCCTCCTCTGAACTCACTCCAACAAGTCCGTGTCCTTCTTATGTAAGCAGATCTAGAGCTGGATGCAGCACTGCAGGTGGGGTCTCACCAGAGAAGAGCAGAGGGGCAGAATCCCCTCCCTGGCCCTGCTGCCCACGCTGCTTTGGATGCCACCGGGGACAGGATTGACTTTCTGAGCTGTGAGTGCACATTGACAGTTCATGTCGAGCTTCTCATCTAGCTACATCCCCCAAGTCCTTGTCCTCAAGGGTGCTCTTGATCCATTCCTTGCCCAGCCTGTATTTGTGCCTGGGATTGTCAAACAGATAAACATGGGAGAGCTGTAAGTGGGATGTTGGAACAGTTTTTAACACAAACATAACTAAAGTAAAGAGGAAATTTGATGTACATAGCACTGAGTTTTATGACCTGGTGGCTTGTGATCATCAAGGGCTTGTGATCACTGCATGACCCAAAAAAGTCCCTCTGCTCCTGTGCTCTGCTACTAGGGAAATATATACCAGCAAATGTAACCCATACAGTGTTGCTCAAACCTGTTCAGTCCTGAAGCTTTAACTTTCTATTTCTCTGGCAGCATGGATGAATTAGCTGATTCTCTCAGATAAAAAGAGAAGCTGATGGTGAGAGAAAATGACTTGGTCTATTTGAAGAAAGTAATGCTAGATTCCAGACTGTCTGTAAATCTTTAATGATGCTTTTAGTACTGAAGTTTCATTTCTGAACCCATCTTGAAAAGAAATTGTTTCCAGTGACTTTAATGTTCCATCTACAGGGCACGACTGTCCAATTGCTAGGTACAGCTCAATTTAAAAATGTCATTATCAATCACTTCTGGTTTCATGATGCAATTAGTTACTGCTAAGAACAAGAATTTCGCCACAAGTTCACAGTAAAGACCACCACATTTGCAGAATTTAACTGAATGGCAGTAAACTTCTCATAAATGATGTTTCAGCTGATAACAGTGGAGCACTCTGCAAACTGGAGAGCTACTCTAGGAATACAAGTTTTGTGCCCATGGTTTTATTTCTTGAGCACTAATGTCAGCCTGGTTTTAGATTAAAGAATTATAGTCCCAAACAGAAAACAACATAATGAAAAAAATTTTGAGAAGTCTGAAGTAGCTCTCAGAAATGCCAGCATAACCTGTACAAGGCAGTAAAAATGCTCAAAATAGAACCATTCTTTTTAACTCCTGGAGAAAAATTCTACTCATTTCTACTCTTCTAAAGTGAGAAGGTGGAATAGAGATGGGCTGGGTGTATTATACTTAAAGAGAACCCTTTGTAACAGCTAATATTCTGAAATAATAAGGGGAAAGAAAACCTTTCTTGTTTCTTACCTCTCAGGAGTACATTTTCAGGTAGGTAGGTTCTCATTTGATCAGAATTATGCATTCTCTTGATGTGGCACAAAAATGTTATTCTGGCTTACCACGGTGGCATCCAAGTCCTGCAAGACAACCATTATAAAAGAACATCTAACTCTGGCTAAGTCTGACTAAAAATCCTGAAAAATAATCAGGTATCTCACTACTGGTTTTGGTTCAAATATTTTAACACAACTACCTCAGCTGGTAAAATCAGTAGGGTGCAACAGTACTAGAAACAACCATGTGACAAGGAAGCAAAGATTAGCAGAAGTCATTACAATTTGACTTGGGAGAATGGTACTGGAATATTATGTTCATGCTGTAACTTGCAGGAAGTCCATGGGATAGCCAGAGCTGAGACTTTTGTTGCTCGGGATATCTGTGGAAGTCCCTGTCTATTCTTGCAAGACAAAAGGAGAGATATTCTTTGAATTCCCTCAGTGACTGAAAGCCTCTAAATCTGGGCTTCAGGATAAGAATCAGAGAAGGTCTCTGAAGGTGCTCGCTTGGGTATCTGTTTGAAGGTCACTTCACACTGACCTTGCCTGTCTGCAAAATGGAAATGCCAAAAACATACAGTTTTGTGCTCTTTGTCCCATCAAAGAAAAACATCTTCATTCACACTCAGGAGGGGAATTCATTTTGTTCAGCTGCATATTTGATAGGAAGTGGCGTTCTTAAACAGTGTGTCTTCCTACCAGCTGTGTCACTGTCACATCAGCCTGATTGTCCTCACAGTTCCCAAATACATTATGGATCATCCAACCCCAAAATAACAAACACAAGTAATCCAATAAATGTAAACCAATAAAACTGCTGTATAACTTTCAGCTCTGCATCTGCCTCTGGTAAATGAAGTAACATATACCACAGCTTGATGCAGGACGAATATTAGGAGCAGGTAGGTAACAATAACATAACTCCTGTACTGTGTCTGGGGCTGGATCTCAAAAATAAAAATCATGTCTTAGACCCCAGGACGTGTCACAGGAAAGCCAGAGATGAAGGCCAAGTGGCATTCTGCATGTAAGTAAGATACATTATACATTTAAATATAATTTCATTTCTGAAGGGACAAACTCAGCAGCAGCAATATTCTCCAGTTGTCTTATTGTCAGCTGGCTGGATTTCATTGTCACATTATATGTCTGTATAATCCCATTCCTGTAAAACTACTGAACAATCTAAAAATTTTAACTACAGTTTCACATATGCTACAAGGCCATTATCTTCTGGTTTTAATATGGCTCCTATTATATGCAGTTTTGTAATCAAAACTCAAACAAACATTTGATAATACTATAAATCCTGGACTTTAATTAATGAAATTGAATTTTTTCAGGGACTACCTGTTGAGTTAAAGGGAAAGGAGACCTCAGGACACAGAACATCACTTGCCTTTTTAAAAAATTATTTTTCAAAAATGAAAGCTGATTAATAATCTCAAGAAAACATATATATTATGTAAAAGAATAAAATATGGTGCTCTTTAAGGCTTTGTCATTAATGGCAAGGTCAAACATGGTACTTTTTGCTCCATTGATTCAGCGATTCACAACTCAAGTGAGGTCACTGCTTATGCACAGAGCTCAATTAAATCAAGGCTAGACAATCATGATTCTGTAGTACAAGATAGTGTGCCAGCAGATAACACAGTACTAGGAAATTTACATTTGAACCATGCTTTATGAAGATTATTTATTCCTTTTCAGGAGTGAAAAAACCCTGTAATTTTATCACTATAACTAGTTCTGTTTATAGTAAACAAGTTAATAATGAAAATGTCTGCCTGAAATCTAAGGATAATTTTACATGTACTCGTGTAAACATGAAAAGAAACAGAAATTGCTTTGTACACCATTTTATGTGTTGTTTACACACTCTCAAGATAGCTTTTATGCAACAAAAGAGTTGAAGTAACTTCACAAGTTACGCAAATATTTTTTCTAATCAGAATTCAACCTAAAACTCATAGGTTCCGTTGCACAGTAGGAATTTCCTATCTTAATCCTTCCATAAGCACACAGTGTGCAGTCCTTTGCATATATGCCTAAATAAAGACAAGGCCTTAGTTGAAGTATGACATTTAGAGAATGGAGTAAAATAATATCCTCTGACATCAGAAAGTTACTAATATGTGGCCCATTTTTTCCTAACCAAAACCAAATTGATTGCAATTCAAGGCTGATATTTCACTGAGTATAATTGGAACCTTTCCATCTGGATTATTTACTGAATGCTGTCAATGAGTTAGTGTGTTTAAGCTCCCAGAGGAGTACTCAGGCACAAGGTTCACAGATCAAAGGCATAGTATTCAAACAATTAATGTAGTTTATTTCAAGTATATTTAAGGTTACTTGGTTTGGGAAAAGTCATCATGGAAAAAGGTAGTTTTGAGAAGTGACCTGGAAACAAAGGAGTATCCATCAAGTACACAAGTGGGAAGTTCATAGGGAGGATGTAAAGATGTTAGAAATGCAGATGGATTTGGAGAGAGTTGACAAGAGACAGGACAAGCATTTGGAAACCCAAGGCTAAACCATGAATGCAAACTGGGCTCACTTCAAGAAGCCAGAAATTTACCTTTTTGAAAGATTTATTAGAATTTCCATAGTTTTGTTAGGTGAACAAACCAAACTGAATGTATCAAATTATTTTACAGATTAATGCCTGCGTTATTGCCTGGAGAAAAGGAGGCTCAGGGGACACCTTATCACTCTCTACCATTACCTGAAAGGGGGGTGCAACCAGGTGAGGGTCGGCCTCTTCTCCCAGGCAACCAGTGACAGGACAAGAGAGCTTAGCCTCAAGCTGTGCCAGCAGAGGTTCAGGTTGGACATGAGGAAGAATTCTTCATGGAAAAGTTTGTCAGGCATTGAAATGGCATGCCCATGAAGGTGGTGGAGTCACTATCTCTTCTTCAAGAAACCTGACGTGGCCCACAGTTCTATGGTCTAGTTGACAAGGTGATGGTAGGACTTCACGATCTTGGAGGGCTTATTTAACCTAAATAATTCTGTGATTCTGTGATTATCTTGCACTTGTTCATCCTATTTCTGCTTGTACAAATACCCGTATGTGTTTACCTAAAATTTTCTGCATGCTGTGTTAATCAAGTTCTACCTCAAAATGTCCAGTTCAAGTAGCCTTGTTATCCAGTTCAAATAGCCTTGTTAAACAACAAACCATTTTAAAATAACTATATGTTTACACCTCCCCCC
>VYZT01044852.1:0-49347 GCA_013400735.1 Pomatostomus ruficeps
TGTCTTTGAAACCAGGACAACTGAAGATGATCTTAACAAAATAATACCTTTATTACTAACACAGAGTCATAGTTATAATAATTTCATTGCTCATTTGTGTCACTTTCTAAGGGTCAAAGATTAAGAAGCTGCTCATGTGAATGAAACTATGGTATAAAAATACCAATTGGTGACAAAATGCACTTCATTCGTTCCAGTTCTGTTTGATGATGGGCATAGTGGTGTCAGTCTTGAAGGATTATGATTCCTCCATGTTCTGATCTTCCGTTTTCAACACTTCTATTGAGTGTCACGTGTATTCCTTGGCTTGAAAAAAAAATTGTGATGTTCTCTGTACTTGTTGAAAATGGATGAGTGTGAATTACCAAGATGGAACATATGCACTGCAGCCCTTGCTGCATGTAAAGCCATATTGAGTCACATATGGCTGCTCCACCTTTGAGGAGCTCCTGCCCATACAAGCTGTACTCTCAGCAGGAGCTGAAAAGCTCTTTCATTCATGAAATGAGGCTGTGCCTCTGCAAGAGGGGCAGCAACTGTTGTGTCTCTCTTCCTGCTGTGGTCTGGATTTACCTGAGAGCATCTGCCATTCCTCAGAGATGGTGCTGCTGAAAGTTCTATTTTGTGAGAGCAGGAACCAGAAGCAGTTTTCTGGGACAGAATGTGTCCTTTTGTATATAATTGGCATCAATTCTGTCTGCTGCCTGAAACCATACTTCTGTGTTTTTTCCCTGTACCTTGAATATTGAAGATAAGACTAATTAATGCTCTCATTAAAGAGAATGCAGTGATTTGTGTATGGTGTAGTATGTGTGGTGGTTTGTAAGAAAAGAATTTTGGAGATGCTGTCTCTATTGTGGAACATGTACTCATGAGCATCACAAAATTTGGATGTAGAGCATCTCAGCTGCTATATTCAGATGAACTGCGTTCTGGATACTATAAATATAAAAAAGTTGGACCTTAAAGCTTTTGAATTCTTCATGTAGCATAAATTAAGGTAGAGTCTCCACTTCAGAGGTCTGGTGACCACTCTGCTACTGTTTCCTCTTGTTTCAGCAGAAGGATTCCTCCACAGAGGAGTCAGAAAGCTCAGGTGATGAAGAGAAGCAGGAAGTAACATCAAATTTCAAAGAGGAATCGAAGGTCACAAGAGACCTCTGTCAAAATACCCAGAAGCCATCCAGAAATGAAACTCCCAGTAAAAAGTAAGCACAGTGTGGGCATTTTTTATAAACTGTTAGACTTCTTAGCATGTATTTATGGTTCTGCTTTATAGCAGTGTGAAAATCAGTCCTTCAGAGGGTTCTGTTTTGAACTGTTTGCTACCCCTTTGATTTTCCTAGGGAATGTCCTACCTCGACAAGTACAGAAGAAGAAGCTATTCAGGGCATGCTTTCTATGGCAGGATTGCACTATACTACATGTTTACCAGGTCATACTCAAAGCACAGACTGCACAAATAAAAGAACCTCTCTTCAGGAACACAGAAGCTACCCCAGGAGTCGACATAAAGACAGGCAGCCCTCTCAGAGCCACAAAACAATAGAATGTGGTAGGTGTCTGAACTAATGCCACTGCTGCTCCCTGCTTTTGGACACAGTGCTCAGAATAATCAACTCAGAGTTACGTTTTTAGATTTGTAGTCATTAGATGAGTAGCTTTTAAGCAAATCAGATTGACATTTAAAAAGGTGTGTTCTTTGAGTTTGCTTTGTTGTTGTTCTTTTCTATAAGAAGTAAATGCTACTTCTGAAAACTGGGGCAAACTTAACTTGTTATCAGAATAGCCCTCCCAAGTATTTCCATCTAAAAGTTTTGTGGCATCCTTACAAGAATGGGAAAGATGGAAAGTATTAAGAGTTAAGCTTGTTGAACTTCTCTTTAGGTAGGTCTGTGAAGGAGGAGGAAGGAGACTTGGGTACTTCAGTGTGGACTAGACACGTGAACGAAGCTTCGAGGATTACCTCTCAGGTACAGCAACACTTTACACATATTGAACACATTTTTATAGGAGAAGAGATCACAAAACTGTAAGTACAGAAGGCATGGTGTACAGGTCTTTACACACTGTATCTCTGACAGATACTGACTGGATTATTTTTGTCCTGCATTTTTTCACTGTTGTTTTGGGTTTTTTCCTTTCAAATCCTCTCATAGTGCCTAATATGAAGGTGTTCAGTGCAGTATCTTTAAAACTAAAAAATACTGCATTAGAAAAGTGTGAATTGATATTCATTCTAACTTGGGAAGCACTTTGTTGATAATTCATTGTCATTCCCAACCAGAACATCAGAACAAGTGGAATATGTTGATAGGCTGTATAGTAAAGATACTTGCTTAGGAAATTGGTACTGCCAAACTGATAGAACCTTTCAGCACCTAGCAGGTAGGAATATTTTTAGTTTTGATATCCAGATGGAATCCAGCAAGGCATGAAAGGTTGTGTGTCTTACACTCTGAACTTTTTTTGTATTTCTGAACTTGTCTATATTATAAGTATTAGAATAATTAATTAAATAGAACAACCGAAACTGCAAAACTGCAACCGTTAAATAGCACTGTTTTTTAACTGCATGCTTTGTAATGTTTGCTTTGTGAGAATATCTGACTACATGGTCCTCCTTTTCAGTTTGTAATTCCCAATTCAGCATTTGTTTTCTCATCAGCTGTGTAGTGCAAACAAACTGCCTGTTTAAGTAGTCGGTGGTTGTGGTAGGGCTTGTTATAGTGGCTGGTTTAATCAAGAACAATTGCATTTTTTTTGAAACTGAAAACAAAACATAGAGAAATTGAGAACATTAGTATGTGTAATTAAACTGTAGCCTTGACCTTAGGTGCATATGGAAAAGCTTGCACAGAGACTGTTGTGTGTTATCTTTAAAAGGTATCTATACTAAAAAAAGTGGTGGAATCATAAACTGAAATACCTGTTTCCAAGACATAGTAGTATAATTGGAAAAATTGGAGTGAACTTGTAGCCAGAAGCTACTAACTTGTACATTATTCCTTCTCATTCCCGTACCAGGATGCAAATAAAACTCAAAGATGCATCAAGAAGGAGGGTGCATCAGAAGCCAGTCTTAAGGTCCAGGAAAACAGGAGCATAGTCCACAACAACAGCTTGAGTTTTCAGCATGGCAAATACCCACGAGACTCCAG
The DNA here is from genome assembly GCA_013400735.1 of Pomatostomus ruficeps. Classification (NCBI taxonomy): domain Eukaryota; kingdom Metazoa; phylum Chordata; class Aves; order Passeriformes; family Timaliidae; genus Pomatostomus; species Pomatostomus ruficeps. The sequence continues at coordinate 3,162 of VYZT01044852.1, forward strand.
CCTGGTGCAAGGAGAGTGTCAGCTGAGTGACACCAGCCTTAGCCCGGAGAGGCCCTACGGGGAGACGTCCCTGTCTGTGCCACTGCACCCAACGAAGAGGCCAGCATCAAATCCACCCCCGATCAGCAACCAGGCAACAAAAGGTACTGCTGATCTCTTGCCCAAGTGGGGTGGGCAGGAAAGAAAAAGAGTGTATGCAGAAACTGAGTAAAGGACAGGATTAGACCTTGAGGAAAAATACAAAGTTAGTGTGCTGTGGACACTCAAATTTTGGTACAGAATGTGGGGAGGTGGAATTAAAAGAAATCTAACTGGCCTGTATCAGATTTGCTTATTGAAATGAAGGTTTAAAAGCTCTAACACTTCAGAAATACTCTGATGAGCATACTATTTAGTTTTTAGTTTCTAGTTTATATTCTATAATTTACTCAAGGGAATAACATAAAATTCAGGAAGCTCAATTTAGGTTCTCCCCTACTACACCCACTGCCCTTCACAGACTGGAAATATTTGTAAATAATACTCTCGTTTTATTTTTGATAATTCTAGCCAGAGTTTATGGAAAACAGTTCCTGGGTTGTTGTGTTTTTTTTAACTATTCTGATTCCCTATTTGCTTTTCCAACTGATTCCAGTGGAAAATTTTGCCTGCTTCAGCTTGAAAGCTGGGCTTCACTGTGGTTCTGTGGCAATTACAATTTGTTCTGAAATTCCCTGCTTTGGTTTTTTGCAGGCAAACGTCCAAAGAAAGGAATGGCAACTGCTAAACAGCGCCTTGGGAAGATCCTGAAGCTGAACCGGAATGGCCATGCACGCTTCTTTGTTTAATGTAGCTGCTACTTCTACTACTGCTGTCTTTCCTACACAGACCAGTATTGAGGGCAACAGAGCCTGGAGCTGCTGTTATTCCTCTGCTTGAAGCAGACTTGCATGTACCATAGAAAACACTGCCTGATGAACAAAAGAAAGAAAGAAAAAGAAAAAAAAAAAAAAAAAAAAGAAAGGAAAAAAAAAAAACCACACAAAAAAAAAAAAAACCAACCCATTGCTGCATTTTCACTGTGCCACACCTGCTCAGCAATAACCATACGGGAATGGGGAAATCTTCAGAGAGACATGGACTGTGAGAAATAGTCTCTCATCAGGGCTTGAATATCATTTGTTGCTGGTAGTTTCTGACCTAAATTAATGAGGGGAAGATGATGAAGGTGGTTTATCAATAATTTATTTCTGATAGATTTTCACGACTTTAAAATTCATTTAAGAAACTATTTATTTGGAAGACTTTTTCTGTGGGGGTAATTAATTTAGATTTAATAATGTGAAAGTTTTAAATTGTTTTGATAATGTGTGTTTGGTGCAGTGGAGAGCCACATTAATTGTGATTAGTCTGGACTCCTAAATTTGATATTCAGGTTATAGTCTTAAATAGGGGTGAGATGCATTATTAATTATTTTTTAAATTAAGGCATAAGGAATCTTATTTTTTTTCCTGCTTTTTGTAAGCTATTGGCTGGGCTTCTCTTGACTTGCAAGTTGCATATTCTCTGCCAGCTTGATGATTTTTTGACCTGTCCTTTTTAATATCAGATTTATTTATTTAATGGACTAGAAGAGACTCCTAAAGACAGAAGAATTTTCTTACGTCAGTCCAGTAGCTAACTTGTTTTAAACTGCACCTCTTTCCTCCAAATGCGAGTGCATACCTTTCCTCCTGATGATCTGTCTGTTATGATTTTCTTCTGTAAAAAGACTCCCTGAAACTGTATTTGTACAAGTTATTCAAGCGTTTGGTACAAAGGAGGAAAACCCAATGTATCTTTTGGAGGAACGGGGACATCAGTTAAGATCAATGTTTCTTCAGAACAGTTGCTCTCAAATAACTCATGAGATACACATTGCAGTCATAAGATTTGGCATTTTGCTTAATGTAGCATGGAAGAAGCATTAAAATGTTGTTATTGTATGTTCAACACGTTTTACTGAAGAGTTCTGGAAGCAGGAGAATGTGTGGTGCTTTCACAGCTGGATGAGACAGCAAATTAAAAAGTCTTAACTGGTCCCTGTCTATAAGCATTTAAGTAGCTTACTGGTATCAGAATGAGCATTTGTGTCAGGCTTCACACAGAGCTGGCAGCAAATGCCAATTCTGAATTATTGTAAATAACTTTTATTTGAAATCTGTATTTTTCTGTAATATAAAATGAAATATTTAACTTTTGAGGGACGGGGATGAAGGCGGAAAGAGGAATACCTTTACTTGATTCTGGAAAAAGGGCATTTTGCAGGGTCCAGCCAAAATTTAAACATTAATATATGCTTGTGACAACAATATTATTGGTTGGTTGGGTTTTTTTTTTTTTAATTGGTAAGAGTAAAAATACTCCTGCATAGCTGTCCAAGTCATCAAATTGATTTAATTTTCCACACCAGTTTTTCCTTCCTCCATATTCTATACTGGAATAATTTTCTCCTGTGGTTTAAAAACAGTCAGTTTTATTTTCCAGAATATCTGTGCAGAGTTATTTTTATTTAGGCTAGATTTATGAATGCCTTTATAAATTTGTGGAAATAGTTCTGATGTCAGGTGTTCTTTATTGCTGCAGGGTCAGAACCATTTAGCACGATGTTACGCTGTTTCTAAATGGAGAAACGTCAAAATAAAGTGCCACTGCAAAGAAGTCAGGTAGCTTTCATAGCTTTACTTTGGAGCTTGAAAATTATAATTTAGCCCTATTTTTACATTGTAATGACTTGACTTGTTTTGTGACTTGTATGGGTAATTTTTAACTTTTTTTTTGTTTGCTAATTAATGTTTCACAAAAACAGGTTTTTAGTCTTCTAAATTTTTTTTAATTTAACCCAGGTTATCAACCTTTAGAATATTGGGAATGGAGGTAGTCAAGGATTCCTAAAAAGCAGAAGATAAGCTAAGGAGTACTCTCCAGGTGCTGAAAATGACTATAAGGACTGGCTGTTCTCAGGTGCTACGTTTTCTAGATGGAAGTAGTTAAAAGAGAATATTTTAACTCTCTTATATTGGTTCTCACCAAAGTAAGTTAAAGAAATAAACTGTGTTGTCAATATTAGTTAAAATCATGTACCCACATCAATTTTCTTTTTGTTTAAACTTGAGCAAATGGTTTAATGCCTGCCAGGCTGTGGGAACTGTTTTAGCTTTAGCACATTCAACCAAACTGTTTCCTTCCTGCTGGCTGCACAGTTCCTAATGACAGAAAATTGCAGTTTAGGGCAGCAATCAGATGCAGAGCAGGATGAAGCATGAGTTCCTTCTCCTTAAAGACAGATTTTTTTTATCTGAAGTAAAAGTATACCAGAATAGAATCTGGAGTAAGGAATTTTAAAATACAGAGTTTGCCTTCTTGTACATGTGACTGGTTTATACAAAGTCTCTTTTCTGACCATCCACACTATTTATCTGTATCTTACTGTTGAAACATAGATATGGCTGGACCCATATATATTATTTCTTCTTGGTTTTATCCTTTCTTTTACTCTATTTTCGACCTTTTTTTTTTTCCCAAGTGGCTCTCCACTGTCATGAGTTATGTAATAGTCTCTTCACTAGCTGTCAACAGGCAGAGGTTCATTCCCATTTTCTTCAAATATCCATGCTTCCAGCAGAAGTAAAATCTGATGTTCCAACTCAGAACAAGTAATTAAAAATAAATTGCCATGTTGAGCAGTATTTAGAAAAAAAGAGAAAAACAACAAAGGGGAAAAAAGAAATCTCCTGGTAGCTCATGAAGAGGATGTGGTGACCTCACTTGTTTTGTGTACTTGTATGTAGAGATATATTTATTGTGTTCTAGCTGAAATCACTTCTGCACCAACCTTTCTGTAGATGGACTGAACCTTGTGTCGTAGTGGAGAGAAAAAGCCCAATTTTTTTCCTTGCTGTCTCAGTTGGGGTGGAAGAGGGAGGGAGTAGGGAACACTGGCTGGACAACAGCGAATTAAGCCTGCTATGGTAACTTGATTTTCAAGGATAGTCTTTTTTGAAAAGTCAGAAAACCTGGATTTGACATAAAACTCAATTTTACTTTTTAAGAATTTTTTTTGTAGAAAGAACAGTAGGAAATGAAATATTGTAGGGGTTTTCCCACTCTCTTAAGTTCTCATATTCCTACAATTGCGAAGAAAAGAAACAAATATGAACATGGAAAGACCACCTAGAAACTATTCAAAGACTCTTCCAGCAACTTTCCCTTTTCTTCTCCTACTGTACTTGCTAATAAACCCTGGCTACGGGGTAGCCTTTGTTGACCTCTGAGGTAGATTACCTATGCAACCTATAAATACTCTACATGAATTCATTCTTAAAGAGAATTTTGGAAGGGTTAGATGTTGAGAGTTAAAACTGTTGTTTTCTGATCACATGGGGGGTTTGGGGTTTTGATTTTTTTTTTTTTTTTTGGTGGTTGAAGTGCTTATGTTACCTTTGGTAGAGATGTGAGAGAGCACAGTGTCAGGATCACATTTTAGCCGCCTCAGCTTCCCCTGGGCTCTGCTCTGAGGCAAAGCTACCTTCATTCACAAGGCCATAAAGTTGCAAGTGTTGAGAATTTTTGCAGGATTTCAGAGCCAGAGCTGGTGAGGATCTTGCCTCTTTGCCTCTACCCCCTTTTTGGTAGCTGTGGAGACGAAGCAGAACTGACACTAGAATGCCCCAGTGACCAGTGCCCTCTTTGGGCTCCACGTGCCCTCCTGTCCCTTCACACTCCCACCAGGACCCCTAAGCCTCTGATTTTAAATCACACAATACTTCCAGACCATTAAAAGCTGTTTGTAGTTCTGGGGCTGAGTGAACCCAGAGCTACTCTTTGACAGAAGAAATATAAATGGAACCAAGGGCCTTACTGTTTATTGTTAAACAAGATTAAAAGCTGCAACATCCATTTTTCCAAAAACTAAACCCAACAAAAAAACCATCCTGGTAACGCTCTTTGTGGGAGAGTATGAATGATAAGTCATGCAGTGGATGGGAAATAAAAGTAGCACTGATAAGGAAATGCATGTTCTTCATAGGCTGCATTTCTGTTTGGGAAAAAAAAAAGACTTTTTCTACTTTTAATATAAACTAAGCCATAAGAGTTTCATGCTGTGGGAAGGGAATGAAAGGGATCACTTTAAGAGATTATATTGATATGTATTGTCACTTCTGCTGGGAAATGTCTATTGCTGCCAATGCTTTGGTGAATCTTTTTTTTGTAAAAAAAAAAGAAATGTGGAATTTGAAAAAAAAAAGGGTTGGGGGCTAGTTCTTGGCTATATTTACTAGTTTTGTAGTAACGTTTTGCTGGCCCATTTGTCTTTTCCTCCTTTTTCTACTCTCATAGTCTGATTTCTATCTTCTTAATGTTTCTGAAAATATTAGCTTGTCTGCTCGGTAGGGGTCGGTGTATGTGTGTCTTCCTTTTTACAGAAACGCACTACTGTGTTAAGTGTTTGGCTGGGAAATGGGATGCTGCAGCTTTAAGAGCATTTTTTTCAATTCATAACAGTATTTCCCATCCTCTTTTGCCTGCAGGCAGGGAAAGTGTATGTACAGTATTTATTTTGTTTTGATTTTACTTTAAATTTGTAAGTTTCTATAAGTAGTTCACATTGATTATTCTAGGGGAGGACAAGTGGCTTTGTTTAAATTTGTATTTGATATTCATAGTTTCCACTTTCTGTACTTTAAAATACTGAAATTAAAAAATTGTATGCTTATGTTTTGATTTTAGCACTCGAAAGCGTTTAATTTTTTCAGACTTCTGCTCATTTCCTCCAGTGTAAATACAGTAAAATGTACAGAATATTGTCAGGAGAAAAATGCTTTTCTGGGTCCAATCTCCGTGCCCTTTGCTTGTCACATTTTAAAGAAGAAATTTTGTGGAGAAGTGTAAGGGAATATTCTCATACCAATTTAAAAAAAAAAAATTTCAAAGTGCAAATTTCATTTCAGTCCAGGTATATTATATGGCAACTAAATGCATTTTGTGATGATGTATATGTTCTTTCTGAATCTTAATATAAAAAGGAGATGGAAGTGTTTGTGATTCATCATATTACCAGATCTAGATCTGTAAGAAGGGTGTCAAATGGTATTTTCATATTCTTGCTCTTGGTTTTTGTTGAGGTTCGTCTCACGCTACTGATGGCTGACTCATCCCTTGATTTATTGGCTGTTTTGGTTTTTTTCTTTTTCCTTGAAGTGTGTGCAGCTTCCGGCAGAAGAGCTTTCTCTTGCACACTTACATATGCTCATCATACTTTTTTTTGTCCTGGAGGACTTCCCTGCCCATTTTTACCCCCAGACATCAACATCTGGTTTGCAGCTGCCAGTGCTCCCTGTGCTGGCTCCTGTGGCAGTATCTGCACATGGGTGCTTTCCTGAGGGTGATGAGTGTTGATGGCATTGGAAGAACCAGGTGGCAACAGGGGTTTCATGTAAGCATCCTGTTCAGCTGTTGAGGTTTACCTCTTAGCCTGGCTTCTGGTTTACAGAGAATTTGTGGTTGATGATCAGGACTGGGAGATGTGTTCATTGACTTAATTGTTCCAGGTGCTTTGCAGACAAAGAACAAGAATGCTGATCTCATCAAACCACGTACTGCTTAATGGAACAGTCTAAAAAACCACAGCAAACTGGGGAGTTCTGTGGCCTGAAGTTTAAAACATGATAGTGTTGTAGATTTTGGGTACAGAAACTTCTGTGCTGTTTCAAAAAAAATTTCTTTGGAGTGAAGTAAGGAATCATGAGGAAAAATCATGAGGGGTTGAAGATGAAATACTTACACGTCCAGAAATCTGTTCCCGTTGTATTTTGACATGCCTTCACATCTTCTCAATTAATGTGTTAAAACTGATTTTAAATTTGTTTAGCCCAAGACTTGACAAAGATCTGTAAGAGCTGTTTGTCTGTCAGAGCAACTGCTTATTTTGAGAAGGTCTTAATCACTGTGATTGAAGAGCAATGCTGCAACCTGTTCATTTCCATCAAACACTCGTCTGGGTTTGTCTCACTCAGCTCACTGCTCATAGCAATGTTTTGGTCTTAAAATGATAGAGTTAAAAGAGCTCCTCAGTGGGCCACAAATATGAGTTTCATACCCATATAAAAACCTACACAAGCAACTTTACTATTTGCCCTTTTGTTTTTTGCCAGCCACACTTCAGAGATTTTTTTTTCTGTGACAGCTGTTTAGTGGATAATAGAATAAAACACTGGAAAACATGAAATATTTCAAGTGCTGCTTTAAATGCTACTGGATAGCCTTCAGCAACTGGAGCCATATTTTCATTAAAAGTCAGAGTTCTGGTCTTCTGCTTTTCTGTTTGCAGAGGATGGGGAAATATTTACCTGGACTGTTCTTTCCTAAGGGACAGATGGATTTTAAAGATTTCAAGGCTACCAAATCCAGCAAAGGAATTGAATTTCTAAAGTCAGGGAGTGAACAAGATACCCTTTTTGGTATCTGAAGACTAATGTTACTGATTTTGGTTTTTAATCAACAATATTGTGCTGTGTTTGAGGTAAAGTACCCCCTTGTAAAGTGCCTACAGACTTGCTTGTGGTTTCTGTACATTCAGCGAAGTTCAGCTCTCTCTAGAGGGTTTGTCCTGACCGGCTTAAGTTGTGAAGCTTTTGTGGTGGTGGCTCATCAGTTAACGTGTTCAACCAAACCTTTTCTAGTTCATTTTGTTTAGGTGGAAATTCAGATTGATGATGGAAACCTGACTAATAGCACGAATATGGTGCAGTCAATCATGCTGAGTGTTAGTTTCTGTAGAAACTTAGTTTTTTCTTTGTATAGAAGTATTTGTCCTGGGAGCCCTTGAAATTACACTTTTAGTGCTGGTAAGTAATGTCAGCTGTCTCAACCCAAAAGTTAATGAGGACTGAAACTGTAAAACCAAAATGATGATGTTACTCCTGATGCAGCCAGGATTGTTAAACACTCTGGTTTCTCTAACGGTAGTGACTGAAGTTTTTACCTGCAGAAAAAACAGCTGTTGATCAAGACAGTGAATAAAATCTGTTCTTGCCAGAGCTCACAGTATTCCACCTAACAGCTGGCTAATAGCACAGATTGCTTTGTCTAGACTAAGATCTGATTTCTCTAAAGCCAGTTATATCCAGTCTTTATAATAACTACTGCAAATTTTTGAAGAACTGTGTTTGGCTTAATAGATTTATTTATCTGTACTGCTTCTGCTGTATTTGCTTTGGTCTTGGAAAAAATACTCTACTTTGGAACATATCAGTCAACTAAAAAAAACCCAGTGTACAAAGAGTCTGCTTGTTTGTGATGCTTCACTCCAAAGTTTATTTCTTGTAAGAAATTTTTGCTGCCATGAGTGTGAGTAAAATTCCCATCCATGCTTGGAGAATGTGGTATCTATCTGGAAGAAATATTTGCCTGTGAATCATACACCTTGGTGGTAAGTCATAAAGATACAAGTTGGCTGTTTGTTCTGATTAAGCTAAAAGCCAACAAAACCCTAGAAACTGCTACTCTGGTCTCCTAAAATAGGATGTGGGCTGTGGAAATTTTGGTTTAACTTGGCAGCAGTTTGAGCCTAGTATTAATTTGAAGAAGATACTAAATCTTGTGCTTCATTCTTGTTATTTCTAGTTACAAAGGGTCTTTTAAATTTTTTTACAAAAGGTCTTTGAATAGCTCTGTTACAGTTCTGGCCCAGTAAAAATTTTCCTGTGCTCAATCAGCCCTTGTAGAAAGGGTTTTGAATTCCCTCAGGAATATGGTTACTGAACAGAGCTGTTCCCATGTCTTAGAGCTTTGCACCTCTCTAAGGAGAGCATTCAGAGTGTCTTTGCCATGCCAGCTGTCCTAAAAGTAATGTCAGAACTGGTTGGTCTGGTGAAGTTCCTCTTTGAGAGGAACCATTTTGCTTCCCAATCTGTTCATACTCAACCCAGGTGTGCTGGGAGCGGGGAGAAGAAAAGTTTGTGAGCTGTGCAGTGCACTGTTGCAACTTGTTTTCCTCATATTGCAAAGGCTGCTGGACAGCTGTGCTTGTTGTTACCACAAGTGATGCTGAATTGTCATAGTCTTGGGAGGGAGACCAAGCATGAAATGGGCTGTGGCATGCAAAGGATCCCTTTTTCCCCAGGTTTTTGCGGCAGGTCGGAAAAGAGCAATTGGTGATATGCTTTGGGAAAGCGCAAAACTGCTGCATCCCATACCTCTTCTGGTGCTACAGGAAGTGGTTTTAGACACTGGTTCTGTTAATGCATTTTCTTCACCATTAATAGGATTTCACTTTAAGAAGTTCATCCCACAGTTTCCCTATGAATGAGGTTTGTAAGGGAAGTGATCTGGACTGGAACAGCTGAAGTATTTGGAGAGTGGGAATTCCTGTGTAGCACTTATCGTTCCAATGTATGACATTTCCTCCCTACAAACCAGATGTACTCACAGGGCCACTGCTATGCCCTGACAGCTTACAGGCTGTTGTCAGTGATGTTGCCATTAATTTTCTGTTGCCTCTAATCTCACAGAATTTTGAACCGTTTAAAATGTCAGCTACCAAACTCCAGTAATATTAGCTACAATTAAAGGGATGTTTTCACTAATCCTTTTATTACACATTTCAGTAGACACCAAAATAGTGCTGTCAGTACTTTTAAAATACTTAAATTCTTCTCCACTTGGTCAGGACATTTGACCATTTCTGTATATTTTTTTTCTGCACTGATGTGAAATCTCACTGTATTTTACAGTTCATGGCTTGAAGAAAAAGCTGAATTACTGTTCTGTACCACACTGTTGTGGTTCACTGAGAAGGACTAAATGATTGGGAACAATACAAAAAAGAAATCACTCATCTGTTAAACATTCTGTGGAGCCCATACCTCCAGTCATTATCTGGAGCACTAGAGCACAGGTTGTGGTACAACTCGATATCTTAAAGATGCCATGTTGACTAACCTGATGAAAATGTACATAGTGCTAGAGAATAGAAAGGAAACCATATATATATAATGAAGTAATTTTTTATTAATTAGCTACAGGAATACTGGATTTTTCACTCTCACCTGCATGAAGCAGTAGAATTGAGTAGGCTTAATACCTGAGATATTTAGACTAAGGAGACTAAGGTGATAGAAATCACTGCAAGTAACAAGGCCAAAATAGGGTCGGTTTCTGGCTAGAAGCAGGTGGTGGTTTGGATTGGGGTTTTTTTGTTTGGTTTTGTGTGTGTGTGTGTTTTTTGTGGGTTTTTTGGTTTGGGTTATTTTTTTAATTGGTTTTGGTTTTTTTTAAGGGAAGAATCTGCTTAGATTTGCACACCTTGTCTACCCTTAATTTCTAACCAGTTAATATACTGAACATGCATGTGATGATTTTGATGAGGTCAGTATTAATGCCTCAACTGATATAGTGATGTATCTTTAAATATGCAGCTGTTCTTCTAAGGGTTTTCAGGTGACACTGCTCTTTTGGGATCCATGGTCAAGATTTAGGATTATTCAGAACTCCCAGTTCTCTTTGGAAAAATGTGATTTTGCTGTCTATTAGGCTGTTGTGGGAAGGAGACAAGAGACCCTCTCTGCTGCCTGGGAGTTGCTTTCTCCTATGCAGGAATTCATTGCAGGGGAAGGCTTTGGGTTGTGCTGCTGAATCTTGACCTTTGTTTTGCTAATGTGGTGGGGGCCTCGGGGCTGTACTGGTGAGTGAGGGGGTCAGAGAAATTGCAGGTCAGCAGAGTATTCCAGCCCTGCCAGCCCCTGTGGAGCAGAGCATGGAGAGGGTGGGACCCTGAAGGACATCCCTGTGCTCCCCTGTGTGTGGCCATAAGCAATGGTCAGCTCTCAGTCTGGCCAGTGTCACCAGGGTCATCTGAGAGGATGGCTCCCACCCCCAGCCACTGCTTTCTGGGGACTGGTCCTGGTGGGGAAGGGTTCTTGGCGTTCCCTTCCTTCTTGACCTCCTCTTATCCTTTGCATGGATGCCAGGTCTGGAGAGGTTAAGCACATTCCTGTGATAAATATGACAGAAAATAGCATGGGGTTACCCGAGCTGGCACCTGTGGTGTGAGCTTTTTTATAAATGCAGCCCCTGGGGTCAGCTTGGGTTTGGGGCATTTGGAAGTGTTATTTAAGTCTCACTCTTCCAAACCAGTTTTTCGCTTATGCTACTGGCAAAATATGAAGTGAACGTCTCCTTTTTGCAATTTTGGAAAAGTTCTTACCAAGCCATTGCCATTTTGGTAGGTTTTGGTTCTTCATTTGTTACTTTGAAACTGGGTGGAATGTAGCTTTGTCCCATGTTCCAGTCACATCATAATGCAGCAGCTTTGCCTGGAAAGCTCTGTTAGTGGCACTGAAGCATCAGCATTTCTGTCACTGCGGTAATGGGCTGGAAGGAGGTTGAATAGACACATTTCATTTTTGTATAAAAACATCTAAACTAAGCATCTCTTTTGGAGAATTGTTTAAAATGTCTGGATCCCTCTGCTTGAATTTCTTTATCAGTTGCCATGAAGGTTGGGCTATAATGGATTCTGATTCTGGCTGGTTTTGCAAAGCATCTGAACTGGAGAATATTTACTGACTCTAAATTTTTTGGTTTTGTCTGTTTAACTTTTCTCATGTTTTGACTTGTATACTGTTGCAGCCAAGTTTGATACAAGTTAAAAACCAAAAATCGGATAAATCTTAAATGGATTGTTTCTATAGATTTTTAGTGTTTGTAGCTGGAGGCTACAGAATTTCAATGAACATTTTAGAGATTTATATTGATTTTTACTTCTTCTCATTTTTTTTTTGGCTGTGCTTTGCAGTATTTCTGCATTGAAGTACTGAGTCCTTTTCACTGATGGGATTCTCGTATGTATAATAAGATATCTCCGGCCTTCCCTTCTACATTTTTTAAATTCTCCAAATCTTTGGGGATGTTTCTCTTGCTAGCTGATTTTCATGTCTCCTCAAATGCTGTTGATGTTCTAAGGTGCTAATTAATGACACAGTGTGAGCCCAAAGGCTGGCACCTCTGTGAACAGCTGGTAAAATTCAACAGTCCAAAGAACTTTCAAATCAACACCATCAAGATCATCATCAATAACATCAATAGCTGGGAAATTAAAAAAATGTAAGAGTAAAATTTAGAAAAAGAGGTTTTTCCCTCTTGGAGATGTTATGGCAAAGGACTTTCAGATCACTTTCAAACATAGAACCTGCATCACTTTTATTTTGCAAGGTATCTCAGAGGTGTGCAGAAGGAAAGATGCATATTTGTGTTTGTGTGTTTGCAACTCATTTAATCCATGCTTTTCCCACAAGTGGGGATGGGGATTGACTTCTGAGGTAAATACTGTACACAGGAATGCAGCTGGACACAGGGCCAGGCTGTGCCTCTCATCCATGCTGTAATCACTTCTTGTCTCTGTGACAGAACCTGAGCAAAATCTAGGTTTTGGGAGCCCATGGTTTGCACTTCCTGTGTGGGATAACGGACAGTGATCAGGAAGAAGCAGCAAAGGAAAAAAAAAGGAAGGGACACTGAAGATTGTGGGGGGAAATGAACCCTCTGACGTTACTTAGGTCAGCTGTTGAACAGTTCTGTGCCACGTCATCAGAAGGGTGTCCTGGGCAAAACATTCCTAAAAGGAGCCTTTCTAGTGCAAGATGCTGGGTTTGATAGCTCTGATGTGAGGCCTCTTGGGTGTGTATGGAAAATGGGCAGGATTAACAACAATTTTTACCAGCACACCCCAAAGAAACTGCCTGATGCTTCCTCCTGAAATTTCCTGGTAGGTCAAGTCAGTTTTTGATGGCAAGGCTCTGGGCAAAAGGCAGGAGTGGTGCCAAAGTTATGTTTCTGCTACCTGGTGGGTAGAGTGTGTATAATAAATTAGTATAAATTAATTTATACAAGTATTCACCTATTCATATATTTAAATATCTTCCTAAGGAAATCAGAAGGTGTTCTGCAGTGCTATAATGTCATTTTCTAATGGCCAGCCAGACAGGGAGTGGAGACCATTGCTAGTGACAGTCTTTGCAAAAACTCTTATATTGTTTTCTTTCCTCCCTGTTGTTTCACTTGGGTGTCACTGGTTGTCCTTTGTGGTGTATCCTTTCTGGGATGGCAGCTGTTGCATGCTGGATGCTTATGCAGTGCCTAATGAAGAGATTTAGTTAACTCCTTGGGCCAGGTTTAGTTATAATTTAACTTTCTCTAATATTTTTACACATACTGTTTGAGTAGAACAGAATTTCCCATTCTATCCATTGCATTCCAGTCCCAGGAGATGGGAGGAATAACTCCTTCCTCTTTCCCTCTTGCTGCCCTACAGACTCAGCATTCAGAATCCTTCAGCAGACACCAATATTGAGGAAGGATGTGTTTCCTTGGCTGTGCGTCATACAAGACTGGAAAGCACAGCAAATGAAATTATTTCTTCTACTAGGAACAAAATGTGAAACTTGTGATTTTTATGAAAAAACTCCAAATGTGAGGGATAAGGATGTGTTCATTCCCTTTAGCCACATCTGCAAGCCGTGAGCAATGAAAGCCTTTACATCACTCCCAGAATATGTGGCTCATTTTATGTTTCCGCTTGATGCGTTTCTTGAGCTTAGAAGAGAAGAATGTCAGAAAGTCGTGTTTTTATTCGAAAGCTGTATTTTTATCCCTGAGCTCTTAACACGTGGAAGTTAATCCAGGATTCCTGACCACCAGGAGGAGCTCATGACACAGCCTGCAGCGTTACCTCCCGCTTCCGAGCCTGTGAGAATTTCTCCAGAGGGAACTTCCACGTCCGAGCAGTGCAGGGGCAGTCATCCCCTTGTAGCTGTCAGTGTTGGCATTTGACTCAGGAATGCAGAAAATAAAACTACACCTGGAAAAGGTGTAACGAAGCAAATCCGAGGGCAGGTGGGACATGTGCGATGGGCAGATGCTGGGAAGTGAGAGAATGGGATTATCCGTCATATTGTGAATGGCTTTGTTTATTCAGAGAATCCTGGCATCAAACTACACTTCCAAGATCTGTCTTTTCCCCTTGGTAAAAAAAATAAGGCAAGGTGGCATAAAGACCAGCCAGAAGAAGGGAGAGTTCCCATGGCATAGTGCTTTTTAAAGTTTTAGTGAAGCTCTTTACAGGCAGGTCAGTAACACTGCTCTGCTCACTAATGTGAATGTTCCCAGCTATCCAAGGGCGGCAGAACAAATTTGTAAGTTAAAGCCTGGCAGTTTTTATTGTGGAAATGATGCTTGATTTCACAAAGCATAGAGCTTCACCTTGCAGCTGCTAACTTTCCTCTGTCTGGGACAAAGCAGGACACAGCCACCAGCATTGACATTGATGAAGAAATTATTTTAACAACTTTGTGCAAAACTTCAGAGTGAATGAGAAGAACCCACTGTCTGTCACATCTATTCTGCTCTCTATTTTTGTACTTGTTTTAAAAGCTAGTATTCAACATTGCCTCAAGACTAACCGGTTCCCTTTGCATGGAGGCAAGAGAGTAATGTCTGTAACCCAGTGACTGTGGGCATCTTTCTTCATGCTGAAATAAATTAATACTGAACAGAGTCTTTTTATCATAGCCATGCTCTTATCAGACCATCTCCCTTTATATTGCTTCCTTCCCCAGCCATTGTGGAAACAGGCATCCTGCCCAAGGCACCGAAATCCGCAATCTGCTGCTTCTTCTGTGGAGCCTCTGGATTTTTGCCAGCAGCCCCTTGAGGTGGTCCCAGATGTGATTTCTTTTTCTGTGCTACCCTGAAAATATCCGGTGAAAACAAAGGACTGCACTCAGCCCCGTTAGCACGTCGGAGGCCAGCACTTCCTCTGCTCTCAGGGCTGTACAGTGGGAGGTGTTAGGCATGATGTACCCCAGAGAAACTATGACTAAAATGGCAGGGTCACAGTCAAAGGGAGATTCCTACAATAGAATAAAGCCAATCTTTTTATTGCATCTCTCAGCTGGTCCTCAAGTTTACCCTCCAGTTCCCATGAACCCAGGAGATGTGTATGGGGTACAGTGTTCTTCTGCAGGGAAAATGTAAGTTTCACACACAATGTAGGTGCAGGGAAGGAGATTAGGTTTTAATACTGCTTTCTTTCAGTGGGAAAAAAAAAGCAAGCAGTTCTATTTTAATTTCAAAATAATTTGGACTTAAAATAGCCACTGCCTTAAAATAAAACCAAAATGGTTTTTTGACTCAATAGCTTTTTGGGGAGAAGGCTGGGGAAGAGAGAAGGGAAGTTAAAATACCAGCTCTTGACAGTTTTTGTGGCTTGGATCTGTGAGGGGTTTGTGCTATTCTGGTAGGCTTGGAAATTTTCACTAGTCCTGTCTATTGGAAAGCCAGCTCTGTAGTCCTGGGTGTCGCTGTCAGTGGTTGAAGATACCCATGTGAAGGCAGAGCAAATGCATCTTCCTGCTGGGTTTCCCTGTGTACTGTCATATAACCTTTTACTCTTGTCTTGGTTCTTTGATCCTTCCCTGCAGCTTACCTGCTCCAGGTTGCCTGACAGAGTTCCCAGAGCCTGACTTCACTCCATGGGTGTTTGTGCATGCAGTAAAACATTCACAAGGATTTTTAGACTGGTCATCAATTTTTAGGCATTCACTCATTGAGGAAGGACAGGTGAGAATCCAATACCACCTTTTCTGTGAGACTGTGGTTGTTGGTTAAAGGTGCTCAAGCGTCACAGGAAAGAAAGAAAATCTCCAAGTGTCTCTTTATTGGGATGCGTCTTGGAACCTGTCTGTCACTAAAATGAAAAATTGGAGGGAATTCAAAAGAAGAGGAGGGAAAAAAAAAGCATCCCAGTGAAATCTACATATACCATGCCTCAACAATTCAAGAAAGCCATGTGTTCTTCGGCTGGACTGAGGAATTTTTACCATTGAAGGCACTTTATTGCTACTTTAAACTATGAAAATCCTCTGCTCTGCAACATATTTTCTTAACTGAAAGTATTTGGAGAGAGTTGATGTTGCACTTGTCCCTTGGGTTTTGCAGTATCTTTTGGAAGAATGTTTATGTAGACCCTGGAATTACCACAGCTTTTCAGGACTGCAACTTATTGGGTTATTCTCCCTCAGGTCTCCTCACCAATGTGCAGATAAACCCAGCCATGGTTCTGAGATCTAGCTATGGCTGTCCTTGGGACCATGTGGTAAGTTTGTCATGTTGGGGATGTGAGGGCATGTTCAATATGGCCTTCAGGTTTATTTCCAGAAACAGAAGTGTATCTCTGTGACATCTGTTTTGTTAAATATTGACTTTCTATCAGCAGTGTTAGAGGTAAGGAAACTCCCTGGAAAAAATCAGCTCATGGGGATTTGCATGGTGTTTGTATGACTGGAGCACAAGTTTTTTAGTTTGGTTGGTGGTTTGCTTTTTTTTAACGTTGGGAAAGAGAGGTGTTTTGAAGCATCTTTTCCTACAAGGCAGGAACATCACTTTGACAAAGCTCAGGGGCTGGTACTCAGTCCTTTGCAAGCAAGACTGATAAAGCAGAGCACCTTAGTCACTGAGGGTCTGAGATGCATTTTAAATGGTGGCTGCCTATTTGTTGTTACTTTTCAGAAAATGCCCTGACCTTGCAGACTTACAGATGGGATTTTCTTAACACTGTGTGCAGTGCCAGCTCCAGTCAGAAACTCAGCACCCTCTGTAAGCAAACAGCCTGAAATAAAGGGCCAGAGGTGGGTTGTGAAGAGTCAGAGAGCTTGAGCCCAAAGCATGGTGAAAACTTTTACAAGAGAGGAAAATGCAAAAACTTAATCTGGTGGTCCATGAAAAACTGGTGATAACACGGACATGGATGTGCAGCCAAGAAGGAGTTAAGGATATTTGTACATTTGCAAGCACAGTGACAGCACAAGACCAATCTACAATTGTTCCATGTGGCACAGCCTTGACTCTTTTGCATCAGAAGGAACAGGGTAAAATGCTGTTGGGTGAGATCTGTACCTGTCCCCCTACCTGTGGTGTGAGCTCACTGCTAGTCAAGGAGAGCCCATCGCAGCTCTTGGGAAGGGTGAGTTTCAAAGGGCTGAAGCACAGCTTGATACCCATTTTTTCCTGAGTACTTCTGCCAAGACTTCCCTGAGGAAACCGAGTGTATGGGTGGGAGCTCTTGCCCCATCTTTCAGACACGTGTGTTATCCAAACCACAGCGAAGGAGGGACACGGAAACAATGCTGTGCTAAAGACACCAGAAGAAGCTGGCGCAGAGCAGGGACCTCTGCTGCATCCCCGGGTCCCCAGCCTGGCAGCGAGAGAGTTGGCTGTAGCTATTTCATTTCCAGGAAAGAGGCTGATGCTATTGACCCTGAGCATTATTTGCCTAATGAAATACATGGAACTGAGGGGTGGGGCCTGGATGTGAGCATCTGTGGCTTGCTGTTTTTCCTGCCTCTCCTTCCCTAGAAGAGTTTTGCAAGAATGCCTTGGCACTGCCAGAACACGAGTGCTGATGGCTGGTAGAAACATCCCTGCTCTGAGGGTGTCATATCCTGGAATGCTCCACATGGCTGTCTGCAGCCCTTACAGATACAAACCCCGTGGCTGGAGCCGTCCTGCCTGGCGGAGGAGCCACAGTCTGAGTACTCCAAAGACCTTGCAGCAAGATGGTGTTTTGCCAGATGCCCTCAGCCTTTAATGGTTCTGGACAGCCCCTCATGTCTGGGGTCCTGCCTGTGACACTAAGCCCAGCTGTCACCTCGTTTTTGTGGCCCAAGCAGAGCAGGGGTGCCGCAGGGACTCAGCTGTGGGAGCAGACTGGTCTGGTGGGCTCTGCCAGAGCTGCTTGTTCCAGCAGGCATTTTCATTGAAGGCAGAGGGAGGCAGGTCATGTATCAAGCTGATTTCTGGAGAGTGTGGCGCCTTTGTCTGTTAGAAAGCCCAAATGGATTTGCAGATCCCAAAGAAAACGCCATCTGCCTCATTACTGAGCTACATTCTGTTCCTGCTCTACCCCCCAGTTATATCTCCAACAGGGATTTATTGTTCCTTTTCAATCTGATGTTTTAATCTCCAATTCCCCTGTCTTCCTGTGGTTACCCCTGTTGTTTCCCTTTCTAGAGCTGCTGCTCTTACTTGTGTCTCCCCTGCCTTTGCCAGCTGGAGTGAGACACTTGCACAGTGTCTCCCTCAGAAGCAGCTTTACCTGCCCACCTCTGCTATCTACCAAAACAGAGGAGCTGCTCTGGAAATACAGGTAAGGAAAATACCACCATGAAGTTGCGCAGGTCCTGCCCTTCCCACAGCGTTCCTGTGAGGCAGACATTAAACACCTGAGCTGGCATGCACAGGCTCCAGGCTTTTCAGGAGACACCAAAACCTGGGCAGGGGGGAGGATTGTATCTGTGCTGCCCTGAGTCCTGTGTAAGACAACTTGCTCCAAAGCAAAGTAAGGAAGGAAAATGGACACATATGCATTGCTGTGGCAGGCACAGAGCTTGGCCAAAGTCATGCTGCCTTCATACTCAACAAGTTCTTGCTCTGAAGAACCTACAGCAAAGCAGGGAGAAAAATGGCCCTGGCTGCTTGCTTTGCAGAGATGAGCAGTTTGTGGCAGCTGAAAATCAGGCTTTTAGTGGCAAGCCTGCCTTTCCCTGCAGGTGGAAGCTGTCTGGAAGGAAGGACTAAGGCAAGCTGCATTTGAAGAGCTCCCAGAAAAGCATGACAATTACATATTTCAGTACTCTTAGATGAATAGCCAAAATATTTAAGGCTAAGGTAGCCAGTGATATGGCACAGCAGGGACGTAGTGTGTTTGTACTCAAGGGCCAAATCTGCACCCCTCCTCTGTGTTCCAATGTCTGCGGCATGTGCTGTACAACAAGTCCTTTCTGTCCCAGAAAGGGATGTATTTCCTGTGGTTTGTCCTCTGGTGCCTATTTTTCAGCTTTTCCTGCTGTGAGGATGCAAGCCTTCAGGGATGCCATGGGCTGGGAGTGAGCGAGCGGCTGCGGCCAGCCCGCGTTACCCCAGGATTGTCGGCGTCGGCTGCACAGCCCGGGCAGCACGTGCCAGGCGCTGTGCAGCTGCAGGGCTCAGCGCCAGTGGCAGGCTCTGTGCTGCAGAAAGCCTGATTCGGCAGCAAAACCCTCAAGCTGTCTCCAAGGCCTCCTGGAAAAGCCATCTGCAGGCATCCCACTTGGGTGAGAACAGTCACTGTGCCGAAGGTACTTGCTGGCTTGCTCTGTCTTCACACAGCATGGGGACAGGGCACACCCAAAGGCTTCACCTGGAGGATCCCGGGCTCCTCACTGCTTGAGGGTATGAAAAAGTACAAAGGTTTTCTATCCTTCCTTACCCCAGAGGTCTTTACCTGAAGCTTGCTGAAACCTGTGGAAAGACCTGTTGGCTTCCCCATGTGTTGGGACTGAAATTACAGCTTGCTTCTCCATCAGCCACACATGTGTAGCACTCTGCTGGCACCTTTTAAAATTACATTCTCAGGATAAGACAAAAAGAGCATAGGAGAGGAAGGGGAAAAAGAACACAATAAACCTTCTCCTTCATGTAAAAGAGCACCGGGTGGCTGGGAAGGGATGAGAGTGTTACAAGAATTGCCAGAACTTAGTGGTCTGGTATTCTGTGTACCTGTTGCTGAGTGGCCACCTGCCTAGTAGAAAGAGTTGTATGCTGTGGGATAATCTCTTAACACTGCTCCTACTGTCTTGTCTCCATTGATATGCAGGATTTCTTTCTGGATGTGCTTCAGGAAAGTACAGCAAGAGGCTAAATGTGTTTTGCATGTGAGTACAGTTGCATAATGTATGAACCATTGACCTGGGGCTTGGATCTGGGCTGTTTGATCTGCAACGGTAACTTTTCGCCAGCTTTCTGCACCAAACTGGTGTTAGGATGTCTGTCAGGGGGCAGCCAAAGAGACACTGGGAAAGGAGAGGGTGATTGACAACGTTGGCCATTGTCGGGGTGATACGTATTAATAATAAAGGCCTGAAGGCCCCAGAATGTACCACCCAAGAAAAGGAGCTCTGGTGGAGAACTCCCAGAGCTGGAGGACTCCCCCGGGAAACAGACATCACGGTGGTGTAACCCAAACTATAACAAACCCACCTCTGAGTCTACCCATTGGATACACAGTTGTCTATTAATTTCTGTATACTCCCAAAGTCTAGTAAGTTCTCCGTTATTCAGTTAATGATTTGTTCTTCCTTCCTTGCTCATCCTCCTGTCCTTCCCATTCCTCAAGTTACTGGCTCTGTAACCCTGGACCCTCCCTAACCCTTCCCCTGTACCCTCACCTAACTGGCTATTTGTTCACCTGAAGACCCCATGTCCCGAACTATTTGGGGCTCCGGTCCCTGAGGATTGCATTGTGGCATAATAAACCACAGTGTGCTCACACCTGGAGTCCCTCCTATTGTCTTCGGATCTCCTACGACTTTCGCCAGCCCCCCACTCCACGCTAAACCCAGGTCCCACCGGTGGGGCCTACGTGTGCCCTCCTGGTGTCACCACCCCCGCACCAAAGGCGGTCTGGGGCACTGGGATCACTCCGGCTTTGGGCAGCAGTTATCCAGGAAGGCGTCCTAAGAAAGCCGGCAGGAGCGATAGGCCATGTTGGTGAGTCCAGTGAGCAACACTGACCACCACCTTCCTCTTTGTTTGTCCCTGTGTCTCTCTCCAGAGCTCAACACCAAAGGGCCAGGTCAGCTGTTATCGGAGGCTGCACTGGGTTGGAAAGTGGCTGACGGGGACTGGCAGCTCCTGGTAGTGGTGGTGAGCTCTGGGGATGCTCAACATCTGCTGATTGGAAGCGAGCACTCTTGGTGGCCCAGAGGTCCAATTCTGAGCAGAGCTGAGGAGTATTCCTGACATCTAGTTAACTCATCCCAGCTGATTATGTTTCAGTCCCAAGCTTTGACAAGTGCAGAAGCCCTCGTGTTCCTGAAAAGCCATCTCTGTGTGGCAGGGGAGGCCCACATGGTTCACCAGCACTGTGACAGGGGACAAAGGCTTGGCCCCAGCTGTGTAGCTGCTCCCCTTGGAAGTGTTTTTCCATCTTTGGAAGCAGCGCCTCAGCTGGTGCAGAGTGTGCTGGTCCCAGTGACGTGTGGAGGCTCTTACATGCTTACATCAGTCACAGCATGCCAGTTTATTTTCATTCTCCTTGGATGTTTTGTAACGCCTTCTCAATTCAGTTGCTAATATTTTTCATAATTACATTTCAGCAGCTGCATCAATCTGGAATATGTACAGATGTCCTGAATTTTGCAATGTTCTCAGTTACATGAGGCACCTCTCTCAAAGCGCTGATGTCATGGAGGGGGTGTCCCACAAGGCAGCCAGCACTGCTGAAAGTGCTGCAGCTGCTGCCAGAAGAGTGATCTTCCTCAGGCAAACAGTCTCTTTGTCCCACCTCTACCTGGTGAGTAGTAGCTGCCCTGAACAGTCCCCTTCTTCTCCTTGTCTTACACGGCAAATCAGCTGGGGACAGAAACAAGCAGAGGTTTGAACTGCTGGTGCCTGCGCAGCAAGGACTCCCAAGATGGGGCCACGTGGAAATGCCAGGGGTTAGGGATACAGTGCCTGGTATTGTTTTAAGGCATCCAGGAGGGGAGCTGAATTCAGATTTTCCATATTCAGGATGGTGACTCCTTGGTACTGGCCACAGTGACCCCAAATCTGGGTGCCTCGCAGGGCTACAGCGCAATCCTGTAAAGGGAAGTCCTCCTTTCCTCTCTCCGTACATATTCCACATTTGTGCGAAGCTACAGTGAAAGGGGAAAGAAAACACATGGTATTTCATCCTTTGTGCAGCCTGCAGTAGAGGCTTGCTGGGCTGTCCCGGCTCAGTGCTGTGCACAAAGGAAACCTCCTCCTGAGACACCCCACAGGGCTCAGATTTGCCTCTGAAGCAGGAGGTGTAGTGACCTCTGTTTCAACATGAATAATCGCAATTGTAGTTCCTGCCCCTCCACTGAGGCAGCTCTTTATTAGACCTGACTGGGTCTGTAACCTCTGCTGGCTGCAGGTTCTCCCAGCTGCTGGCGTGCTGTGTGAAGTGCTGTTTGTACTTCCTGGCATGCTGACCTTACCTGCCACGAATGATGCAATCATGCAGACAAGATCATAGGGAGGTTCAAAGTCCAGCATGGAAAAAGGAGAGGGAGGGAAAAAAAAAAGTGCCAAAAATAGAGTTTCCAAGGCTACAGGTCATTTCATTGTAGGGCTCAGGGTACATCAGAGACATGCTGGAGCCTCCAGATTGCAGGGGAACCTCCACTTGGTGCCTTTCAGTGCCTGTAGCTCTCTGTGCTTAAGCCATCACAGCTTGCAGCAGTGTTGAGCCCACAGACTTCAGGGAAACCCAACGAGAAGCGAGGCTCTGGTGGAGCCCTGGCTGCTGGAGAGGGAGAGGTGGCGAGGACCATGGCGAAAGGCTGCTGTGAGCTGATCTGTGAGGGTGAGCTCCTGGAGGAGCGACATGTGAGGGCGAGCTCCTGGGGGGCTCTGCAGTGACAGATGACATGGCTGTGGATAACAGCCACAAGCAGTGGTTGGGACGTTCAGAGTGGCCATTGGGAGAAGCCTCTCCACAGAATGATGGTACAGCACTGGAACAGGTCACCCAGAGAGCTCAGGGACTCTTGAGGGGGTTTAAGGCTTGGCTAGACACAGCAGTGGATGTTCTGAGCTCGTATTGGCAACAATCCTGCTTCTTATGGGAGACAGGGCCAGAGGCACCCAGAGATCCTTCCCAGCAGATGCTTCCATAACTGTACTTACATTAAAATTGAATAAACATGCCCTTATGTTGACTTAACCTTCCCAGTGAGCATGTTGATCTGGTTTTGTTGACATGCTTGTTCCTAGAATCTGATTCTCACTAAATACAAGTGAAAATGGGGGGTGGCCTGTATGTTAACCTGAAAAAACATGAGTTAGGTGTTTGATTAGTTTCTGGTGCTATCCCTTTGGCTCTGGGAAGCTGGCAGGGGGTGCACTGCCTGAGATTATATGGTGCTATATCATATAAAAAGACATATGCTGTCTTTTTACAAGTCGCTGCTCCCTGTTACCCAGGACAGACCAGGACATGCATTCCTGCGCTGTCTCATGGGGGATGAGGTAGACGTCAGAGAAAACCCTTTTTGTTCCCCTTCCTTCCATCAGAGGCCTGGGGAATGGTAAGGAATTAATCTGAAAATTTGTGTAGTAAAATATAAATCCCCATTGCCTGAAAATTGCTGGATAAGAGCCAAAAAGGCCTGACAAGGAAACATGTTCTTTTCCAGCATAATTGTATATTTGGCTTATATTTTAATAAATGAGTAACAGCTGAGCAGAGAGGCCAAAAGGAGAGACTCCCCCCACCCTGAGGTATGTTCAAAGCAGAGGTTGGGCTGTGTGTGTCAGGTGCCAGAGTGGGTGATTTAGCATAAAACACTGAGGTTGAACTGTGGATTAGACCATGAGCAGCAATCAAAGTGAGTGACTAATGCAGGTGTAAAGCGCTGCGTTTTTTTAATGTTTAAAGTTTCTTCTGAATTCCTTGAAGGTGGGAAGAGAAGGAGCAAACCCAGGCACTGAGGTCGAGTCTGAGGGGAACTGGAGGCCTGAGGTGATAAATCACCAACACTGCAGTGAGATTAATGGGGAAACTAATGTAATATATGAAGCCGTATGGAAAGAGGAATTTTATTACTTCAGTCAGCTCTCAAAGGATTCCATTCCAGATGGTTAAAGTCAGGTAGATCAGGAACCCCTACCGATGGGGCCCACCATCTGACAACAGCAAAAGCAGTAGAGGGTTCCTTCTGACTCCAGCAGGAGTTTCTCTAGGAGAGAGTTTTCTCCACAGCAGGATAAAACAGCTAGCATTAGTGAGGAATTGCCTCTTTGTGAGGAAAGCTGCTGATGAGAGTGGCGATTTTGGCATTTTCCCTCATTCAGGAAATGTGTCTTCTTCTTGCAGAACATTTAGGGAGAGGTTTAGGGATTAGTCTACAGCTCTAAAGCACTATGTGGTTCTGGATGATGGTGCCATTGGCCTCTTGCTGATGGGAACACTGGCCTTGATAAAGACCCCACCACAGCAGCCCTGCAGAGCAACAGCCCCAGGGATGAGTGACAGCTCCCCACCAGCAGCCTGAAGCTCTCAGACTTGTTCTTTTCTAAGTCACCAAGCAGTGGCCTGGAAGCAATGCCTTTGATAGCCCTCAGCCAAGGCCTGAGGTAAAACAAAGACCTGGTTCATGGAGGTATTTTTCCTGCAGGAGGCTTTGCCCAGCTCCAGTTCAAACCCTGAGACCTCAGCACTGATGCTGTGCCACAAACCATTGGAATGAGGGGGGATATTGCTCTATTATGGATTATTTTATTTTTTTTTTAGTTTGAAGTGCTTGAGAAGAATTCTCATTTGGGGAAAGTTTGGCCCTACTTTGCTACAGCTCTGTTGGGTGTCTTCTGCTAGAAATGTTTAGATTTATTTTTGTTTGTATTCTGTCTTACGCAGCTAAGAAAACAGTTTCAAATAGGACAAATTGTCTTGTTCCAGGGAGGAGGTCTGATCTGGAGAGTGGAAACAGCTTGCTACTTGGAGAGCCATCCACAACAGAACAAAGCTCTGAGGACACTTCCCTGCACTGTGCCCCTCTAGAGATAATGTAGAGCCAAGATGTTAGCCTCAGGAAGCACAAGTATGTGAGACAGTCTCCTGTTAAGTGTTTTGTTGTTTTATTTTTTCCTAGGATTCATGTACTCCAGTGCCTGGTCCTCTGGGTGTTGTTGATCCTTTGGATCTGATGGGCTGAGAGGAAAGTGCCTTGGGTACTCCCTGTTCCTACTTGTAAGAAAGAGGAATCAAGTTCATCATACAGGGATGCTGGTGCACTTTTCTGACAGTCTTTAACAGCTGGTGCTGTAGAAGAAGCCTGGAGTCAGGTGTGGATCTTTCCAGATTTGTGTTTTGTGTGTCACTGGCAACATGTGAGGAAGAAACACTCATGAAAGGGCCAATGTTCTGAATACACAGAAGTGCAAGTTCCTTGTGGCAGATGAATGGAGAGTTATAATCGGATGCCTGGAAAAGTGAGATGACATTATATTATCCTTGCAACCTGGAAATCAATCAGCACTACAATTATAACACATGTTCATCAGCTCTGGCAGACTGGTTGTAATGAAGGATTTTAAACTTGGAGTAGAATATAAATCCTGATAGGAAGGAACTCTGAAGCCAACAGGAATTTAGCTGCTTGAAAACCTTGGTCTTGGTTTAGTCCAAATTTTAGCCAAAGTGTGGATTCTAAGTTCTCAATTAAAAGGTCATCCTCATATCACCAAGCGGTCCAGACTCACCTTACCATCAGCCTGTTGTCCAGAAAAAGTTACCCTGGTCTGAAGGACAACTGGAAATGCCTAAATGAGATGAAGTGCTGTGACCCGAGCCAAGATCAATTTTGCTGTCAAGGCGAAAAAAAAAAAAAATTCATTAAGACAGAAATGTTAGGGAATAGTAGTCTTTTGATAGACAGTTCACAAGATGATATTTGTGAAACTCTAGAGAAAGAGAAGCCAATGGAAATTATTTTTACATTTACACCTAAGGCAATTGCATGGATTTATTGCTACATCTGGGGCTGCAAGCCTGAGCCTGATTTATTAACTACTGTCTCTTTTGGTTTCTTATCCAGGGTGGCAAACCAGCTGTAGAATGCTGAAAAGAAGTTGAGCTGCATGTCTTTTCCTTTCAGCCTGTTTCTTGTGTTCACTTTGGTCTATAAACAAACATCTCTCAGGTCTCCTAAATAGATTTTCTGATTGAGTTCCCAGAACAGACCACCACCAGCCTCATTAAAGCTTATTTATGTTACTTTCATGCATGAATAAAAAAGCTCCCATTCACTGCTGATTTTATTTAGTTAGATTCTGTGCCTTGTGGTAGACATTGAATTGAAGTGACATTTTTTGGCACCAAAAAAGAAAAAATAGTGAGACTGCAAGGAATAGTTTGATGCCTGCATCTTTTGCAGTACGGAAAGGAAGGGGTTAACCTGTTCTTGGCTGTATGGTATTGATTGGGGACACAAATAAAATACAGCTGTAAATATTTAGGAATATTCCCTAGTAGCTGGGGTGGTTTTTGGGAGCGTAGGTCATTGAAGTGAAACTCTGGAGGTACTGCCTCTTTTCCCAGGGATGCCCAGGGTCACTTGTTGTTCTAGGTCTCAGCTCCCCAGCTGAGAATGACGCTGTCTCCCTCCTCTCCCTTTCCAGCTTGCTTGTTTATCTCACTAGCTTTTCATCAGAGTAACATCCTCTCTGCCTCTGTGCTGAGCATAGTGGGACCTGCTCTTGGCTGGGGCTTCTAGACACCACCACGAGTAACAGACATGATTCCCTGTTTATGTCTGTCTCCTTCCTCTCCGCCCATGCTCGAGTGCTTGTGAGGTAAGATTAACAGCTAAAAAACCCCAAACCAACAATAAAATCAGTGCACATGAAGAACGAGAGAGGAAAGATCCAGTATGTGTGATACAAGTTGTGAAATAGGTTTGAGTAATATTTTTCTCCAGCCCTGCTGACAGATGACCCATCTCATGTAAAGGTAACTGCATTTTGGGACAGAAGGGTTTGAGCCTATCGTTTAAGGCAAAGGGGTGAACAAAAAGCAGCTTTGCCTGTTTCCTTTGTGCTAAGCACATTGTGAATATTCTTAAGCATTGCCACAAGGATTAACATCCCTGAATTTTAATGTGCCTGGTGCTGGAATGTAGCTGGAAAGCAGAGTAGGCAGGAATGGTCTCTCCAGGCTGTAGCCTCTGCTAGGTGACTCTTTGAAGTTCTATTCAATAGCTTTCTGTTACTCTTTATATTTTTTTTTCCCTTTTCCACCTTTTTTCCTCCTCCTTCAACCACTTCTGGAACAAGTACTGATAGATTTCAGGTTTATCAAATTTATTGGACTGTTTTATCTCCAAATACTTTTGCACAGCAGTAGTAGTAAAGTAAAAAAAAAAAAAGGCATGTGAACAGAAGTACAGAGTTTGGTGTTTGCTTTGGATCATTAACCTGGTCTGTAAATGTGATTTGATCTCTCCTTTCTTTTGTTCCTCCCCTGCTCTTTCTGTGTCATTTCAGAGCCTGCAAAGAGACACTGTCTTCTGCTGCTTCGGGATCTCAGCAAGAAATGGGAGTCTGATGGATTGTAAATGCACCTGCTTTGTTTAAAACCCAGCCAAACAGATAAGTGCACTTTTAATTACCTCCGAGCAGTGCTTTAGACATAGCTGTGCACAGCATCTCTTCAGTTTGGTTTCATTTGGTGAGGCTCTGCATTTCACCCCTGCAAATGAATGCTGTGTGGGTCTCATTGCAGCTGAGAAATACCAGATGGTATTGGTATTTCACGTAATTAACTGGTGTCTGAGGGAACTGCAGTTGAGGGGTTGGGAGGCTCCCAGGGGTCTATCCCTGCTCTTCCAGAGTCGCTGTCTCCAGCAGCCCTGTGAGGTTTTGGGACTCCGAGGAGCAGCTCTGTGGGACCAGACGAGGCTGACGTGACCCATCTGAGCCTTAAAGAGTCCTCAGGGACTCATTAGAGGTTTAATAACTAAATTTGGCTGGTTTGATTGAGAAGATGCTTGTGCAGGCTTGGTGCAATCTCAGAGAAATCAGCTCACGCTGCTGGCAGGGGAAAGGGCTTTCCGCATGTGCTTGTCACATGTGTGCGGAGAAAGTGACAACGCCGCTTCCTCCCACCAGCTTCCAGGTGGGAAAAGAGCTGGGGATGGGGAGAAAGGACCTGGGTCACCCTGAGTTTACACAGGGCATGCAAAGAAGTATTGTGGGTGAGTGGTGACAAGAACTATCCCCTCAAGGTTAGGGGGACATTTTTATCTCTCTACCAAGAAAGCAATTTCTGGCTGCTTAGGTCTGCTTCTAGAGGTGACCACTGTCTCCTTGTGGACAAACCACTGCAATTACTAAACTATTCAAGAAACCTATAAAATAGGGTCTCATGTAAAGTATAACTTTACAATACTATACAGCCATGGGGCTGGGGCAAATATTCACCATAATGCAATTTACTGTGTTAGAATAATGAAAGAAAGCACTGAAGCTGAGTGTGTGAGCATTGTTGGGGATGTGTGGTGGGAGGCCAGACGAGAGCCAAATTATCTACCTCAGACTTGTCTTGCCTGCTCTACCAGGGATAATTACCAGTGTAAAACATCTACCTTGCTATTAGGAAAACTACGGACAGGTTTGCTACAGCAAATTAGACTGCAGTAACTGACCCGAGTTCATTTTACCTACCTCAGCAAAAGGTGAGTGTCTTGGTGAAGTTGCCAACTTCGGAGTGAGACAGAGACAGACTGGAGAGACAACGCAGCGAAGTGGGAGGTTGTTGCAGTTTGAGACAACTAAACTGGATCAATTCATGATCCCTGAAGTGTCTGAAGTTCCTTCTTTCCTAGGGAAAACTTCACTGCTGCTGTTATTACCAAGGAACTTTTTATATTAATAGAAGAAATGGCACATCTGTTAGTGACGACTAAGCTCTGTTTTACAATTGTAAACAGTACTTATTCCTGACTCTTCAATACTTTGAAAGCAAAAAGATTTGACACTGTATTAAGAAACAGATAAAATGGAACTCTAGTGAGAAAATCAGGGCTAGTTCATTTAGCAATGATGAACAGGAATTTAAAGAAGCTTAAATCATCTCTGTGCACCAGCTAATGCAGCTTAATGTTTTTCTAACCTCAGAGATTTTCAAGGTCTTGATTGTTAGGTTTGTAACTTTAAATCTGTTTTCTGCCAGTGAGCTGAAATCAATGTACCCTCATATTAGGTCCCATTAAATTAACCCTAAGCTGGCCAGTTCCAGTCTGGGCAATCTGACATTGATCAAAGTCAAATTTGGAAATCATCCTGAAGTGTGGCTGGCATGCAACATGCAATGCTCTGTGCTGCCTGGAAGAAGGAGCAGAAAACACTTTGAGTGTCTCTCGGGAGTTGTACTGATGAAAGAGATGACACCAAGGGTGTTCTACACACCTGTGGTTTGGCTGGTACTTCCTGCAGCTGAGGAGGACAGATTGAACAGCTCTTGACAGGTTACTGAAAAAAAATTTTGTCCAGAAAAGAAGATCCTCGAATTCCTAACTCCTTGTCTTACAGGTGAGCCTTGAGGAAACTTGGGAGACTGTAGCTCCTGAATGTGTCACCTTCCCCTGTGATTAGAAGAAAGCCATGGGGAAAGAGAAGAAAGAAGAGGCCATCTTCCTGAGGAAGAAGATAACTCTGCTGCGGGCTTTCTCGCTGCTCATCGGCAGCATGGTTGGCAGTGGCATCTTCATTTCCCCCAAGGGAGTACTGAAAAACTCCGGCAGTGTGGGTTTCTCCCTGGTCGTCTGGTTTTCCTGTGGGCTCCTCTCCATGTTTGGTGAGTGGTGAGCTTTGGCAGCCTTCGCTGAAGCACCTGGGAGGGGAGGTGAGGGGAGCTTGCATGTTTTTATGTTTAGAAAGGTGGGAGATGAATAAACTCAGAATTCCTGGTTCCTGCTGCAAGAAAAACAAATGTTTAAGAAGTCAGGGGGTGGCCACTAGGAGTTTTTAGGTCAAATGATTTCCCTGGGGTAATGGACAAAATTCCAGCACTTGTGGTCTGTGAATATTAATTAATGTACAAGTCCAGGGCAGGGGAGTGACAGTGACTGTGAATGGAGGCAGCAGGGTCTCTGCCAGGAAAGCTGGGAGAGAATGAGGGGACTTCTCCTGTAAGGTGGAAGGGAGATGTAGGCACCTAAAAGGGAATCTGAGGACTGTGCTGTCCCTTCCACAGACACTGTGAAGAGGGCAGGAAGGGACAATCCCAATATGGGATCTCCTTTCTGTCGGAGAGAACAGCGCAGCCCTGGAGCAGATTTTCTAGGGAGCTGCAGGGTATCCACCAGCCCAGACTGGGTGTCTGTCAGAAATGGTGTGGGCATGTCTGATGCTGCCTGGGAGCAGCAGATGGAGCAGATTAGCCCCATTTTCTGTGTGGTACTATTGGCTTGATTTCTGTCATTTAATACCAGTCTTTTCTCATGAAGGTTTGTCTTTTTGATGACAGTTTCATTCTATTTTTTTTTAAAATAACATAGCTCTTTAAAGTTACAGAGGATAAAACATATGTCTTTTAGTTTCTTTCATTAACTGTATAAAATCATCATCTCAGAAAAATCTCTAAAGGTGCTATTAGGACAACTGCAAGTTCTCCCAACCCAGGAGAGAAACCTGATGCTTATTACAGTGGGTGACTTCAGCATTCTTCTTCTGTCATAACTTACTTAAAAAAAAACCAAATAAAACAAACAAGAAAGGAGAAATACCCCATGTGAAAAAAACCCCACTTTGACACTGTGACAAGTACATGCAAGTTAAAAATCAAGACATTCAATTGTTCATAGTGATGCCTAATTGTTTTTTGTCCTTTTTTATACCCTTTTATACATTTTATACCTTTTATACCCTTTTCCTTCCTTGTGCCCCTTACCCTTATACCCTGTATCCTTAGTACTGCATGTTTATAGTTTTGTAGTCTGATATTTAGTTAGTTTGAGGGTTCTCTGAAAAGAGAAGACAAAACATTCCTACTATCTTAAAACTATAAGCTCCAACCTTGAAGAGTCTGAGTTCTGGAACATGTTTTGAGCTAAGCTATAATTTCATTTGAAGAGAGAGAATAGAAAGATAATTACTTCATTTGTTAAGTTACTCATTGGAGAATTTTAGGTAAATATGCTAATTTGTAAAGTCTATAAAAGTTGTATACGAGGGTACACCCTCAGGCTCCAACAGAGGTGTACACCAAAATCTTATTAAACCAAAGTAATACCATTTTCCTATACTGCTGTGTCTGCTTCTTATTTTTTACCAGCACTTAAGGCATCAATAGGGCAACAAGTTGTTCTTGCTCTTAGTATATGTTTACCAGTATTTCACATTGCAACCTCTGTGTAGTTGTTTGGTGCATTATACACTTCTGCTTAGAGAAAAGCTTACAATATAACATGAGCATGGTGTTTCTTTATCTAAGCAGACCAGTAAATGATAGTGTGTGTGCTAATCACACAGCCAAGCTCTGCACTTGCAGAGGTTTCTCCCTCTGCAGCATCCTTTGATACACTCTGCTGGAAGGGCCTTGGGAGCCTCTTGATCAAGTTATTGCATTTTGTAGCTGGATTTGTTGGTTTGTTCTTCCCTTTTATCAGCCTGATGACCTCCCCTGATCATTTCTCTGACACTTTTTTGCAGTATATTTAAAAGGCCTACTTCCGTTTATGCTTTTTTTTTCTTTCAAGTGGGGCAATATAGACAAGTCCCATTGCATGAGTTCCGCAACACACTTACATGCATGCTTGAACCATTTAAAGGGACCTACTGGAATAAGCTGTCTGCCTATATTTGATGCTTTGAACAGGAATTCCATGCAATTTTCCAACAGGGAGGCAGGAAACATTGATGTTGTCACCATCCTGCATGACATGAATATGGCATGATTGCCACAGGACTTGGAGGCATGGCCAGGTCACCAATGGGTGCGAATGAGGGAAGGGATTTATGTGAAGATGCGAGATAAGGACACAAGAATGTGGCCTGGGTTCAAAAACATGATTGGAATAAGCAGTTCAGCCATGGCTTGTGCTGAGCTGCTGTAAGCACCATTCTACCAGTCTAACTGTGAGGAGAAGCAAGAATCCAGGGTATTTTTCAAAGGAAACCTCTTGTAGCTTAGTGCAACATTTCTATCACACACTTTCCTGAGAACTTCCATGGAAATGTTGTAACATTAACCACAAAACAGAGAATTTCTTTCCACTTGACAGGTCAGCCAGTTACTTCAAAACTTACTTCAAAACACTACAGCACACAAAATGGGGAAAAGTGGTTCTGTTAAACCCCTTTTTTCCCTCTCATTCACTACTTATTTTAAATGGATTTGTGCAACCCCTGAAAAATCATACAGAAAAGGGAAAATCCAGGGGATTATTTATTTGGTACATTTCTACCTGAACTTTTCCAGGTGCCTTGTGTTATGCAGAGCTTGGAACAAGAATCACCAAGTCTGGAGGACATTATATCTACATTTTGGAGACACTAGGACCTCTGCCAAGCTTCTTATTCCTGTGGGCAGAGTTTTTTGCTATCAGGTAAGAGATTTGGTTTGCTTGCCTCTTCCTGGATGCAGTGATAATTTAAAAAACTGAGAGTTGTGGTGCCAGTTAACAGTCCAGGCAGTTTGTAAAGGAAAGAGTAGAAATAAGCTGAATGATTTTTCAAGATTTTTCAGTGATAAAAGGATGAAGATGCAATGTGGAAATAGTTACAAATGTTAAATGTATTCTGTACTTGAAGAATCTCCCCTTGCAGCTGCTATCCCTGTAGAGCTGTGGTATTTTTCAAAGACTGACAATAGATGCCAGATTTATTTCAGATCTTCTGTTTTTAGTGTGAAACTTTTTTGGTTTCTCCAGAGTGGGAAAGTAGAGACAACTTTCTGGCTTAGTCCCAAGTTAAGTAATTTATTAAATTGTGAACTACTTCTTTTTTAAACATTAAAAAGAAAGTCCTCTCCTCTCAATAACCTGTATCCTTCATGTAAGCTGAGATGAAGTAGAACAAATGAACTACACTTGCATTGCTCAGTGTGATTAATCTCAACTTTAGCTTTCAAGTTGGAAATGAATAATTTTGCAGCATGTGGTTTTAAACCCATTTACTGAGAAAAACCTATGAGAAAGACTCAATGGGAATTCACCCTCTGCATGGGTGACAGGATTAAGCCAGGTGGGGAAACTTGCTCCCCTTCCCAAGTTTTGTGCAGTTTTACCTCGTGCTGTTTTTTGGACAACCTCAGAGCAGTTTGTGCTTGCTTTCCTCCACACTCCCCATTCAGGCCTGCCAACAGTGCCGTGGTTTCCTTGGCATTTGGACGCTACATGCTGGAGCCCTTTTTCGCCCCCTGTGCCGCCCCTGTCCCTGCGGTGAAGCTCGTGTCTCTCCTGGGCTACTGTAAGTACTAACACTTATGGGATTGCCCATCCTGGCCTCTGCCCTAGACTAGGATCTCTTATGGTGTGTTATTTCCTGGCACAACTGTGGGATAGGGGTCCTGTCTTACCTCCTCAGCTAACCAAAATGTTCTGATGCAAGGTGATGGTGTTGGGCCACTATATTCTCCAGGAAGGGCAATGGGCCTCCCTGTTGACCAGCTGGAGCCCTAGGTAGGGGGATTTTGCCACGTGTGGGAGCAGAAACTCTTCATGTGTAGTTGTACAGAAGCCACGTGATTTGTGGGTGTAAGGCTTGAGGTTTTGGGCTCCTCTCCGGGTGCATCCAGCCTGTGAAGCTGTCCTGCCTGCTCTGGACTGGTGTGGGCTGGCGCAGGAATGCTGCAAAGTGAGCTGCTGAGATATCCCCCACCTTTCCCCCAGGCAGGTGTGGATCACCCAGCAGGAACCAGGTTCCTGTTCCCTTTTAGGAGCATAACTCAGCTCCCTCTTTAAGCACTGTATGCTGGACCACACCAATGTTTTCTTACACCTCTCACCCCAAGCATCCTCTCTAAGGCACAAAGATACAGCCTTCCCCCAGCATCCCCAGGGAAGAGAGATCTGCTGTATTTTTTCCTGTGTGTGTCAAGAATGGGCTGCAGCTGTAGCATGTGTTCTTCTCCCCAGACATGGTCCTCACCCTCAACTCCTGGAGTGTCACCTGGAGCGCGCGGCTGCAGACGGCGCTCTCTGTGGTCAAACTCCTGGCTCTTGCGCTCATCATCGTGCCTGGGATGATGATGCTGGCCCAGGGTAGGTGTTGCTGTACGGCTGAGGGAGGGAGCAAGATGTGCCCCCCGTCGTGGCTTCTATCAGTGACAAGCGTGGTGCTCACTGAGCTGGCAGGAGGTTCCTCTGCCCGTGTGCTGGATGGGAATTAGCTGGAAGCTGAGACCAGTGTAGCTGGCACGAGCTGCATCATTGCACTGCGCTGATGCCCCTGGCTGGGTGGTGCTTTCTCCAAAATTTAGTAGTGGGTTGTAGTGCCGGAGGATGTGTGATCCTACCCAGGGTCATACAGGCACCTTCCTCTGCAGGTGGTCTTTCTTTGGAGTCAGACTTGCCTGTTTCCAGTGTGGCTCGAAATCTTTCCAAAGCAGCGCATATTTGATGGACATTCAGGATGTGTGACAGCATCCCCTGAGTCAGTCACAGCTGTATGAGTTACCAGTCCTGGTAATGGCATCTCTAACCTTTCTGTGGCTTCAGCTAATGTTTTTTACCTCCAGATTGAGATGGGTGGTAATTTAGTGAACTTGGTACAGGATTTCATGCTCACATGCAGAGTGGGGGAGAAAAACCCTACCAGCAGTATCTTCTGTGAACGATACGAGAGTGTTGGCTTTAACCCAAGCCTCTGTTCATAGAAAAGCCCAAGGCACTCCCACTCAAGGGATGAAGCCTGCTCCCTGTTCATGCTGTTACCTTCTTCTGCAGAGAAAACACCACAGGCAGTGGGCTCCATGTTCATGTTTCTTTCTGATGTCTGGAGCTGGCTCCTTTGAACATGCAAAGATCCCTTTGGGCTGGCAGTGATTCTGAACTGAAGGACTGCCCTGCAGCTAGGAATCCCAAGCCATTATTGTTAGGAATGCCTTCAAATGACAATCTGGAGCCCTGGCACCTGTCCTTGGATGGGGAGGATAAGTGCTGGTGGCATCTGGAGGGAGAATTTGCAAAGAGACTCCAGTATGACAGGTTGTATTTAATATGACTCACGGGGGACTGTAAATTGCTCATTAATGCATTGCAGGCAATAAATCCTTTTCATGCACCATCACTTACCAGCCATCATTTTAGAACATAAAAAAGTACCCCAACAGGCCCACTTCTATATTTTAGGCTGGTTTTCTTCAAACCTATTTTCAATTTGACTTCATTTTTTGTGCTTAAAAATCAGTTTTGTGGTTTTTATAATTTTGCCTGATTCCTCTGCCTTGTGCTGCTTTTTTTTGGTTGCAGTTTTGTCCTTCCCTCTGCCATTACTTTGTCTTTGGCTCAGGCTTATTTTAGAGACTTGCTAGGCCAGTGTTTCAAACCCAAGTGCCCAAATCTCATCACTGAACTTCTTGCAGAAGCACCTCCACAGAAGTGGCCTGACTTTCTCCATATGCTCCATGCCATGTCACACCTTGCCTGGTGAAGCCCAGCTAGGCAAGCTTTGCACCTCTTACTTTTAAAGGGGCTTTATCATGGAAAATTGAACATAGATCTGGAACCACACCTGAATTTGGAAATGCTGGGAAAGCAAGTCCTTTTACTGTGTTCAACTGAGAGGCCATTCAGCGTTTCTCTTTTCCCTAAGTTTTTGGGTTTTTTTGATTTAGAGAAAATCCTGACTTTGATTTTTTTTTTTTGGTTATGTTTTGTTTTGTTATTTCAAGCAGAGAACTTGAAGGAAAATTAGGGAGTTGGTAAATATCTGAGACACTTCTGCTTTGAAAATTTTATTTGCTTCACCCTCTGTGTCCTTTCCTGTGGATGGGTGGTGGTGGGGCAGACTGGCAGTTCCTTGCTCCCGTCCCCTCTTCCAGCCTGTTTCCCATGCTCTGGCCAGCACAGGGCTGGGGTCAGTGCTTCAGCAGCAGGAACAGGAGAGAGCACAGTGAGAGCTGAGTTAGCTGCCTTGCTGGCTGCACCACATCAAAGAGCAGCGTGTGTCCAGCTGCTGAGGGGGCTGGGGATGGAACATGGGGGTCAATCCAACCAATTAATTTTGGGCCTAAAGAAAGGAGAGGACAACATGGATCCTCTCGTCTCCATGATCTCCTGTTCCCATAGCAGGGTCTGGTGGAAACAACCAGCTATTGTAGTTGCCCTTCCTGAAATGCCTCCCAAAGCTGGACAAGGGATATTTTTTTTTTAATGTCACTGTAGGAAAATAAATATATCAGCAACAGCACTGAAATTAAAGCAATTTATGAATGAATGAATGCCTTGCTGAATGCTGAATGCCTTGCTCCAAGGAAATCACACTCTTCCCAGGACTGGGCAAGAAGTACAAAGGATGTTATCCTACAGGGAAGGAAGCCTGTCACTGACATTTTCCTGCTCGGTGTCCCTTGTTTATCTCCTCTGCAGGCCACACCGAGAACTTCCAGGATGCTTTTGACAGGCAGTCGTTGGTTCTGGATAAGCTCCCCCTGGCTTTCTATGCAGGCATGTTCGCGTACTCAGGCTGGTAGGTGCCATGGGCGGGCACTTCAGGGCAGCACAGAGTGTGACCCAGACTCTCACCCCCGTCTCTTCCCATTGTGCAGGTTTCAGACCAGCTTTGTGCGTGAAGAGTTGGTCAAACCTGAACGGTAAGGCTGGGGAAAGGCTGCCCTGGGTTACCAGCCTCGGGGGTGCCGCAGCTTCCCCAAGTGCAGTACGGGAGGAATAAGGTTGTGGGTTCACCTGACTGCAGTCAATTGTACTACCAGATAAAACCTGTAGGAATAGTGTGCATAACAAGGGATAGCAGCTTGTTCTTTGTGTGTCTGTGCTCCCCTTTCTTGTAGAAATATCCCCCTGGCTGTCATTGTGTCTGTGATCACGGTAATTGTGGGGTACATGCTCACCAACATCTCCTACTACACAGTCCTGGGAACAGAAGATGTTCTGGCTTCTCCTGCTGTGGCTGTGGTGAGTTGTCTGTCACCCCTACTGTTATCTCCTCAGTGTGGCCCGCTTATGCTGTGGTCATGACAAGTCTTTTGGAAGTGGTTTTCCTATAAAATCCTTTATTGCTTTGTAATTTCACTGGATTACTGGGCAACAGTAACTTCTTCTAGTTGTGCCTAAAACATAATGAAAAGTAACCTATAGATGGCAGTAGAAAAGGTAAGATTTATGACTTATATATTACACTTTCAATGGAAGACGTTTTCTTTTTCTTGACCCTGATGTCACCTAGAGATCACCACATGTTCCTAAGGTCACGTTTGCTCTTCCTCCAGAGCTTTGTGCAGCGAGCCTTCAAAAGCCTGATCTCCGTGGTCCCTGTCCTTGTTGCACTGTCCTGCTTTGGAACCATGAATGGAGGAATCTTCACATTTTCAAGGTCACATCGCTAAGGATCTGTTACGCTTTTGGCTTACTTAATCAGAGGGAAGCACCAGCAACATGTGCAACTCCCCATCCACACAGTGGCATTTTAGCCACTCTTGTGGTAAAAATAAGGCTTTTGACTCCCAGGCTGTAAGCTACAGGATAGTCCCTTTTGGCTAAGAATCTATTCTTTCTATTTCTGACCAGGTCCAGACTTTGGTATCTAGGTCTGGTCACAAACAAAGGTTTTTATCTTCTCCCCTACTCTTCAGTTTAAATCCCCAGTTTAAAGTGAAATGTCAATGTTTCTGTTGAACTAAAGGCTTTGTTGATGTTGGCAGCTGCTCAGTAAGACCGAGTCTTCTTTCACTGGGTTCACCCAGCTGTGGTGCTGCAGGGCACAGGGTCTCTCTGTTGTGATGCTCTCTAGGCAAGCTTTCCCTTGAGGACTTTGCTTTGAAGTCAGTGAAATGTCCTTGGGATGGGCTCTTCCTAAACCAATAGTCAAGGTTCAAGAAGTCTTGTTATAGCAATAAGAAAAGGTTTGTTCCATGGAAAAATTAACTTGCCAGCTTCACTGTCACTCTCCATGTCCTTATGGGAACCTTGAAATTGGAGAGGAGGGCAGACCTTTTAAAGAAGTATGTTGTGCTGGTCCTATGGAGCTGAGCAAACTCTCTGTAGTGGGTTCTGCTTCACAGCCTTGATTGCAAAGGGGAAAATCAGTTGATCTGCATGTCTCATAGCATGAAAGCTAATGAATTATCTGATCCACTACCCTGAAGTCCTGTATTAAATACAGGTGTGAAGGATCCTCCCCATTAGCTGCTCTAGACAATGGTTTTATTTGAGGATGAGAAGTCTCCTGACAGCACAGAGGTTCTTTGTGTCCCCTGTCGACCTTCTCTCCCCCATCCTGGCATCATTAACATAAGCTCTGCAGAAAGTCCATATAAACACTGATGGGGCCTCCCTGGCTGCCTGCCAGCCACACCCCTGCAAAGCCATAGAGACAGCAATACAATGAGTTGTACACTTGTGCCCCAGCTGCTTTGGGCCCTGCTCCAGCCCAGCTGATGCTCTGGCATGGTTTGTTTGTGGATATTAAATTTATAAAATTGGACGCGATTGTCTTCTCCCTAATTGCTCTTTCACGAGTCAAAGGAGGGATGGAAGCAAGGAACTCTCTGCTCTCATTTTGTAGCTGTTCTTGTGTGTAGCTGGCCTCTTGGCAGTATGACAAACTGTATTTTCCAACAGCTGACCAGAGGATTGGAAACTATCTGTCATTTGAGGAGATTGCGCTTTATTTTTTCTATATATGCACATGTAAGGATATAGGCTTCAAAACCGACAACCCCCTTTGATAAACTCACCAGCTTCTCTTATAAAGGATTTAAGTTTGTGATCCCTCCACTTCTTTTTAACTGGAAAGATTAATTCCTTTTCTGATGGCAAGAGACCTTGCTCCTGTTTCCAGCCTGAGCTTATTCATGGTGACTTTGGACTTGCCCAAAGGTCTCTGCTAATGAGGTGCCCAAGGAGACACTGCCAGTGGTTCTGAGGGTGGGCTCTGCACTGCATTGAACTGGTCCTGGGAGAGCTATGGGAGCTCAGCCTTGGGGTTTTCTTCCAAATGCCCCCAAAGTGGAGCTCTGAGCAACCTGGTCTAGTGGAAGGTGTCCCCGCCCATGGCAGGGGGATTGGGTTCCAACCCAAACCATTCTATGATTCCATGAAAGTGCAGCTAAAAGCAGAACTGTGGTCTTGAATAGCAGACTTGTGCTGGGGAAGGGAGTGGGTGCCTTGATGCCTCAGGTCAGTCCAGTGACTGATCTCATTTCTAGTCTGGATGTAGGATGTTGATGCACAGGCCTCCCTGTCTTTTCCTAGGACTCTGTTTGTGGCTTCCAGGGAAGGGCAGTGGCCTCCCCTCTTCTCCATGATCCACATTCGCAGGCATACACCCCTTCCTGCTGTCATGTTAATGGTAAGGAGATCTGGCTGTGTGAAATGCTCTGTTCTTTTGCAGTCCTGGCTTTCTTGCAAAGACTGGATAAACTGAGGAGTTTTAAAGGGTGTTGAGACATTAAAATATCCCCTGAAAAATCAAGAAGACAGGATACAGGAAATGGCTGCAAAGTGTTGAGTCCCCTTGAGCCAGCAGTGGTATCCAAATGTATAACCTTGAAGCCCCTTCCTTATAACCTTAGACACCTTTTTAAAAAGTACAGCCCCTACCATCTGCCACGGTTGCTGCTTGATATTGCCTTATGAAAACACCTCTGCCAGGCTTTGGCTATTTGGAACTTGAAAATTCCCATGTGTGGTGGAAATGCAGGTAATGAGCATTTGTAGAGATGGTCTGGTCTGATGTTTTGGTT
This sequence comes from Pomatostomus ruficeps, assembly GCA_013400735.1. Lineage (NCBI taxonomy): Eukaryota > Metazoa > Chordata > Aves > Passeriformes > Timaliidae > Pomatostomus > Pomatostomus ruficeps. The sequence goes on from VYZT01044852.1 coordinate 42,668, forward strand.
TGTTCAGGGTTTTTTTCTTGGCAATGGTCCAGCTCAATCCCAACTGTGCTGCAGTGCCTGTTGCAGCTTGGGCCACCTGCTAAAAACTTAGCAGATGTCATTGTAGATTTCCTGTGTACCAGCAGTGCAGGCTTTTGGATCATGCATATTTTAATTGCCCTGGCTTGGACGTGAAGCATCAAAGATGGTGCTGACCTTGAAATGATCACTCCTCTCTGTAGCACAACAGAACAGTGCCTTTAAGTCTTTTGCCTTCAGTCTGTGACACTGTTTTGTAAAGTTGTCTGACCTCCAAAGTGTTGGGGCTGTGAAGCAGTTGCAGGGGGTTGGAGGAGGTGATCCATATTACCCCTCCTAGTCCGAGTATCACAGTACGGCTTTAATGATTGTATTTCTTGTTCACGATGCTCAGTTCCCTTTGGTCACTGCCATGGTGTGCATTGGAGACATCTACCACCTACTGAACTTCTTCAGCTTTTCCCGATGGCTCTTCATAGGATTAGCCACACTAGGGCTCATTGTCCATCGCCACCGTCACCCGGAGCTGCACAGTCCCTTCAAGGTAATGCACAGCATGTACATGGCAGCCAGCACTGTGCAGGCCTGTCATTCCTCTCTTTGATTTGCTCATAATTACAGCATTGCATGGCCGTGGTTGCCTTTAGGCTCAAAGGGGTCTCAGTCCCTGATGTTTAGTAATGCATATGGGAAGCTCCTGAAATTGGTGGATGTGCCCAAACAGCCAGATGTGGTAAATCCTATAAAGTCAGTTCTACATGGAGTCACCAGCTGCATCTGTTAGAAGACTTTGATACAGGGGCAAACTTTCAGGCTTGGAACTGGGAGATGTACAGGAAGCAGCTCCCTCGCTCATCTCTTGTGGGCTACAAGGAGGGACTCTCGCCTGAATGTTATTTCAGTGGTAGCTAAGTCTCAACTCTAGCTGAGAAGCAGGAGGGCGTCAGGCTTGGGGGAAAAGGAGCATGGGCAGAGGGGTCCTGGAAGAAAGCTGACTTGGGAGGAATCATCTGCTGGTACAGAAATATTGTCTAGTGTAAAGCAGTGGGACCCTCTTGTGGCCTTTCTCACGCTGCTGGGATCCTCCTTATGTCAGTGGGGGATGCTGGAGCTGGTGCTGGAGCAGCTTTCCTGCTCTTGGGCACCTTTCACACTGCTGGATAATGTGCAGAAGGTTTTAGGTTGGGGCGGTGCTTGAGGTGAGCACAGTTTGTTCCTGACTCTGGTCACTCCAGCCAGCAGCTCCCGGGGAAGAGAGAGGACCTCCGGGGCTGCTGGCACCGGGCAGCGAGGACCTCGGAGAACAGAAACACTTCCTGCAGCTCGCAGGGCTCCTCCATGAGCTGTGCGCATCCTCCTGCAAAGTTTGGGGTAATTTTTCTTCTCAGTCTTTGCACTTAGCAGAGACCTTCAGGCTTGTTGGTTGGCTGGCTGTACTCGTGTACTCCCCCAGAACCAAACTGAATAAGTTTTTGCTTTTTCTTTCAAACCAGGCTTCTCGGGGGAGGTTTTTTAGTGGATAACACTGCTGATGGTTTCAGATGCTGAGATTTTGTCCCGGTTTTTTTTTTTTTTTTTTTTGTTTTTTTGTTTTTTTGTTTTTTTGTTTAAGACAGAGATTCAGACTTCTAGCGGCTCCTAAATGCTGATTAAGCGAGGGAGGGAAATACTGGCCTTTTGGTCAGTTCGGCGTGTTTCCCCCCGCCTTTTCCCTAGTTTTTATCAGCTCTGTGCGAGAGGCAAGGGCTGTGCGCAGGTGACGCGGACATGTGCTGCGCTCTAGTGGCCGCACACGGGCCGTCCCCTGCCGCTGCCCGGCGGAGAACAAAGCCTGACCTTCTTGTGACTCTGCTGGTACTTACGCTCTCTACAGCATTTTGAGTAAAAAACGGTGAGAAAACACCGGAAAGAGGAGGGAGCCGTCCGCTTGCACACCTCGCAACCAGACGTGAGTTGTGTGCATGTAGGAGTGGCTGGCAAGGGATGCTCTGGCTGGAAAGACAACAAGAGTACCTCAGTTTGATGGCTGGATGGCTGCCATACCTAGAGCAACTGATCTCTTCCAACTTGGCATGTTGAACATCCAAAATACAATCTTTATTACTGGTAAAGATTGTCACCCTAGATGAGAGCAGCTCCTTCATTTCATCTGCCATGGCGAGGAGTTACTTGGCTGAGTTTGGATCCAGAGACAGAGGGAGGGTTTCACAGTTTTATTATTTATTGCAGTCTTGCTGTTTGCTCTCCAAATAACCCAGATGAATTGGCTCACCCAGTAGGGTATGGCTGAAGTGCTGAGTGCTGCTTTGATTTTCACCAGGGTGTCACTGAAGCTGTTGTTCTTGGTGCAGGTACTACCGAGATAGGGAGCCTGGTTTGTCTTGGTTTAGGCACTGTAAGGCTCAGGCAAGCTGGAGGCAGGTCAAAATGAGCCATGAACTTTCTAAGCAAAGAACAGGTTGATTCACTTGTTTCTTGGCTTCAGCTTTTCCCCTGAGCAGTTGCCGTAGATTGCAAGCAGGTATCTGTGTATGTGCATGCACAGGACCAGGGCATTCACAGAGCAGTGGGGTGTAGGTGGCTTCTCCCCCTGCTTGGCTTCCAGTGGCAAGGGAGGTTTAGATTTTGGTGCACATGAATATAGGAGACACGCACCTCACAGGGCAACCTGGGCTCTGAAGCTGACACAGTTGTTTGCAGTCTGATTGTACAGAAACATTGTGCAGGACAGGATATGATTCCTCTCATTTTCTTTAGATGGAGAAGTGAATGCAGGGTGTGCTGGCACATACAGAGGCTACAGCCACCAGTTTTCCCTGATAGTCTTCTGTGCTCTCTTCCCCAGGTTCCCCTGTTTGTTCCTGTCTCTTTTACCATCATCTGCCTCTTCACAGTGGCAATGTCTTTCTACTCAGACCCTGTGAACATCAGCATTGGATGCACCATGGTTTTGAGTGGTTTTCCAGTTTACTACCTCATAATTCACAGGCAGATGTCAGACCGCTGCCGTAACCTGTTTTGTAAGTATGCATTTGACTCTGAGTATTGTGGACCTAAACATGCTCAGGGGTGGGGATGCTGGTTTGTTTCCAGGGCTCACCTCAAATGCAAATTGCTCCTTGACCAACAGGCCTCATGAAACCTAAATCATGACCCCTGGCACCCCGCCGATGTCTTTCTCAGGGCACAGCCTCCACAGCCAAATTTGTCTGAACAAAGACAAGGCTGAGGTCTCCCAACAGGGGGAACAGAGAGGGTTGCTTTGGCAACCCACCCCTGGTTGCTCCTAAACTTTATCACGTCTTTGGGGTTACCAGCTGTGGGTCAAATTTATCTGACAGGGAGCAACAAGACCAAAAATTAGGATGGAGAGATGACAGGCAGACACTGTAACCCCATGCATAGACTTGCTGAAAGGCTGGGGAGGGGACTGGTAGGAGAAGAGTCCTGCCAGAGGTCTGTCAGCTTGGTCAAGAGGCCAGGATGGTTTGGGCACAAATGTGGCCATGTAAATGAATAACATCTCCACTCCATGCAGTGCCTAGTACAGATTTCCTTTGGATATAGGCATGGTGGCACAATGTGTTTTTTTCAGAAATGAGAGCCCAGGTTTGAGTTTAATTTATCATTTCTCTTACAAGCCTTGTTTTCTTTTGATTTGATGTTGGATGGAGGTGCATCAATAACCACTGAATAAAAGAAAACATACAGCAGGGAAGGAAACAGATACAGTGATCTGCCAACATAAAGTGCTCCAGCCATTAGTGTTGATGCTCTGATTTTCAGCCATATCTCAGGATTTCCTCTGGACTAAGCTTCCGTCCTTTTTTTCCACCCTTTCAGATTATCTTACACACAAATTACAGTTGCTGCTGGAAGTTGTCCAACAAGAAATCAAGACTTACTGAGAAAACCATCAGAACTCACAGAAGACAATAAAATCTACTTACTCCACTTTTGACACCTTTGATCCTACCAAAAGCAGGCCATGTTTTTATTCTTTTCAGTCAGTGCAAACAAGGACGACTCTGAGCCAAAACCTTGCTGCAAGTGTTCCTAGGCTTGCCAATAGTGATTTGTTCCTGCCCTTTTCTTTTTTTCAGAAGAGCAAACTAGTTCCCTGAAATGAGCTTGCTTTGCCTGCAGAGTGTCTTTGAAACAAAGACCCTAATTTTGCAGCATAGCCCAGTCCTGAGTAAAACTGAGTGTGTGTGTGTCTGTGTGTACAGAGACCATATTTTGTTTTCTCAGCTTGGCAAATAGAGGAAGGGGGCATGTGGCAGAACTTAGAATCCAATGCATGGAAGCCAAACTCAAGTTTCAAACTGAACAGCTGTAGTAGCCTCACTGTGAACAAGGGGAGGGGTTGGGGAGAGCAAATTAGGGATAAGGCAGATGAATTGGAAATGAGAAGGCAGGGGGATAAAATTTTATGCACCAGAAAGTGCAGATTCAACTAATGAGAAGATATTTGAAATTCAAGTATTAACAAAGTAAGATCAGAATGTTTTTGCTTTGTTTTTTGTATAAGCAGAATGAGTTTTTTAGCTTTAAAATAATCTTTCAACATTGAATTTTACTTTTCTGAAATGATATTTGAAAATGTGCAAATGTATTTTTTTAAAAAAATCAGTTAAACGTCAGCTAGAATATGACAGAATAGATCCTGGTCCCTCCTCCAATTTCCTAAACCCACTCCTCACCAGTGAAATTGAAAACTCAGAATTTGGCCCAACTCCAGTGAAATACAATTCTTCCTTTAATTAGACAGGAGCACTGATGAGACTTGGGCAGATTCCTGAGTAAGTGCATCTTTTGGTGCTGTAAGAAGATGAGTGACTTCACGTCCAAGCTTTAACTTGCTGATTGCACATGACTTGCTGATTCAATCCATTGATGCTCATTTGAACTAATGGCATACGAAAGGTTTCCATTATTGGATTACTTTAGTTTACATTATTAATGTGGCAATGCTATGTCCGATAAAAGAGCAATTAGCTATTTACAATCATGTAATTGTTAATTGGTTTCTAAAAGATGGGAAGTAGCATGCTGAGACTCCTCTAATGACTGCCGGAAAGACAAACAGCAGAACGTGGATTTTTTAATCCTTTGTATCAATCACTTATATACACAAAATAAAAACAAAGTACCACTTACAAATCCAATGTAATCTAATGAAATGTGTAAAATTTTGGAACTAAAGCTGGGTTTTTTCCAAAGCAATTGAGAATTATTAGTCTTGTAATGACTGCTTCCTGTTCCTGTGCTGAATTAAGCTGGGACAGCAGCAGTGTGGTTGCAGGGCTTGTTTCTCCAATTTAATTTACAAGCTGCTGGACATTGTCCAACAGGAAATACAGCCTCATTGGGAAAATCCTCACCGTGGAAACCATCACAACCTACAGGAGAAGGTACTGGCTTTAAATGACAGAATGGTTTCAAGTGAGATCTGGAAATGCTTCCAGGCTCCCAGACAAGAGCCAGTCCCTCCTCGTGCCAGGCTTTGCTGAAGCTGAGCCCCCTGGCATACCTTCCCACAGCACCCCACGGCCGGGACCCAGTGTGGATGGCTGGGGAACCAACCTGCAGAAGAGCTTGCAGAACCAGGTGAGCCCCATCACCCCAACACTTCCTGAGTCCATTCACTTAGGTTCTGGTTTCGGGGATTTTACACATCTTAAGGTAGAAGCATGAGGTATTGCCAGCCTGGTCCCAGGCTGCAATGCCCCTGTGAGTACAGTGTGCACGTGGTGTAGCATCAAGACTCCCACATCAAATCTTGCAGCAGCCTGAAATTGCAACAGAGCTGCTGTGTGTCACAGAGGCACAGAGAAAGGGTAAAATGTGCCCCTTTTTTGTCTATTTTCTCTGAAGATAAAAAGTGAACAAGAATTGAAATTCTTATGAGGAAACCAAGTAACGCTACCTGCTGGACCATAGTTTCTTTATAAAGGATAAATCATTTGACATATGCAGGGAAACCACACTTGGGTGCCTCTGCTGACTGTGCAGGAATATGATATTGCAGGGCTATACATAGGATGTCTGCTCCAAGACCTGTCAGATACTGGAAATGCAAACAGATATAGTACCATGGTTGAGAAATCAGAGGTTTGACAGCTCCATGGACGACATTGCAATTAAATGGGATAAAAATAAAAAATACCATGTTCAGAAGGTATCAGTTTACAGTGAGCTCAAGTTTCCGGTTTGTGGAGAGTTGTTTGTTTTTAGGGAGGATGGTGTGCTGCTCCCAGCAAAGATATGTAAACACTTTCTACCAAGCCAGAATGGTTTTCCCAAAGCTGCTATCTCATGCCTACTGAAGCTCTTAGGCCTCACTAGGGCTCAATAGGCCTAAGAGCTTCAAGAATGGCCAGAAGCAAAAGAAAATTCAACTTCATAATCACATTTGTTGGTGTTGGTTTTTTGTTTTGTTGTGGGTGGTTTTTTTTTGGTGTGTGTGAATGTGCTTGGGGTTTTGTTTTTTTTTTGGTTGTTGAGTTGGTTTGTTTGTTTGTTTAAATGCTATGTCTACAGAATGCACTCAGAGTGCATCCTTTCCAGAAACTCGGAGATTTATGTCTTTCAGCCACTACTGATCTGATGTGACTGGATCACCAGGAAATAAAAATGCTCTGGGCAATTCAACTGAATGT
>VYZT01044852.1:49401-155068 GCA_013400735.1 Pomatostomus ruficeps
GAAATGCCTGCATCTGAACACACTTGCATAGTCAAGACTCCTTGACCTGTTGTTAAGCTTTATGCCTCAGAGCTCTGCTGGGAAACGCTGTTAGCTTCTGAAAGGCTGGAGGTCAGACTGGAAGCTCCTAAGCCTTGTCTGATTTCTGTGGGGAAGAGCAGAGAGGAGGATCAGACTTCAAGGTGCAGGAACACAAACACCTGAGACTGTGCAGAACTCCGAGGGCTGAGCGAGCCTGTCTTGCAGGGCCCTGTGCTCAGCACACACAGGTTTGTGTGGCTCTGCTTGTTGCAAACTCCCCACTAGTGCCATCACTAACCCTGAGAGAGCAGGATGAGCAATGCACCCACTTTCCGCACTGAGATTTGGGGATTGCTTTGAAAGGCAACACCAGTTGTTGGCTTTCCAAGAATGATGTTCAACAGAAGCTGCTCCCTGTAGAAAGAAGGTCCTCAATATCCCCAGCCACTGGAAGGTGAGGAAGAAATGGCTTTAGGTAAGTGCTGGTGTGCAATGACAGGAACCCAGAAGCAGGGTTGCACTTTGCTGGTTCGCAGTGATGTTGATTTTGCAGATGTGTCTGCCAAAGCCCTGGGCTGTGCCTGACTGGCCTACTCATGCTTGGCAGACGCACATGCGTCTGTCGCAATAAGCAGAAGGAGCTGTCACTCAGCAGCCCCGCTTCTGAAGGGTCTGTGGCAGAGAGGCCTCCGTAGTCCCACGGCAAGAGGCTGCGGGGGAGACAGCGAGGTACAGAGGTGCTGTGGGCAGTTCACAGGGAGCTCTCACAGGCCAGCTGTGTTGTACTTTCACAGGTGTTACTGCACCCGGGGCACCTCTGCCATGCAAAGGAAGGGTTGAGCAGGTACATCCAGCCTGGGTGGGTACAAGGCTGATGCCCTCGGCTTCCAAGGGTGCTGACTGGGCAGCCCAACAGCGCGACTGTGCCGGGGAAGCGGTGCATTCCGGGCTCTGACAGCCTTCCCAAGGTGCGGCTGAGCGGGGAGGGTCGGACACCACAGGAAGTTCAGGCTTGTGGGCTTGGCTTTAAGGTCTGCTGGAGGGAAACCTGCTTGCACTTTGTTGTATTGTAAGTTGCGTTTGTATCTTCATTCACTCGTCTTTTCTTCTTGTGTGAGGAAAAAAGTAGCATGAGGTTGCTTTTTTAAGTATCAAATTCCCTCTATGCAAAGTTGTTCCTGTTAAGATATAAAAAGCAAATTTACAGTTGCACAAGACCATGTAGTGAAATCTTCAGCAAAATGTGAAGCACTACCTGTCTTGTCAGGGAAATATTTCTCTCTGCTTTTTAAATGTTTTACGTCTGTTTACTTCTAGTTGAGGTTAGTTGGTGAGTGGAAAATCCCAGCACAGAGCAGAAAGGCTGGAAAGTGAAAAGGAAAGTAGGACATAAGTGGACATTTCTGAAAGCTCATGTGATTAGGGCTGACTGGGAGCCCTGAGTCTTGCCAGGGGCGCTGGCAGGGGTTAGCATCCATCTCTGGAGCAGTGATAGGGGGAAGAGAGAGGGGGACAGCAGTGGAGAAAAGGTGCTTGGAAACATCATCCCACCCCACTTCCCTGCTTTCCTTTCCATGTCCCCTCTCCTCACCTCCCCTTTCAAATCCCACTCTTCAAATCCACAAACTTCAAATTCTTCAGCTGTGCCACCAGCAGCAGCATGGTGCTGTGCAGAGGGGGAAAAAGGGGCAGCCGCGTCCAAAAAGATCTCCTGGTAGTGCTGGATCTCTTGAATCCCCTGCAATGGGAGAGAAGAAGAATTTGGAGCATTTTCTAGGAACAGGCCTGGCTGGTGTTACTGCGTACACAGGGAGACTGGTCTGAAGGCAGCGCTGGAACAAGCTCCATCTGCAAAGGAGACCCGGGTTCTTCCTTGCTCTTTGTTCTGACAGTCCAGGGGTTGCCAAGCCTTTGTTTTGTGGACCTTTGCACTGTAAAGCAGCTCTATGAGGGAGCTGCTCCTGTAACGATTTCCTCTCATTGGCCTGCTCTGAATACCCTCACTGTCTGCCAAAGCACGAAGGGCGTCAGAGCTGCCTACGTGATCATTGCCAGTTTCTGTTTCAATATCGTGTTCAGATTCTTCCGGCAGCTCGGAGTAGCTCTGTCACAGACCCTTGCATGCTCAATGGCTGCCAGGTGGGCAGCTTTGGACTGTGGATATGTGTCCATGATAGGCAATGTTGTAGGGGCAGTGAAGTGGTGAGATACATTAAAAAAGTGTTGTCTGGGTGCAAAACTGGGAGGCTAAATGGAGGGTGAAGCACAGCAGGAAGCAAAGTAAAACCCCATGAATTGGAATTATTGGTGGCTACCTATTTTATCTTCCTCTCTTTGTAGGTGCTGTGTCTATTATAGAGCACAGAGGAGAGGCTTTGCTGGTAAGTAATGATATCCCCTCCTCCAAGTGAGAGCTGGTCTTTCATTCCCGATCCTCAACAGGACAGAAGGGAGAAAATAAGATGAGAAAGTTAATGAACTGAGATAAAGATAAGGTGATCACTGGGCAAGGCAGACTTGACTTGGGGGAAGTTAATTTATTTCCAATTAAAATAGATTTAAATGGTGAGAAAAAAATTTAGATCACCTATTCCCCCCTCCATGTAGTCCCTTCAACTTCACTCCTTCATTCCTGACTTTTCTACCTCCCCCTACCAAAGCAATGCAGCGGGGAAGGGAAATGGATGTTGTCCTCAGTCTGTAAGATCTGCCATCTCCTCCATCATTCTTAAAAATTCCCCATGCTCCAGCACAGTTCATTTCCCATGGGTTGAAGTCCTTCAGGATAAACGTGCTCTAGGACGGGTTCCCCTCCATGGGCTGCAGCTTCCCTCGGGGCCTGTCCACACACTGCACCCTGGGGTTCTCCATGGGCTGCAGTGTGGATCTGTGCTCAGTGGTCCTCCACAGGCTGCAGGGGAGTCTCCGTGTCAAGTGTATTTTCTTACAATGTGTTTTTTAGGAGGATACATTTTAGGGAAAATCAGTGGCACAGGTCCAAGCCAGAGAGGTCAGGGTTGTTTTTTGTGGTGCTTACCATGCCCCACAAACATCCAAACACCAGTTCCTCAGTTTTGGAGCAAACCTGCAGTTCCCAGCTGGAGGGAAGTGAATAGATTTCTGATCAGGGATATTGCAGAGTGTGACAGCTTTGGAAAATATCCCTACTTTGATCTGGATTTCTTTTCTGATGCAGGGCAGAGCAAGCAGCCAGGTGCCCATCAGCTCATCTGGACTTGTGTTGTCTCCTGACTCATCTGTGTGCTCCTGAAATGGAGTATGTCTGGTATTGGCTTGATGATTCTAAACAGTGGATTGAGTATGGGAAAGAGGTGAGATTCATCTGCTGTTCATGCCAAAGGCTTTTGTTAAGCCATCTTTGGAGAGTTATTTAGAGCATGTTGTTCTGCAGCTGGCGTGTTCTGCACGCACCGCTCAGTGCCCTTGCACTGCTGCTCCAATGCCTGGGTGGAATTGTCTTATTAATTGTCCCTCAAAGCAGGACTGAAACTCTGTGAAAGCTTTCAAGGGGCTGTCTTTGAAAGTGGGTGCATTTTCCAGAGCTGACAGACATCTTTTGGCTGGAGCTGACCACACAGGCTGAAGGCTGCTTTGTGGCTGTTGTTGGAAGCAGCTGTGCTCTGTGGGGTACCCCCTCCATAGCTGCAGAACAAAAAGCTTGAAGCCTTAGAGGCTTACGTCAAAACATCATCCTGTAACAGGGACCTGGGGAAACATTGGTGTTTCCCCACAGTGACACCTAAACCGAAGGGTGGTCTCTAACAGGTACAATTTCCTTGTTCTCTCTGCAGCACCCAGACCACGTCTCTGCCACTGTAACATCTGCATTTCTGGAGAATGAATATCTAGCTGACAAGAATGGTGTGATTTTTTTCAGGGCTGGTTCTCAGCAGTATAAGTTAGACTTTGCAGGTGAAGTATGTCCTTGTTTTAAGTTCATTACACAGTGCAGCTGGCTTGAGGGTTTTCACACTATGGCTGCATCTCTTTGGACAGGTCTTTTTCCTCCTGAAAATTTTCTGCAAGCAGAACTTGAGCAGTAGGTAAATTTCTCTGCAGTTTTGAGATGCCCCACTTGAGCTTCTACACTTGGGCGTCTGTAGTAAAAAAAAATCCCTGACAATATAGTACATTTAGAAGAAGAGTTGAGAGTGAATGCTTCATGGCACCTTGGCTTATGCATTTGGGTTTATACAACTGGAAAGGATGAATGAGAAACCAAAAAAAAAAAAGGTCACTGAAAAGCCAAAAGGTGAAGAAGTGAGCCCATGGTGAACATCTTGCAAGCTACTTAATGGGGAGAGAAAGCACAGTGCAACAAACAAAAATTTAGGGCTGGTTGCATAGGGAGAGAAATGGGAAAATGAAAAATGCTTTTTTGTTTCTAATTTATTTACCCCGTCTTAAAACTCCTATTAGCTTTCCAAACTTTAAATGTTTCCTGGCATGAATAAAGAGTGGTGTTTCAAGGAGGAAACAATGGCTAATTAGCCATGTCACACAGCATGTGCTCTGAGATATTGTTACAGCACCAAGAAGAGAGGGCAGGCTTTCCTTTTAGCACCATGAAGCAGTCCTGTGCTGCCAGGAATACCGGGTTTGTGGCCCTCATTGCACGGAAAACTTTCCTGCTGTAGGCCTGCCATCAGATGTGGTTTTCTCTGGCCAGCAGCCCGGATGTGAATACATGTTCAGGTGCAGTTGGTGCTTGGTTGCCTTCAAGTTTCACAGCCTGTGCTAGCAGATGGTTGACCTTGCTGATCTCCAGGCAAGAGCAGTGCAAGTGGGAATGGTTGTGAAATTTGCACTGGGCTTGGTGGAATAGAGAGAGCACCACAGTGTAATATTCAGAGCTACCTCCTCTTTTATTTTCACTTAACATGTAAGAGCCTGACCCTAGACAATAAATTATCCCATTATCTCATTATTGTGTTTTTCTTTCAAGACATGGTCCAAACAAATGTGCTCTTTCAAACTCAAAGAAGTGTTATTCGACTGCCTAAACAATCTGAAGGTGGACAAGATGGAAGGTAATACTCATTCATTGTTTAACAGTGTCTCTAGAGGACAGCACCTTTCTGCTAAGAAGTTCCTCCTACCTGCCTAGAATGCAATTTTATATTTCTTGAATTTACTTTTAGATACCTTTTACTGACTGGTTTTACAGTACATTTTGTGGTGACAGTATTTGTAAATTATGCAATGTTTTCATGAAGCTCTCTGGAGGGACGTTTGGTGGCAGTCTCTGGCAGCTGTGAGAGACCACTAGAGTAGATTTGTTCTCTCTGTGAGAGGCAAGGCCACATAGGGCTGACACAACTGTGCCAGGAATTTTTATCCCTCTATTTATGCCCCAAAATTAATAAATAAACTGTGCAATGATTAGGAGTGAAGGACTGCCAATCCCAAGAGCTGTGGTGCATATGGATATCATCCCTTGGAAAGCTGAGGATAAATTAAAACACAGAACAGGCAAATCCACTGAAATGAAGTGAACTAGAGGTACTTGAAATACCCTGTCTTATGGCTTTTTCTAAATGAAGTTCAGCTTAACAGAATTTCAACACACCTGATATAAATGATATTTATGCTTCTGATTTATTTTAATAAGAGCTGCGTTTGCTTTAGAAACTCAGCAGCAGACAGTGCATGTGAAGCTGAGGGTTCAGTTAAAGTGCTGGTTCAACCAAACGTGTGTTCATTCAAAAAGAAAACAAACTATAGCGCCTGAATGGATGCCTGAAAGCTGCTTTAGAGCCCGAGGTTGGATTCTCCAGAAAGGGGGTTTGGTTAAGAACATCACCAGCTGACTGGCCCCTTTCTCTGTTCTGTAGCCAGAACACGACTCTATCACATCCTGTCTACCCTCCACAGTGGGACCAGACTGCTCTACCAGATATCGGGTTCAAGGTAGGACTTTCCAGCCCTCCAGTGGCTGGGGAGAGCTGTGTCATGTACTGGTTTTTCCAAGAGCATGATTCAAGGCAGTTGGGATGTTACCAGCTTTTAAACGTGTCTTATAAGATAAGCAACTACGATGTGAAACAAGAGTGACAGTTTCATATTCAGAACAGATGTGCATTTCCTGGGAGGCTCTCTGAGAACCCCTATGATACCACTCAGGGTAAGAAAGGCCATTGCTGCTCATACCTGTCCTTTGCACTCTCCCAAGGCACTTCATCCTCTGATAAACCAGATGAATTGCATCTTAAGGGGCTATTTCCTGTCAGTTTGGGGCAGGATGTTATTTGCTGTGGTAAAACTGCAGCTTAGCCCTGTAGGGAAGGAGCCAGAGTGTCAGATTAAGGTGAAACTTTCACTCTGCCTCAGCATGAATCCTGCTGTGCATTTCAACTTTAAGTTACACTGAACTAAAAATCGTCCAGATGTGGAGGTGCGTCCTCTAAAGGAAGCTGGTGTGGGATTGCACTGATTTCCCTCAGTCAGTGCCTGTGCTTCCACATGGGGAGTGATGGGAAAGGAGGGTTAACAGGAAAAACAAAAGCAGCTTGTGATTTTTATGGCAGGGCTTTTCAGCAGACATGAGAAGGCTGATGAGTCCTTTGGAAGGACTGGGAGTTGTCACTCTCCGTAATACCTTATTTTTGGTGCTTTAAAAATTTTCAGTTGATACAGCTCAGCTATGATTCCCAAGAATATGAAAAAATCAAGAGGCTGTTTGAGAAGACAATGAAAAATTACTGCATCAACCAACTGCAGAGGATCCAGAACCCAACACTTTGGGACATTTTTCAGTGGTTTGTATCTATTTTATTTCATTATCCTTACTGGATGAGAAGACTGGTATTTGCTGATCTGTTATCCTCCACAGTCTACGTGTGGAGTTTCCAAATTCAGCAGCCCAGGAGAGGTGAGGCTGCCACGTATCTCTGTGCCCAGCTGTGGCTGGTGGCCCAGACTTATGACTGCCCCAAAACCTGGCTCCCAGGCCAGCTTCCCTCCTCGTTGGCTGTCCAGCCTTACACTGGCCATTGATCACATGCTGGCACAAGCCCTCACTTGCTGCAGCTGCTGGGGCTGAGGACATCTGGCTCCTGTGACCCAAGGTACAGCTCCACTTGCTGCACCCAGACCCCCTATATGTGCTTGCACACAGGCTGGGCCTCCACCTCCAAGGTGAGGGTTAGAAATGGAGTTTAAGGAGAAGATAGGGCAGGCATGGCCAGACAAGCCTACTAACTAGGTAGTGGCCTGTTTTTACACAACCAGTCCTTTTTGCCCCCTTATCCATCTGTTTTCCTGTTTGTCCTTGATCCCTCCATTCTCCCACCTGCAGTTCCTCTGTTAAACGTTTCATTTTAAGTCCTTTGCAGTCCCTAAATGCTCCTCTCCTCTGTCCCATAACAAGATCCATGTTCTCATGGACAGTGCTCTCTTTTTGTTTCTGACCTACTCTGGACCTTTCCATTGCTCACAGTGCTGGGTGTTCCTCTGATCCCTGGAGCTGAGGCTCTGCTGGGATAGTCCTGGAAAGGGACTGGGGCTCCTCTCGCTGTGACTGTGTTGTTGGGGTTACATCTCTGTTCTTTTGTATGTGTAGAAATGAGCTTTTTATCCCTAGAAACATGTGTGTGTGATTCTTGCTAGTGTTATTCAAAAAGCAAATTCTTCTTCATCATAACTGAGCTTTGGTGGTTCAGGTTCATTCTTTTGATTTTAGTCTCTTGCATGTAAGAGTTAAAAAAAAAAACAGGAGAAGACTTTTTTTGTGATAAAGTTAGGGGCAGAGATTATACAGTCTTCACTGTGGCTTCATACAGCTTAGTTTTATAATCATATTTATGTATTCAGGATTTATATAACATGCGAACTGACCAATTTCCAGTCAAGGGATGTTTGTCTCCTTATTCTCTCATGTGGTATGAAGTTGTGGGTGACACAGTCCATAGTGATGCTGAGAACTTCTTGTTTTGCTGGCAGGAGCCAGCTGTGCAGCAGGGTACCAGCAGAAGTGCAAAGCAGGCAGTAACCCCACTGAGAGTGGTTTGTGTCACTGTTCCTCCATGACCCAGAAGTAGGAGGAGTTGGGTTGGGAAAATGTCCTTGTTTGAACCAGGGTAGCAAGTAATTTTTTTTTTTTTTTTTTTGTCTCTAGGCAAAAAGAAAAGATGAAGAAGCTCAATAAATTGAAAGGGGTGGACGAGCGGCTTCTGTTCCATGGCACAAGTCCATCCCATATGTCTGCCATCTGTGAGCAGAACTTTGACTGGAGACTCTGTGGAACTCATGGGACAATGTATGGAAAAGGTACCAGTGCAGAAGGGTATAGGGGCTGTAGCAGCAGGGCTGCAGACCCCAGCCAGGCCCGGGGATGTGGGTGTGAAGTGACTGATGATTTCTGAGCCATGCACTTCTGCCATTGGGGTACTCTCACCTGTGTGCATCTGCGTTGCTTCAGGTAGCACCCACAGCAATCCCATTCCAGGAGGGGCTAAAAACACCTCTCTTTGCCTCAGGTAGCTGCTCTTGGACAGGTGGCATTGAGAGGTTGATGGCGAAATGTGAACTAGAGTTTGTCAGTGCTTTACAATAAGCCAGTGTTGGAACCCGTGGCAAGAATGTGTGTAGGGGTTGTGGAATCGCTGGCTGCCAAAGTGCTGTTAGCACTTGGTGTTTGTCCCTTGGCTGGTGTATTGTCTCACCTGTGGCTTTTCCTGCTGCCTAGGAAGCTACTTTGCCAGAGATGCCAGCTATTCCCATGAGTACTGCTCCTCTCGCGGTGGGCGCTACAGCATGTTCGTGGCTCAGGTTCTTGTGGGAGACTTCGTGCAGGGAGACCCCGAGTACTGTCGCCCTCCGCCCAGAGCCAGCAATTCAAACAGACTTTACGACAGCTGCGTGGATGACCTGACAGACCCTTCCATCTTTGTCATCTTTGAGAAGCAACAAATTTACCCTGCCTATATCCTGGAGTACAGCATCAAGGGTCACTGTGTGGTCCTGTAACAAGTGGTGGAATCTCCTCTGAATTCACGCTGAATAAATTACTCTTTAGTACATTTTTTAAAATGCTTGTTCAATTTTAGTTGTAGCTTTAGAACATTTTGTAATGCAGTGAACCAATATCAACCCCCTGATGGTTTTGGGGGCATAGTTTTTTCTTAGGGACTGTTCTTTCCCCAGAAGTAGTGCTAAGCTTTAGCATTCACCATATCTCTGGCCTTGCATACCATGACTCGGTGATACCTGCTGAGTTACAATTACCTTGATCCGCTGATATGGTTGGGGTTGATTCCTGCCTGGCTGATATGCCAAAGCAAGGCTGGACAGGGAATGTGGAAGAAGGAAAAGTCAAAGTAGCTACATCATAGTGCTCAAGAGAGGAATCATGGCCTGTCTTTCAAGTAAATGGCAGGAAGCTCCTGCATCCTGGAGGCTTTGTAATTAATTCTGGCAAAGAACTTTGCTTTGTTTCCTGTTCACATTGCTGACGTCTCCTCACCTTGTTCTGCTGTGTCAAATCTGCCTCTGTGACACCCTGTCCTTCCTCTGTCCCCACTGGATTTAGGTCAGGAAAAGCAGGGATGTGGCAGCTGCTGAAGTTAGATCCCCACCATGCAATGACACCAACAGTGAGGAAGTCCGTGGTGAGCTGAATAATGGCACACAGCAGTGTCCCTCTGGGGCTGTGGAGCCAGTTCCTGCAGCAGGGGGCTGTGGGACACAGGGGCTTTGTGAGGGGTGGCTGCTGGCACGGCCACCTCCTTCCCACCCTGCAGGCTGACACTGGTGGTGGCTGCTTTGAATTACCCTGCTGCTGTCTGGCACTTCTGAAGACTGAGAAGTGCCCCAGTGGTGTGTACTTCAGCTGGGATGGACAGAGGGGAAAGCTTGAATTAATGGTCATATTGAAACTTGACGGATAATGGGATAACATTTGGGATGACTGGTAGCATGGAAACAAAAATGAATGGTTTAAAACAGTCTTGAGGTATAAGTTGTAGTTCAGCAGAGGAGTCACAAGTGGTCCACTTGCATGTCTCACTTTTGCAGAAGCCTAAAGGTTGTTCTTTTGTAAATTAATGATCTAGTCTTGTCAGCTACAGGTGAGCAGAGAACTTTACATGCAGTCAGAAAGTAAAGATGAAAGTCAATTAAAGTGACTTTTTCCTGAATATATGGTATATTTTTAATTTAAAAAAATCATATAGCAGCAAGTTATCTGCCGCACACCTTAATAAGAAAACTGATGTGCAACAGTTGATTGCTCTCCTGTGCTAGCAATACCACTGCACTGAAAAACTGCAGTGATTTTGGAGAGCTGTTTGCCTAGGATTTGTCAGTTGTCCTAGATCTGCATCCTGTGCCTTGCATAAACATGAATCTGAGCATTATTCGTACAAACAATACCAGAAAGTCTGTTTAAAGATGATGATTTTATAACCAGGTGAGATTAAATACAGATAATTTTTGTTTTACAGACTTGCTGCCTGGCTGTGGCACCCAGCGGGTGCTGTGCATGGGCAGCCTCCACCCCACACTTGTCCTCCCCTTGCTGTCTCCAAGCTGTAGGCTTGCACCTCTGGGAAGGGGCTGAATAGTGACCATTTTCAGCTGTCACTCTGCCTTGGTGCTTGCAACGTTCCATAAATTTCCTCCATGGCTTCATCAGCTTAAGGGGGCTTGCACATGCAGCCTTTGGGCAGGACAGGGGCTGGGAGATGGGGAGTTTGGGGGGAGTTTTGCTCTTAGACAAAATGCTCTGTGGAATGATGCCCTTGCATAAATCATCTTCCCCCATTCTTTTCCTCCATGACAGAAGAAACCACCGCATCATGTGGGAGAAAGTTGTTTCCAGCAAAGTGGGCTTCAGAGTATGACTGCAAACTCATCAGAGGCAGGAGAAGGTAAGGGAGAGCCCACTGAGGAACAGGCCAGCCACTGGAAAAGAGGGGGCTGTTGATCTGAAAAAGAGGAAGGCAGGCAGAGAACAGAAGACAGGTGCAAACATGTACAGTTTGGAAGAAAAGGAGATTTTCCAGTAAGTCAAAACTCTTTCTGACTGCAGAGTGAGTTTCTCGCAGCCTCCAGAGTTACGTGCCGGGTGTTACATGGAGAAGATCAGCAGGGTCTGGTGTGAGCAGCTGTAACTGTGCCATGGTGTGGGACTGCTGTGGGCTCTGCAGGTGCTGGAGAACTGCATCTGGTGTGGAAGTTCTCCGTGAGGAGCCCATGCTCTTTCAGGGTCACTGTCTGCATCTCTCCCTTTGTGCCACTGCCTAAAGGAGCAGCCCTGTCTCCAGGGTGGTGCTGCTGCTGTTTCCCCCATGCCACTGCTGGATGGGGGGGAGCAGATGCAGGGCGTCCACCTGCTTGACAACTGACCTAGCCAAAAACCCCACAAAACACAAACCCAAAATACTGCATGAGCAGTTCCTGCTTGTGTTGACACCAACAAAGAGCTGGGCAGGCTGCAGCATGATTTTTGACTGGCATAAGATGGTCCTGAACCTCTAGCCCAAGCAGATTTGGGAATCTAAAGCTAAAAGACTTGGGAATATTTCAGTCAGTGAGGCACTCAGAGAAGAAGCTGCTAGTAAAAGTGAAAAGCAACTTAATCTGTGAATACTTCTTCATGGGACTTTTATTCAGAATCATAAATTTGCTGAAGCTTCTTCCCAACCTGAACCTCTTACTGCCTCTGGAGTACCTGGATGCCTTCAAAGTACTGAGCAGAAACCATTCCTCAGCACCTTTTCAGATGAGAAATGCTTGAAAACCATCAGCAACATGTACAATAGTTGGCAGGCCCCAAGCATGGATTTATTGGCTTTTCATTTACACTTTTCTCCCAAAAAAAATTAAGGTCTCCCTACCCTGTTTAGAAAGGGTTAAATTGTTTCTGACTCGTGCATGTGACTGACAGTTTCAGAATCACCAAATGGTGATGGAAAAAGTCTGGCCTGAGGAACCACACTGATTTCTCGGGGGGTTTCTGCTTCCTGTGTCAGCCAGACTGACACGGGATGGGTGGGTGCTGGGGTGGGCTGGTTCTGCAGCAGCAGACTCCTTTTCTCATCTCCTGGATGGGCTGCTGTGGGCATCAGCAGCTTCTCCAGTAATTTCTTTAGCACTTGCTTTTCAGGAGCCAGCAACAATTCAGAAGGATCAATTGATGCATTTTGTACTCATATAAATAATGTATTTTTTCTATATGTTCAAGTGTACTGTCTTTGTGTCTGCCTGCAAGGATGTTAGCTCAAGTGATCTTTTCATCATAATGTATTTCTAATTTATTGTGGTTCTCTTAGGGCTTCACAGCATCCCTAGCTTTAACACAGTTGGTTGCATATTTATGCAACTGGTCTAGCCTTTCTATTAAATAACACCTCAGCAAGTTTTCAGGCTTTCTTTTTATTTACTGGTGCTCAGTTTGACTTCTCAGCATTTTAAAGAAACCTTTTTAACCATTTTGACAGATTTTATTACAGGATGATTAAACTGCAGAAACTAATGCTTGATTGAACATGCTGAATGACATATTATTTTCCAAAATGTTCAAACTGTTAAAAATCAACCTGAGCCCCATAACCTGGCATAACCACTATGTGGGTGCCAGGGGAAGAAAACAGAAATATTGTTCTTGGCATGACACGCTCAACAATTGCATTATTTAACAAGGCTGTTTCTAGATCGAGGGAATAATGATCCCAGATCACTGTGGTAATGATGGAGGCTGAGGATTTGGGGAAGGGCAGGGATCTTTAGTTAGCGTTTTGCAGGAGACAGGTCTCAGGGGAAAAACTCTCTTGTTCTTGTTCCTGTTCTTTTTCAGTGCCTGTTGTCTGGCATATGGAGTCCTAGGCATTATTTCCCAGAGCAAGTCGAACTGTCTTTACAAGGTTACTTTTACATCTAGCTTACAAATAGGAGCAATAGGGAAGGCTGACCTGGTTCTTACCCATATGTTCTTAATAAGTTTAGATTTCCCTTCCAGATGGTTTACAGCAGTGCCAGAGGGCCCATTAGTCAGTGTGCCAGTGCTCAGCTTAGAAATACTTGGGAAATGCCTACACATGATATCCCCACCACTGGAGGAAGCTTTGTCTTTACCTACTCCCAAGGAAATGTTTTATTTCAGTGTGTGTTCTGTGAACAGTTTTTCTTGGTCTGTATCTGCAGCTTTGGTCTTAACTGTGTTTTATTTTCAATATTGTTTTCCATTTACTAAGTCCAAAGGAGGTGTTGTAAGTCACATTGGTCTCTGCTTAAACAGTTTGTGCACCCTTTCATTCTTGCTTCTCGCAGGCTTTCTGACTACATTTTGTGGATAGACACTTGCAACTTCCAGTTTGTTTTTCTGTTAAGAATTCCTGTAGGTTTATGGGGCTTTTTTACCATGTTCTGTAGCATCCATCTCAAGCTGTGGTCCATTCTGCTGTCCTGAAGACCAGCTGACCTTCATTTTGTCTCTCAGCTCAAGCAAGTTCTTCTAAGAATCTTTTATCATATCCTTTTTCCTCCTTGATCCTCATACAAACTGACTTCATTTTAGCAATGACACAACTTCTGCCTTCACCTAACTTATTTGACTGAAGGTCCACACATCTGTCCTAATCTCTTTAAAACCCAGTATTTTTCTTTTTTTGTTTGTTTTGTTTGTTTTCTTGCTTGTTTGTTTTGTGGGGTTGGTTGGTTTGGTTTGGTTTTTTTCACTGAGAAAGTCAAATTCCTTACTAACAGAATGTCCTCTGTACATTTCTTTAGTCAGAACTGTGATTAGTTTCACTGCATGAAGCTGGAGGCTACTAACTCGACCTAAACTTTGTGACAATGCTATCAACCACAGTTTTCCTATCAGGATCTCCTCCACCTGCTGCTATATCGGAACGGTCTGAGTAACTCCATGATGTGTCCTGCTCACTGGCTTTTCTTGTCCTTCCCACATTGACCTTTGGATTGGTTTTCGTTTTTTCCCTCAACTTTGAGTCCTACTTTAACACGTGGCATCTAGGCAGTTTCCTGAGATGAAACATAATTAGTGAGATTCATAAGTAATGCAAAAGCTTCATTACATAACTGGGAAGGCAACTTGCAGGACTCTATCTAAATGCCATCAACTGACATAAAAATTAACATAATCCTCTAATGACTGTGAATTCAAGATGATTGTGAAAGTTGTTGTTCATCAAGAGAGGCAGCTCTTTGCAGTGGCATGAGGGACATGGACTGGCAGCAAGGTGATCTATTCAGACACCTGGGGAGGTTTTATTGGGGAACCCAGGCAAATTCAGAAGTATTGATTTCTATGAAACACAGCTGACAACCAAATAATACTATTGTTATCTAACCAGGCTCAGGTGTCTGTTCAGTGCATATTCCCTGGGCTGGCACACTTGGAGGGCAGAAAATGGCATGCCTGGATTTGAGCACAGGCAAAAGAAAATCCAAACCTTTTATGACTTGTTTTTTTCCCTGAGGATTTGGAAGCTGGACAATTTTCTGGGCTGTGAAATGATGACAACAGTCCAGGAATTCCTGCAAAGTTTGGGTTTCCCTCTCAAGACTACTGTTAAGCAAACTGCCAGAAGCTGATAATCTTTTTCTTCTCCCTCTCTGTCCGTGTACCCTCTGCATGTCTTGTGCCTTGCTGCATTGTGTTCCCACATGCATTTTGATGCATTCAGCAGCATCTCATAATTTTACTTATATCACTCATGAGAGGACCGTCAGAGGTTGACATCTGAATGTCGTTATTTTCTTAACCAAACCAGAGTCTTCCAAAATTTCTTTAATCTAATTTTTTTCTTTAATGTTGTGTGTGCATCTGTGAGAAGAGTGCTCTTTTCTTTTGGAAATCCTAACAGCTCACAGTAGAAGACAGTGCATGAAAGCTCTCTTACATGCCAACAATTGCACAATTTGAAACCCATTTGGAGACCATTTTGAGAGCTGTGGTGATGTTCTCTAATCCTGCATGGAAGGGCTGAGGAGAAGGCAGAAGCACCACAGACTGCAGAGATAGTTGCGACTCTGGGGATGCACCACCCCACCAGTCCCCCACTGTGTGTGCTGTGATGAGGAGGGAGCAGTGTCCAGGAAACAGCTTCTATGGGAGGTGGTGTTGAGCTGGAATGCACTGGGAAACTCCATGTTGTAGGCAGTTATCCCTGGTTAGCAAATAAAATGCTGTTCTGCAGGTCCTTTAAGCCAGTTTTGGTTTTTTTTTTTCCTGATGGATAATTCCTCTTTTTTCTTTCCCCTAGTCTCCAAACGACTGCTGCTGCTTTAACCTCTGCACAGTCAGAGGATGCAATTCAGGCTGACCAGACTGGCACTCTTCAGTTTCAATGAGCAGGTCATTGGCAGTATGAGATCAAAGGTGAAGTATCTGTTTCCTTGATGTCTGATGCAGGTGGGATGTGACTGGTGCTTCAATGTGTCCTGTAGCGGCAAGGCTTGCAGGCCAGCACATAGGAGAAGTGAGAAGCTCTTTGTTGATTTTAAGCAGTCATTGCTGCAGCAGCACGGAGGGGAGTGTGGGAAGAAGGGGATTCTCCACTGAGCAGCACAAGGACAAGTGCAGATGTTGGTGCAAGGAAGGACACAGTCCGAGCAGAGGGAGATGTAAGGGATGGGAGCTCAGAGTAGTTTTGAGAAGCCCCTGAGCATGGCTGCAGGACTGACTGTGCCAGGTCTCTCGATCTTTTGGTCTGGATATCTCCAAGAAGAAGAGTGCTCCTTGAAACAGGACAAAACCAGGTGACGAGCCGTCCTTCAGCTGTCAGACAGGTCTTCACGCGTGTGTTCAGTCATTGCGACTGACACTGGAAGTGCAGATGGCACGGGATGAAAGGGGAGTACAGACTAAGCGTAGCCCAAGAAGAAGGTGACCTGGACTTCCCTGCGTTGCCGCTGGTGCCGGGCGGAGAAGGTGTCCATGGAGCGCTGTCAGGGCGTGTCCCGGAGCCGCCAGCCCCTGCCAGAGCCCTGTCCCTGTCCCTAGGTGGCGGTGCCAGCCCGAGCCGGGAGCCCGGAGGAGCCCGCCCTGCTCCTGAGCCCTGGGCTCAGGACACCTCACTCGCCCGGCGCTGGCTGACAGCAGCGCAGGGTTTGCAGGGTCCTGTCCTCCACGGGCGTCTGCCCCATAGCCAGATCCGTGCCCCCTCCCCAGAAAGTCGCGGTTTAATCGCGGCTGCTGAGCACGAGGTACGAATCAGTGCGGAGCGGGACGCGCGGTAGGCAGAGCTGGAGGAGAGGATGCCAGGGGCAGGGAGTGCTGCAGAGCGCACCGGAGGGCTGCAGGGTTACTGCAAATGCTTTTGGCACTGCTAGAACCTCATCTGCCCCTTCCACTGCCCGTGTTCATCGTTCTGCACTATCTGTCCATCTCTGACAGCTTCGAGGCCAGGATGGAAAGCTGCTCGGTGGTGCTGGACGGGCACAACCACTGGGCTGAATATGGAAAGCAAGTGAGCATTTCCCTCTCACGCCCAGCAGCCCATGCCAGTCACTCCCTTCCTGCTCTTCCTACCCCGAAGTGTAGGAAAGACTGTATCATACAGGGACAAGAGGTGTACCAGAGCCCGTCCTTATCACTGGATGATAAAGGTGCCCAAAAAAATTAGAAACTCAAAGCAGACTTGTAGCGATACTTTTCCAAACTGCTCTGCCTGCCTTCAGCAAATTCTGGCTTAGCGATCTCCTGCATCAGAGTTGGTATCTATACGTGTAATAGCCCCGGATATGTTTTTCTTTCAGTAATTATTCTATCACTTTTAAAATCTGTATAAAATTTTAGCTTCCACAACATCTTGTGGCAAATATTCCCACAGCTGAATAGGATATTGCTTGAGGGAGGCTCTCCTTTGCCTTACTTTGAACTTAGCATCTGCTAGCTTTGTTTAATAAAAGGGATGCAGATACACTCCCAGTGCTTTCTTCATCACTTCACACATTTTTGCATTTTTTTCTGATTTTCCTCAATGCTCCCAGGAAACTGAGCTCTGAAAACAGGCTGCCTTTACAGATGGTTTGGGAATTTGCTAAAAACTCATTTTAATTTGAAAGTTCTGTGCATGTGAGAAGAGCTTACTTTCTGCATACTTCTGATGAAAAACAAATCCTGGAAAATCACCTGCTTTTACCATCAAAGCCCCTAGGAGCCATCCCCATCTATAAGCTCATTTGGAAATAACTCTAGAGCCTGGATTTCCATTTTCTTCTTCTCAGGAGGCTCTATTCCACCTCTGAGGGCAGTCAGAGGAGGGTGAAGGGCCTCAGGAGCAAGGAGGAAGGCACTCCACAGGGTGGTGAAGGGGGGTGACATGCACAGGTAGCCAGATGGCACTGCAGCCACCAGCAGTCCTTGGTAGGGGACACAGGGAGAAGAGATGTGTGTGAGAGAGACCTCCAACTTGCTGTGTCCAGGGACTGGCAAAGGGCCCGTAGTGACAGAACAAGGGGCAATGGCTTTAAACTGAAAGAGGGAAAGCTTAAATTAGATATGAGGAAGAGCTTCTTTACTGTGAGGGTGGTGAGGCACTGGAATAGGATGCCCAGAGAAACTTTGGATGCCCCATCCCTGGAAGTGTTCAAGGCCAGGTTGAACAGAGCTCTGAGCAGTCTGTGGAAGGTGTCCTTGCCCATGGCAGGAGGGTTAGAATTAGATGATCTTTAAGATTCCTTTCAACCCAAACTATTCTGTGATTCTACAATTCCGTGAAAGACGACAGAAGGATGCTGATGCAGGTCAGGGATGCATTCATGATCTGACTGGTTTAAACCACTGGCTTTTCCCCATAACTTGTATAGAAGCTAAATCCAACCTGTCTGTGACACCACTGTGGCCCAAAGTCAACTGCTAACAAATATCTCTCTCCTTTGTCCAGAGCAAGGTGCTGCCCCTGTAATTTCTGCAGATGTGGTGCCATGGTTTCAGATTCATCTGTGCACTTTTGAGCTTCAAGCTGGTTCACAGAAATATGGGAAAGACTTCAAAGGTAAAAAAAATCTGTGTGCTTACCTCTTGACGTACTTATGGGAGAACTAACTGTCATGCATCTTTTCCAAAATGCCACTGAAAATCCTCTTCTTCTTGAATGTGACAGCAATGACAGAACATTTTGTGGAGTACAAGAGGCCTCTATGAACACAGGAAGAAGGGAAGGGGAAGGAGGTGAAACGTAAAGAGAATGGAAGCAGTTTTTGTGAACTAATCAAAACTGGTGGCTTTGATCGGATTGGAGACTTTAAAGTAATGTCTCTGTCTCCTTGATATTACAGCACGCTGGGCTAAGATTTTAAATGGGGGAACCTTCCTTATATATTTATAATTAGGAAAAAAAGGGCTGAAATAAGGATACAAGTATGCTGAAGGGAATGATAATGGATAATTCATGATCGATATGGTGTCCATCTTGTGCACCCACATTTTGGGTGGTTGTAGCATGCATTGTAATTTGACTTTCTATGTGAATTCAATTTACCCTGGTACACAGTGAGCATTACATGCTAGTGACTCTGCTTCTCCTTGGGTGTGACTGTACCGTGCAGTTAGGCCTTTTCAAAGCAGAACCCCCCCTGCAAAATGCTGTGACCATTGTCCTGGGAGAGAGGAACAGGGAAGGAAAAAGGTCAGGGGCATAGCAGCTGAATTATGCCCCTGACCAATTAAACCAATTACGAACTGTATTTGAGTTTCTCTGGTACATACACATCCTGTGCAGAGCTTAAAAAGTAGTTGTGTGCAGTGATGGTTGCTCATGATATGTTGTATTTGAAGGAGGCTGTAAGCAGTGGAAGGCAGCCTTGATTAAAACATTAAAAAGTGTGTATGTCATTCATGTCTAGAGGAGGTGGTGTTCATTGCCTGATAATACCTTCCAAAACTAGTCCGAGGAAGCAAGAGGTAGGTAGGATGTTTCCTCCTCAGGTGTGGGGCTGGAAGAAGTGCGTGGCTTCTCTGGTGGCCTTGTTCAGCAGCTGGGAAAAGAGAGACGTTTATTCAAGGCAAGTGAGCTGAAAGCAGACCAGGGAATCAGTGCTCAGAGAGTGGCCAAGCACTACCTCTGCAGCTCCTCCTGGCTTTTATCTTCTCATAGCTCCACTCCATTACTGTGCTCTTGTGAGTGAATGTGTGAAGTTCTTATCCTCACATCTTCCCTGGTGATAAAGCTGAGCCTGAGTCATCCAGCATAATCCGGGCACGTCACTGCATGGGAGCTGGTGGGTCTGGCATTCACCGGAGAGGCTGCCAGGCTCCTGAGGCCTCTGCAGGCTCTGGGTTTCCCCAGCCTCTGAAGCATCATCTGGTGCTGCTGTCTAGTGGGCAGCACCAGCTGCCAGCTTGTGAGGAGAGACAGGAATTTTCCTGAGCAACTCTGACAAGCAGCAAGACAGTGAGAGCACCTGGGATGGGGATTAAAATACGAGGTGCTATGTCATGTCAGTGGCAAACAGAAAAGATGTAGTGTCAGTAAGGCAGAGTCTAGAGGCCTGGAGAAGGACTCTGCAGTTCGGAGAGGCCTGGTTTTGTGATAGGCATCACACCACTATAAAGGGATCAAAATGTTTGCTTTTTATCACCACTTGGAGTGAGGCACAGTTAAAAATATGTCCACAAACCTTCCCAAAACTTTCACAGGCAGCACTTCAGGTGCTTGTGAGTGTTTTCCCTGTGCTATCATCACAAGATCAGAGAGGAGAGGGTCTCTCTTTTCAACAGCACAAGAAGAGCTTGTGCTGGTTGGAAGTCAGGTCAGCAACCCTCTAAGGCCCGGTGGCTTTGGAAACAGGTTCTATGTAACAGGAAGAAATCATGAAGCTGGGATAATCGGCTCCTCAGGCAATCACTACAGCAGGAAAAGGCTGCACAGATACCTCCTTACCGATGGCAAAATGCCTGAAGCAGAAGCAGCAGGGAGCAGAGGAGGGGCTGGAGGTAGGAGCAGCACACAAGGCTGATCCCAGTGTGTTTCACAATGACATCTGCTCTCCTGGGCAGCATTCCCAGGGAACAAAAACCTCCTTCCTCATTCACAGTGCATTTGTCTTCTCTTTCAAAAAAAAAATCTTCCAGAGACACCTGAATCCTCATTCTGTGATAAAAATCTGCAGAAGTCCTAGCACCACAGTAAGTGGCAGTAGGAAACAGAACAAGAAAAGGTATGGGGTGGTATGCTCATTATTTTCTTGACTGTGGAAAATAATGTGTGTTTATTGAGTCCTCTCCTGCTTCAGAGTGACTCATTGATCTGCTGATGTAGACTGGGTGCAGGTAGGCTGGGTGGTGGGTTTGACAGCGTTGGCAGGCTGTCACTGTGCCAGGCATGCTGCGAGGGGAGTGCACTGAGGAGACATCCCAGCGGCCTGGGGACTGCCAGGGCAGCTTCCCACTTTCTGCTGATGACAAGTTTCATGGCTGGGGTTGTTCAGAAAAGTCTGATGAAGATGGAAAAACACCATAGTGGAATTTCTAGAGTTGTATGTTCTTCTATTAAGGCTGGTACTGGTGGCAAGGTAGAAGTGCAGGTCTGACTGAGGCATTCTCCAGAGCCTCGAGAAAACATTTGGTTTGCCTTACAGACTGCTGGAGAGATCAGGGAAAAAGGCTGACGTCCTGTTTTTTGGATGCTGTAGCCTAGAGCAAGGAGAAGAGTGGGACTTGGAAAAGTAGAGACATCAATTAGGGGGAATTCATTCAGTGTTGTTGGAACAGGGATTGGTGGAGCCTTATAACAGTCAAGAAAAATAAAAGAGAAGAAAATGAATGTTCTGGTGGGAGCAAAAGCAGATGTTGATTATCTGTTGTGGTTTAGGTGACCTTTTTCTTCTCTGATTCCTCTCCCAGTTCAGGAAAGAGATAGTTTTAATAATTTCTTGGGGTCTCAACAGGCATTGTGTGAACAATTTGTGCTATGACATTTTCTTTTTTTATGGTCTGAGGAGGCCAGTATGGCCTGGCTGTGGTAAGGAGAGGTAATGCAGGGATCATGCTTGAAGAGCTGTTGGTAATTTCTTTAGACAGGTCTAGGTTATGATATTATTAGGCATGTTTATAGGCATGTAGCCAAGCAAGGAAGGAAACCCTTGCTGAAAGGCCGGTGCGATGCATCTTGCTGCAGGGCTTCACTGTAACAATGGACATTTACTTGTAGCTTGCATTAGTAAGAGAGAACAGTTCATATAGGATATAAAGACAGAGAGTTTTCTGAGGCAGTCCCTGAAACATGACCAGGAGACACTCTTGTGGAAATCCCTTGAGTTTGTTAATCTTGGTCAAACTTGTTTCAAACAGTCAGTCAGATGCTCTTTCACATGCATCATGTTTCCTTCAGACAGGGACCATCCAACACTGCCTGAAATAGGATAGGAGGTAAATAAATATCTGTTCACACCTGCTCACTGGGTTGGAAAAAGCTGTAGTTTCTAACAGCTTGCATCAAATAAACCTAAAATACATGCCTGAGTCCAGGAACGGGTTTTGTTAGTTTGCCAATACATTACTCCAAAATGTGCAGCTACAAGAGGGACAAGGATGGTTAAGCAAAGAGTTTTGTAGGGGACACAGTTTTGTCCATTCACACCACGGTACTGTGTATCTAAATGGCCAGTACACAGAAATGTTTGTTTATCCATTGTGCCTTTAGTTTGACCTGAATGACAGCTGATGAGCTGATCTGGAGGTTGAGCCTCCGTGCTCACTGTTCACAGGACTGTTTCTCCTTTAAAACTCTGTCATGCTCTTGAATTTCAAATCAAAGCATGAGCTTTGAGAGACCATCAACTCATTTAGGATTGCTATAATAAGGTTTAGGTCTTGTGTGTTTTTGAAACATCAGGCAGAGTGATTATAAATAAAGCTGCTTTGATGACTCACTACAGTAACACCAGGGCTTGTCTATGAGGATGAGTCAGTGCACACGAAAGACAAATGTGCCATTTCACCTTCTCTTTTCCAGCTGGACACCTGTTCTGAAATCCCAGTGTCTTTGCACAGCTTTGCTTCAGCTTGCTTAGGATTGCAGATGTTCTCTGGATGGAAGAAATGTGCTCCTCAGAGTCCAATAACTCCTTTTTATTAACGGACAAGCTCCCAGAGGAGAAGTTTAGAGCACGCTAGGACAGGAGTGAGAGTGAGGGAAGGACCATGAACAAGTGAGAGAGGGCTCTGAGAAATCCTAGGCTAGGATTGCACCCCAGTGGCTGTTGGCCAGGTCCTTTGGGAGTGACCAGGGAGATGTAACTAAAAGTGTTGTAACACCATGGTCTGTGTTGCACGAACCTTTTTTCCAGCCAGTAGCAAATAGAGGCAGATTGAAAACCTACTTCAGCAGACAAGGGTTGCAGAATCCACCGGGTCTGGAGGACTAGAAAGCCTGCCACTTTGGCAGCATTTCCAGCTGTTTGTGTCCACTTTGTTTCATTCCCCTGGGTGGCAGTGGAGCCATTCGGATACTGGCTGGGTCCCCATCCCGTTCCTGCAGCGTGTGGGTGGTTCCCCCTTGGCAGAAGGCAAAGCCTCTTCCACGCAGCCCCGGATCCCAGGCGCATTCCTCGGGAGCCGACTGCTCCGATTCTCTGATTTATGATGGAAAAATAACCCAATCCAAAAGTGGGAGGGGAGATGGACAAAAGGGGTTGGGGCCCTGTGGAATTAGATCTGGGTATATAGAAAATTTATGTTTTAATTAGGAAAACCCAACAAATGAGAAGATTTTTATTGTAATGATGGCTATTATAAACCTAGAGTTTTTACTTGGGGTGCATTCAAATTTTGTTTTGTAAGTCTGGTTTTATACAAGCCATTTTTAAAACTATCAGATGCTATGACCTTTTTTAGGAAAAAAACAGCAAGCCATTTTAAGTTCAAGTTGTACATACCCTCCCTGTTGGTAGAACAACATGAGTTGGGGGAATGTTTTCTTTATTGTTTGGCTTCTTGCAACTGTAATGTTCTCATTCACAATGAAGAAGGCCAGAATTTTATTTTTTTTTTTCATGAAATCTGAGAGGTTGATTAACCACAGCCAGAGGAGTGAGTGGACTGTTTCCCCAGGGTATGGAAGACCTACATTTAATCCTATCCTTGAACTGAACCTAAAGATCCCTGTTTTGGGTGCCTACCACTATCATTTCACAGACGGAAAGAGAACAGAATAGGATTGCTTGGGCTCAAGGGTAGTAACCAGAGATGCTAGTCCAGATCTGAATTTTTCCAAAGAAAAAACAGCACCAAAACTGAATGTTCCTGGAAAAAAAGAGGTGGTTCCAGTTGGCATGAGCATGTTGTACAAATTCAGAAAAAGCATTTAGTCAAAACCCTGGTGGATTGGCACTTTGTTTTGTAGGTGCAATGTGTAGTTTTACATGTTTTCTTGTGTCAAACTTGGTCATGATTGAACAAAGCACAAGAAATTAGTAGACAGGTTTGATTAAAGGCCAGTGATGGGATACGTATAACTGGTTAAATGAATTTTACCCCTCTGATAGAGAGAGGAACTAAAAATGTTTCAATACATCCAAAGAAGTGATCCCTTCAGTTCTTCTCTGAGAACAGATATAATGAATTTGTAGAAAATGTGGTCTGCTTGCTGGCCAGTGTTTTGTCAGAAGAGCTATAGCCTGAGACCAAAACTTAGAGTGTTATTTCTATTGAGAATTAGAGTTCAGGGCTGCAGAAAAGCATGAGAGAGCAGTGTTTGACCTGTGATCTATTTTCTTTATCCCTGGATGTGACTAGCATCTACCATATTCATTTAATTCTCTTCTACCACATCAAGACAATCTTGTTTTTCTGCATGAGGTGCTGTTATATTAGCAAAGTTTCTTTCAAATATATTTGAAGCACAGTCTCTTCCTGTAGGTAGAAAAAGCCCATGGAAAAAAAGAAGCCCAGGCAGGAGGTGAATGAGTGGCTCCTGTTCCACAGTATGAATCCATCTGATGTGCCTGCTGTCTGTAAGCAGAATTTCAACTGAAGGATCTCTGTGAGACTCATGGGAGTGTATGGAAAAGATACAAGGGCATGGGCTGTGTCTGCATCAGAATTCTTAGGGAGTTTCCAGAGTGCAGGGGAAATGCTGTGCTTCCTACTGTGTTGGTCTGCTCCTACCTCTTTAGATCTTTTGTAAGCAGTAAAGCAACAGAAAGCTGCTGGATCAGCCCCACATGTTGATGCCTTAAACTCAAGCAGAAACACCTGGCGAGGATGGTTTTGGAGCTACCTGGGAGGGAAAGAGAAGGAGGTGCTTGTTGAGGAGTTGGCTGCCAAAATGCTGGATATTTGTTATTTTGGTTATGCATTTTCTCACCCATGTTTTTTAATGGTTCCTAGGAAGCTGCATTGCCTGAGCTGCCACTTGTTCCCATCAGTGCTGTCCATCCAGCACAGACCACTACAGCATGTTTGTGAGTGAAGTTCTTGTTGGAGAGGTTGGTCAGAGAAACCACGACTAGCATTGCCTTCCAACCAGACCTGAGATTTCAAACAGACTTTTGAACAGCTGTGTAGATAAAGAAAAACATCCTTCCACCTTTGTCATCTCTGAGAAGCACCAGATTTATCTGACATATATCTTGGAACACACGCATCCATCCTGATAAAGATGATGTCAGAGGTAACAATTGCCTGGAAATAACACTTCAAGGTTCACCTTTTTTGAGCTCTATGTTGCATTTAAGAACCTCATATCTGACACTCAGCTGTACTGCAGCTGTTTCACTTACAGGAAGGAAACTGCAAGTATAACTTATGGAATGGCTGGGTCTGCTATGAGAGTTGTTTTCCTTCTAAACAGGCTGGTAGCAGTTAAATCATAATAAATAATATAACCATAAGAACATGGTGATGATTTGGATACAAGTGCAATATAGATTTAAATGTGCATTGTGGTTAATTTCTAAAACTAATTGCTTCCATGTAAAGTATGGTACATAAGTAGATGTTTTTCAGGACATACTTGGGGAAATGAATATAAAAATGGGGAAAATGGAGTATAGAAAGCATGTTTGAGGGGTGACTCTCTGAAGTTGTTTTTCCATGGAGAGATGATCATCAGCATCTTGTCAGTGTAAGAAAAGTAGACAATAGGCTCTGAGCTGTTTTTGTCCTGTGGTTTTGCTGCCTTGAATTTTGTGGCGAGAAAAGGATTTTAATCATATCCTAAAGGACTGTTACATCATGTTCCCTAATTTCTCTGCTGGTCCCATTTGGTTATCTTGCAATAAGAATCATAAGGGCTTCAGTTCAGATGGAAAAAAAGATATATATTCCTGGATAACGAAGAAGCAAATGACTCACTGGTCTTTCTCAGTTTACGCTGGCTCTATTGATTATGTCCTGAAGCTAGAATGATGAGATCCATCTTCACATAATCCTTCTGTGAGAACAGGTAGATGCCACAGCCTGTACTGCAGTCCAGTCATACCACAAATCAAAAGAACAGAAATTTCCTGCCCTTCTAGGAAGAGTGAAGCTGTTATTTTGTCAGTGCCCTCCTGAACTGCAGGCTGGGCTGGGATTGCACTTTAAAGTGCTTACACAACCTCCCTCCCAAAACTTGAGGGACGAGTGCGAAACCTTCCTTGGATTCCCAGCAGAGTATTGTGGAGGATTTCGGTCTGGTGTTGGCACTCAGGTGTGCAGCAGCCTGCTGTGTGCCTGGCCCTCTTGTGTACTGGGCAGTGTTGGGATGTTAAACTGGACCTGCTGGGGGGCAGTCGTGGTGCCATTGCAGGCAGCCGCTGCTCGGTTTTTCCTCATGGTGAGGGAAGGGCAAGTAATTCAGGACTGAGGTGACAACGAGCTCTCCTGAGGGTCAGTCATGGGCCAGCAGGAGGCAGCTCCCTGAAGTTCTGCCACGTGCCAGCCCTTACACTTAGCCCTGGTCCCTGTGGGTGTAGGAGCACTTCAGCAGACCCATAAAGGGCACAGGGGTGCAGGGCATCACAGCTGCTTTGAGTCATGTTCAGTCTGCTGGGAATGAGGTGTCCCACTCTTGCCCAGAGCTGAGTGTGGGGTCATGATGTTGGAAACACCTGAGTGCTGGTGGCCCCATCCTGGCTGGCCACTGGGAAACACTGTGAGGAGTAGCTCTGCAGCCTGTGTCGGTGGAAAACTCTGTGAAGGTAGGAAATTGACACTAGAAAACATTGGGAGAAGCCCATAACTAATGCTGGGAATGGAGTTTGCTTTGTTCCCTGATTGTTCTCAGGACTTCTCACCCTGTTTTTCTATGTGAAGTCTGCCTGTTCCACTGGTGACACTGTCCCAGACCAGAGCTTCCCTGGGCTTAGGTCAAGAAAAGCAGGGATGTGGCAGCTGCTGAAGTTAGATCCCCACCATGCAATGACACCAACAGTGAGGAAGTCCATGGTGAGCTGAATAATGGCACACAGCAGTGTCCCTCTGGGGCTGTGGAGCCAGTTCCTGCAGCAGGGGGCTGTGGGACACAGGGGCTTTGTGAGGGGTGGCTGCTGGCACGGCCACCTCCTTCCCACCCTGCAGGCTGACACTGGTGGTGGCTGCTTTGAATTACCCTGCTGCTGCCTGGCACTTCTGATGACTGAGAAGTGCCCCAGTGGTATGTGCTGCAACTGGGATGGATGAGAGATTGTTCTGCCATCTGAACTTTCAGCTCTTTTCATATTTTCTGTAGGAAATCCGCAAAGTAAATTAGCCCCTGGACTGAACTGTTGCATTTGGTTTAATTCCACTGTCTTACATTTCTGAGGGAAGTTGGGGAATTTGATCACAAACTGAAGGTTTTTCTTATGCAAACCAATGAGCTTGTCAGGAGCTTTGTGGACATAATGGATGTGGATCTTGTTTGTGATGTCTAAGCACGGAGCTTTTGAAATCAGGAGGTAAAGATGCATTGGATAGGGTGATATTTACTAGACAACTCTTCCAGTTGTTGATGAGATTGTTCGTTTAGCTGCTCAATAATCAGCATGCCAAATCCAAATCTGTTCTTGCTCCTCTTGCCCACCTGTCCTGCTAGGTGGTGTTGAGGTTTGCTGGGGTGTAGCTGCTTTGCATTGCAGCTATCAGTCATCTAATCTCATGTTCCTCCCCCTGAAGTGTTCCTGTCTGTTAGGACAGCCAACACTTCACTTCTGTTCAGTGGCAGCCTGAGGACCCCATTTCACGGAGTAGTTTCTGACCAAGGGCTGGAGGTGGATGAGTATGGGTGTCTGAGATGGACTTGTGCCGTTCCTGGGTACAAATATTTTCTCTGCAGTGCAGAACACCCCTAAAGGTTTTTAGCTAGCTGCTTCCTGTGACTGACAGCGCACACACACACACGGGAGTCTGGTGTTAAGTTTTTCATGGAAGTCACTTCTCGGATTCCCAGTTTAACAAAAATACCCTGCTTTACAGGCTCGTAACAGAGCAAACACGGGTAGTGAAAGCACATGCATGCACATTCCTGCTCTATTGTTAAACCTGCTAACTCAAAATCCAGCCACCTCATTTCATGTTTTTCTGAAGGTGAGGAGGGAGATGATTATACTTTAATTTCACAAAATGCTATTGCATAGAGAATTTTGTACTTTTGCATTTTGAACACTTCTTTTGCTAATGAAGTGCTGGAGGACTGACTGTAATACCTTGCTGGATGCATCTTCCCCTCTGTCTGGCAAGCTTTCACATGAGGGGCATCACACCATTAGAGCACACTCTCCCTTCCCATGGTCAAGTCCCAGAGGGACTATTATAAATTTACTGTTATGTTTTGATTCAATTATTGTGTGACAAAGATAAGAAATGACTTCCGTGTGGTGGAGAAGGAAGTGAAGGAGATAGATTTTGACCATTACTGTGGAATGGATACCTGTCGGGCATAGATGGCATAGCTGGCTGCAGGTATTTACTAGAAGAGGATTTGACATCTGACTAGTAGATAAGGTGTTGTTTAACCGCTAAGAAAGCCCCATGTATCTTAAAATGATTACTTATTTACCCACCCCACAAATAACTCACTGTGTCCCTACACACAGAGAGATGATTGTGATAAATGTAACTATTTTCACCGCGTGGGATTTATAACTCTCATGGGGGAAATTTGCTTTTGGTTCCTGTAGGTCTAGGTAAGCTCTCTGCAGGTTTAGCTAAGTTTCATAGAAAATGCTCCAGTTCAGTATTGGGGTTTCATATCATGGTGCCCCTTTTCTGGCACCAAGTATAGCTTGGAAGTTCAAAAAATACCTTAGAATGATTAAAATTCCCTTTGAAATATTTCTGGGGGTAAAAAAAGAAAAGAAAGGAAAAGAAAGAAAGGAAAATAAAAGTACTTAAAGAACCAGAAAGCAAAGCATAAAGAGAAAGAAAACCAATGGCCTTTATGTGGATTTCAGAATCCCTTTTTCACTCTTTGAATTGTCTTAATTTTTTTTAAACATACCTCAATCCCAAAGCCACACAATCAACAGTCCTCCAGTCATCTTTTATAGTGAGGTGGCAGAGCAAGATTAAGGTAGTTTAATATTATCCCTTTTAAATTTAATTACTATTCATTATCCAAGACTCTGTTGTTTAAAACAGAATTGCAGCTCTGGTCCATGTTTTTCTTCTGGAGGGAGTTGATTGTTCAGGGTGAAATTAAGCTCCACCGATTGAGTTTTGTACTTCAGATTAAAACTGGAAAGAACAACACTAAATCCTCTCAAACCTCTGCCCTCAAAATTGCCAGCAGGTTAGAAAGCTGACTCAAATGTTGAGTTTGATCCAGAAAGCTGACTCAGGTGGAATTGCTGAAGGTCAAACCCTTTGCCAGGATGCCACCTGCATGAACAGCACCTATTAGATGTTCTGTCTGGTGTGAATTACTCAACTCATTTGCTGGTATTAAAATGTAGGTGTTGAGATGGCTATCATTGATACCACCAGCGTGGAAAGTTCTTCGAATATAAAGGCTGGATCTGCAAAATTGAAATTTACAGCTGCAAATTTTAGATTTTCCACAACCCTCTCTAGTTTTCAGGAAAAAAGGGATCAAGTTTTTTAAAGCTGAAATTGAACAGAAACAAAAGTTCTCATGCAGCAGCCAGAAGCATTTATTTGTGTGGTTCCTTGACACTTTTTATTTACACCTGGTAAAGGTGGAAACACACCTTGGAGACAGCAGGTACCTGGATGTGAGCTGGACTCTGAGGTCTGAGGCACATCAAGCACAATCATGAATATGTCATTGTGGCTGTTCTATACGAGTTTACTTTGCCATCATCTGCTGGAATGTGAGCAAAAAACACTGCCTGTTTTCAGAAGTACAGGGTGTGTAAAAACAGGCACCTAAGACAAGATAAGCAAGACAATCTAAATGTCAATGTTTAGAAAATGCATCTCCGTTAAATACACCAAAGTAATATTGTTTTCTGAAGTGCAGCCCTGAGCCTACTGTTGTTCAGGGTGATTCATTTTTCAGAAACCCTGAATATTCCATAGACCAGAGGTTGAGATTGAATTGACCATTGCAGAGAAAGGAGTGCAGGGTCAAAATAAATCTTGAATACTTTTGATACATTAAGGATCTAATCATGCTTAGTTGCCTTTGGAACATACACAAAATTTTCTTTCTCATCCCACTGGTTCCAGTAAGCCTCTCTGTCCTTGGTGTGAATATTCTCTATACCCTGTTTATTTTTGTACAGGTTACAAATGTGTTGTCTTTACACAACTTGTACTGCATCATAGTTATAATCAGAAGGAAAGGGAAGGATATTTCAAAACACACTAAAATAAGTGTTGGGTTTTTTTCTAATTGGAACATATTGCAAAGACACTGCAATTTACTAAATTACTATGAGTTAATTCCAAACAATTTTTATTTGAATAAATTCTGGAACTATTTTAGTTTTATAGTAGCACACTATGAACACTAAGTACATAAGCATGTGAAATTTTTCAGCCCTGATAGGACAACCCTTTTAGCTGAAGAAATTGATCATTCAAGTTTTAATTTTTTCCCCATTCTTCTTACCAAGCATTTAACAACATACAGACCTTAACAAATGACAGAGACAAACATCTGTCCTTAAATAGCAGCAATTTTTTCTGCCAATAAAATCGGTTTTCTTCCCCTGCATTGAGCCATGAGTTGGCAACACAAGGGCTGGGTGAGCAGAAGACAGCACACAGAGAGACCCTCATTTATTGAGACTGGGGATTACCATCTGGTTTTCTGCTCCTGCTACAAAATGAGTCCTAATAATAGTATGGGGGGGTGGTGTGTGCTCAAAACACAGAAAGAACACAACGTCCTTTCTCTAGCTGAGCAGGTCTTGTAATTTATTTTTTTTAGTAGTATTTTAAAATACGCCATCCCTTTTTAGGAGGATGTATGTTCTTTGCCTCTTTAATTGCTCTTATTTTGCAAAGTTGAGTGAGAACAAGTCCTATGGCTTAGGTCACACTCATCTGGATATTATTTCCTATTGCTTCTGACAAACAAATTAGTGAGTGCCCCCCTAGTGAAAGGATTAACGAGGATTCCCAGCTCACTATACATTTATTGAACTAATGGCTGTGTTTGCTTTGGGTTTCTTAGTTTGGGCAAGGCCCTGACAAGTGACAGTACCTGAGTTCTGTGTGCCATTGGAGTGGTGGCTCTGGGCACTTCACTTGCCATTTGTTTCAGGTGCTTAGCAACTGTGACGACGACCCATCAGATCGTTGTGGCTCTGAAGGGCTTTGAAAACTTGGTGGTTCATGCCTGCTGGGCATACCAGACAGCTCTAGTAGCTGCTGGTCTTTCTCGTTGCAATGTCCTCTAAAAGTAAACGAGAGGTTATCTTTGTGTTTCAAAAAGACTAGCCTGTAGTGCACCTGGTCTGTCTTCCACAGGCATGTTTTGGATTTTAGCAGCTCAGCACAGTGCTCTTCCTTTTATGTTAGCTCCTCTCTAATCTCTAGAGTTGAGCACTTTCTTACCTCTTGTCCTCCCTCCCTTTCACTCACCATGGTTTTATTTTCTCTATTTTCTGACCATTAAAAATAATGATTTTATCTGATTAATTGTAAGACTTTGTATGCAATGATACGTTCTTTTCCTTCTGAACAGTTTTGAATAAACTTGTATTTAGATAAGTACACCTATGTTGTGAATGTTAGTACATATCAACACAAACTTTCTCCAAATGAAGCCTGATCAATTTTGATTTGCAGCTTTATTAGTGAAAAATACATTTACTGATACACTGTTAGGATTTTACATTTCTGTGTGAATGAACCTGAGAGCACATGAGAACTAAGGATAAATTTTGACATAAGATCTATCTGAGGCAGAAGTCAGAGCATATTTCCTTTAAAGCCTAGAAGGGGTGGATGAATATCCTAACATGAGTAAGGGGACTGTGACATGCTTGGCCTGGTTTGGG
This sequence comes from Pomatostomus ruficeps, assembly GCA_013400735.1. Lineage (NCBI taxonomy): Eukaryota > Metazoa > Chordata > Aves > Passeriformes > Timaliidae > Pomatostomus > Pomatostomus ruficeps. The sequence goes on from VYZT01044852.1 coordinate 80,785, forward strand.
AAACAGAAAGTTTCTACTTACAGCTCAGGATCATCAAAGGTGTATTTTCCACCCAGGGCCTCCTTGCGTTCCCTCATCTTTTCCAGAGAATGGTGAGGGAAGAAATTTGCCTGTGTGCCTGTGGACCAGCTCTCACAATGCAGCCATATCATCTTGTTTCCTTGATCAGAGCCTGAGCCAAACCCACTGCTCTCTCCCTCAGGGGAGCAGGAACCCTGTTTGCTGCCATCCCTACCCACAGCAGCCTGGCAGTAGCAACAGGTTTCTGGGGAAAACTCTGTGCTGCAGGCAGGGCTGTGCCAGTGGAAACAAGGCTGCCCAGCCATGAGGTGTGGAGCTGGGTGCAGGGAACCAACCCCAAGGCTTGGGGGCTGTTTTAACGAAATAGCCGAGGAAGGCATAGAGAAAACACCTTCCTCAGTGCTTCTTTCTGTCCAGATCCCCTGCTGCCTCCCCAGGGTTGGCATCCTGGAAGCAGCAGAAGAGAGTACACCAAGGGCTTGTCCTGCTGTAGTGCATTTCGTAGGAAAAGAAGGGTAAGACAAAACAAACAACAATAATTGCAAAATATCCCCGCTCTGAAATGAGGCAAACTGCCAGAGAGCTCTTATGCAAAAAAAAAAAAAAAAAGGAAAAAAAATTCTGGAGATTCAGCTCTCCCACATAAACAGCTTCCTTTCAAAGTCAGAGTCCAGGGCGAGCAGGCACACACTCATATACATTCTGCTCCTTGCTCTCTTCTCCAGCAGGCTTCAGATATCAAATATGTGCCACCCAATCAGTGTTAGCCACCACCAAACAGTGCAAGCTTGAAATTTAGCACAGTTTAGCACAATCTGTTTGGTTTGAGTAATTAGTTAATCTTCCCTGGTTCTGTCTTCCCATGCAGGAGGAAAGGAATTGTTACCAGAAGGTGATGCTTGCCAGAACACAGGGTGCCCTCTGACAAGCAGGGCTTCAACTCCATTAAACATCCCTACGCCCTCAGAACAGAAAACTCAATGTTCTGTATTCTTATGACTTGGAACAAGCAAATATTTCCTCACAAGCAAATATCTCCTCCTGTACATTTCTAAAGCGATTGCTCTTGCACAACAGCACTGTGCATTCAGGCAGTTCACTCTAATTATTGCTTTGTAACATTTTGCATCTGCTTCTGTTAAGTCACTGAAGTTGCTAATATGTTTTCTTGAGTTGTTTTATTTTTAAACAACTTGTTTCTGTGTCTGTCAACAGCTGCACTCTTCATTTTATGCATTTTGTATACATTCATTTTCCACCGTGTGTCTCGATCCTGCAGCTGAGCTCCAAACTGGAAGCCACAGAAACCCTTTGACAGGTTCTCCATTAGGCTTGCAGGTCATCCCTAATTTCAGGTTCTCTTCCAGACTCATAGAATTTGTTCTTGAATAACAATTAATACAATTTAACCCCCACAGAAGTGTAGCAACTGCTAGTGGAACTTTTACAAGGTTTTCTCAGTGTGCCAAAGAGCTCTCCAGCCTCAGCCAGAAGCAGGCTGGAACACGTGGGTGAGGTGTTTGAATCCTTAGCTGGTGTCACCCACTCTTCCAAGGTGGGGGTAAGTCTCTTCTCCCAGGTAATAAGTGATAGCACACAAGGAAATGACCACAAGTTGCACCAGGGGAGGTTTAAATTGGATATTAGAGAAAATTTCTTCACTGAAAGGGTTGTCAAGCACTGCAACAGGCTGCCCAGGGAAGTGGTGGAGTCACCATTCCTGGAGGCATTTAAGAGTTGTGTAGATGTGGCACTTAGGGACATGGTTTAGTGGTGGACTTAGCACTGCTGGTTTAACAGTTGGACTCAGTGGTCTCAGAGGTTGTTTCCAACCTTAATTATTCTATTGTGGATTCCATCCCATTTGTAGTAAAATAATGGAAGTCCAGAAAACCCACAGAATAAAAGTATAGTACTTTTAAAAGTGTATTGTAAGTTCATTTTTATAGTTCCAAATTAAATTCGTTTTCTATGAAACGTTTCAATAATTTTTAAAAATAACAGAGCTGTATCCAATGGAAAAAGTGTTGTCTAATACATCTCTGAGGCAATATCTATTGAAAACAGTCTGCAGCAAAATGTCTGATGTTCATAGGACTTGTCCTGATTTCTTTCTTTCTGTGGTTCTTCGGTGCATTTTCTTAAGTGTGAAATTGTTAGATTTAGTGGGTTCTTTCCTGTCTAAGTTGTATCAGTAATAATTTCAGGTGGTGCTACCTTGCCACAAACCAATGGCATCCAGTGACGGTGGCTTGCTGAGACTGGTTGAGGTGCTCAGATGGATGAGGACACCTGTATGCTCCATCATCCTTCTGCTGGTGTTTAAGAACATTCAAGTCACCAATTAAGCAATTAGATACATGTCAGTATTTGCTTGGTCTTATCTTCCTGATAAAATACCTAGGTAGTACTGGTTTGGACGAAACTTGGAGATTAAATACCTCAGCTGAAAAAGCTGAAGTTGGTATAACTGAGACAGTGACATTCTCTCATGTTGCTCTGTGTGTCTCTGTGTTATCCCTGACAGCACCAGCCAGCACTGTCACAATGCTCTAAGCAGGAAGGCACACTAAGCAAAACTCCAGTGATGTCACTGTACTTCGTAATTTTCAGCCACAAGCAGGACACGGGCACGCCAATTTTAAGATTCAGCTTTGGTAAAGTATGATTTTGAGAATGCTAAGCAGCAAAGGTGTAAGTTGCCATATATTGGTGGGATTCCATGCTTTTCATGACTTGGGGTGATAGAGCCTGCCCTGTCCCTGGCAGGTGGTGTGTCCAGAAGGCTGAGACGGGCTGTGTCTCTGGGGCAGAGAGGGTTAAGCCACTTTGAACAAAGGCTTGATTCATATCTTTTCTTCCTCGAAGGGAATGAGGGAAAGAAACAAAAGTAAAATGCAGCAAAAGCCGTTGTGAAACAAGCCCTTTGCTGTTTTCTGGAAAACAAGTATGTGAGAATTCATTTCTAGAGGCGCGCTGAAGCTGCAGGGCACCAGGGGGTGGCCACAGCCACTCTTCCTCCAGGGGCTGTCACTGCCCTGCCAGTGCCAAGGACTAAAATTGTCTGGCTTCTAAGAAAAGGACGTGGCCCTGACTGTGTGCCACAAAAAATGTCTGCTGTACAAAACCACAAGCTATTTCCCACTCCAAAGCAAAATCTTTAATAGTAGCTGTTCCCGTAGTAATTGGGGGAGGACTCCTTTCTGTCAGCATATCAAGGGTCTGGGGGGTGTCAGCCATCTCAGACAGGTGTTTGTCTGTGTAAATGAACATTCTTTTCATGGCCAGCTGAAAGGTCAATTTTCAGCCGACAATTGAAATGTTAAAATAAGCAAATGCATCTAGGGAAAACAGCTGCTAGTAAGTTTCTATGGTTCATAGCAGTGTTGACAAATTTTACCACAGACAACGAGTCTATTGATTCTGGCAGCACTCCTTGACCATCAAGAAAGTAGTTATTACAGAAATTTTTGGCATTGATTTATTAAGGGACGATTATTTAGTATTTGGACATCCAGAAAAGCAAGGGACTGCGCTTCTTGAAGCTGGAGGAACGGCATGAAACTGCAGTGGATTGCTCTCACACGGTTGCCAATATATGCATCTCAGCATAGAGCTCCAGCAGTTTCTTCCATGTGCACCAGAATGTGCTGCAAAATGGAAGTCTGGAAATGGTCATTACAGATTTCAGATAGTACCAGGTAAGGCCACAAAAAAGAATTTGGAACACAGGGAGCTGTGGACTTTTATTTTTCCTTGTATATAGAAAGCTATTAAATGAAATCACATGCCATTAGGCAAAAAAGAGAAATGTATATGTCTTTGAAAAAATGTGTTTGTGAGATTGCTACATCACAACTTTTAAAACCACTTTCATTCTGATAGTGCTAAACTCCATAAACTTTATATGAGACTTTTCAAAACGGGATTTGACCTTTTCAATCCAATTCAATGTTTTATTTGAATACACATACTGAAACATAAAATGATGACAACAATTATTCCTGGAAGGTATTAAAAGGTTGATCTGTATGCATAAATTGAATTATGGCTCTGGCAAAGGTGCACTATAAGCAAACAGACACAGTATAAACACTTTGTATTCCTCTAACATCTACTGCCAAGGTCCTCTAATCATTTTAAATCAGTTTAGACTGTTGCTGTGACATAGCCTGCCTGTACTCGATTACATGTGCACAAAATAAGAAGATTAAAGAAACTGTCAAGAGGACAAAAGTGGTTTCTTGAAAAACTTAGTGAGGGAAGGCCAGAAGTGAAGGTAGGGAAGATGGCACCAGCTGCAGTCTCGAGGACTGGCTGTTCAAATTCCTGAGTGACACAGAGAAACCATGGGGGAACCCAGCTGCCAAGAACTCCAAAGGCATTTCAACAGCACATTTGTGAAGTGTAATTTTGCAAAAGACTTATAAAGTGACCACACTGGGCAGGTTTTCCTGGGATTAGCAAAAGCCATGGTCTTGCCATGAAAACTGCTGCTCTGCCAGACCTGATGTTCTGCTACAAAGCGTAGTTTTCCTCATGGAATAGACGTTACAGTGTTCCTTGGATATTAGTGTTGTTAAATAACAACAATAACCACAAGGAAGCAGCTCTCCAACATGGAAAATTTCAGTATCCGCACAGGGCAAGGCTTGCTGCAGTGAAAATCAGTGTGTTAGAAAGGAGGACGAAGCAACCCAGCAGCAGTGTGTGTTGTGTCCTCCCACCCACCCCAGGAACATAGGAGTGCGTGTTTTGTTGCTATGCCTGTTACAAGTCAGCACTGAAAACTCACTGCCCATCCCAAACTATGTGCTTCTAGTAAGTAATGACAATTTAAAAAAAAACTAATGGGAAGGTATATCATAAAGCAAGGTCGCTGTTTTGACCCAGGTGAGTGCTCTGGGGGTAAATGCATTCAAGACTTGGAGACACATCCATCCTGCAGTAATGAGGAACCACCAAACGCAGTGCCTGGACTGTCCAAGTCTCTTTGCCTCTGTAAAAGTGACTGTGTCATGTAAATCAATGTTGATCTTGTTGCAGGACTCCAGGACTTGATCAGAAAAAGGAGAATATCCCCCAAACACTGCATTTTAATAACACAGAGGTCAGTTTGTGAAGAATAAGACAAATGCTGTTATTCTAATACAACTTTTAACCTTCAATCTGTGTGAGGTTTACCCAGGGTCCATGTGCTGTTGGCAGCAAATGTGGGATGCACTGTGAAGGTCCAGAGCTGGGGAAGAGGTTTTGGCTATATTTTATCCTGTGTCTTTGGACTCTTTCTCTCTAGGACATCTTCCACAAACCATGTCCAGAGTGCCAGCTGTATGCAAAAGAAGGAAGATCCTTGGAAACCAGATGGCCTGAACCAAGCTGAGAGGGGAGAGAAAGGACAGACAGCCTAGGTAGGTGATGAAGCATGTGTTCTACAAAGCCAGACTGCCTTAAGCTAAAGCAAACAAAGCAAGCTGGGGAAAGTCACAATGGTTTAGATTTCCTAAGTACAACAATTTTTATTTTATTTTGAAACAATTTTCCCTTAAGGAATGTCCTTTCATTTTAAGCTAGAGAAGGCTGACAACTCATCCTATGAAAATTTTTTCCTTTTGCTGGAAAGAATTAAATTTTTTTTTTGGCTAATCCAAAACATTATTTTCCCTTCTCATATTCATAACCCACCTTTCAGTATAACTCCCTCACCATTTCAGCCCAGTATTTGCTGGTTATTTAGAAAAAAAATAGATTTTCCATAGTTCTCTTATTATTTTTGCTAAATAACCTGATCTGATGTGGCAGTTTGTATGCTTTAGAAATTTCTCAAGTGCTCAGATGACATGAAATGGAAATTAAACCTAACCTGAGCTGTGCCAAAACCATCAGTGCCAAAACATGGTGCTGGAAGGTGAATGGGCAACTCCTTGACACCCCTCCCCCTGTGCTGGTAAGCTGTAGGAGTTAAGTTCAAAATTCTTGGTACAGCATGCACTCAGCTCAAAAATCTTCCCAAATTCCTCAAGAAAACCTGGAGGTCTTTGGTAAAAGACCTGGCAGCTTTGTGTGTTTTTTGATGTGAACAGGAGAGAGTGAGTGCACCCTGACCAGGAGGGTCAAGCCCCTGTGGGCCAGAGCAAGAGGCAGAGACTGTGCTGGGCAGTAGGAGAATATTTGTTTTACACTTAGATAAAAAGTTTTGTACCAATAAAGACAATTCAGCCCTGCTACAGGTTGCTGGGGAGTGAGGTTCCCATTCAGGAAAGTCTTTAAGGATACCCATCAAAATAGTATGGCTGCTTCATCCTGGGCTTTGATGTCCTTCTCTGGTCCTGTTCAGATTCTTCTCTGTATTTTTTCTATTGTTCACAAAATATTTGTTAGCTGTTTTGTCCTCTCCTGCCATGACTTTTCTACAGTTCTCACTTCTGAAGCAATTTTCCTCCATTTCCTGTGAAACAGCATTCCCTGACTGTTAGCACTCTAAGCCTCTAAACAGAGGAAAAAATAACAGCTGGAACATCACCTATCTAATATCATATCCACAGGCAGAGGAAATCCTCAGATGTTACAGGGAGACTGGGCACCTCCTGAAAGTATGGCTTTCAAAGAGTTTAGCAGGATCATGCCTTCACACCTCATCTTTTTAACAATCCCAAATTACCCTGCAGGCCACTTAATCCATTTCTGTCCCAGCCATGCTCAAACCTATCCCACTATCCACACACAGCTTCTCCCAAATCTTGCCTTGATTAGTAATTCTCATGAAGGTGGAAGTTCTCTGTGATGCTTGATCCAGGAGTTTGCTGGTGGTCATAAGGTCCATGCACAGGGACCCATGAGTGCCAATGACACAGAAGTGACTCCAAGAGGATTTAGGAATCCACGTGGTGGTGGAGGTCAGGGCAGGCAGGGCAGTGATGTTGGCTGCAGCCCTGAGAAGAGCCTCAGAGTGTTTTGCTCTTCTGACACCAGCAAAGTGAATCACCATGGTAAAGTCTGAGATCCATTTGTGTCTATTGCTGGGAACAGGAAGAGGAGCGAGTAAATAAGACTGGATGTGTTGTGGCTAGCTGTCTTTCGGTCTGTTTGATCACTTGAAAAGACAGATGACCGCTTACTTTAGGCTATTACGCATGTTTGTTATACATAAGGATTCATGGACTTTCAGTTATGCTTTTTTTAAAAAAGACTTGCTAGAATTATACTGAGATTAATTAAAATTCTGTGACTGTTCTGAATGAAGGTAGCAGTAAGTCTCAAGGCACTGGGCAAATTCACAGCTCTCTACACTGCGCTGTTATTTCCTTATATTAAAAGACAACACCAACTCACAAGAAGAGAAATGTGGATAAATAACGTGTTAATCAATGGCAAATGTAAGCATAGACGTGTATATAAATAAATGTTCATAACTTCATTATGATTTATTACCAAAGCCAAAATATTTCCAGAGGAGTAATTTTCCATTGGAGGAGAAAATTCTGTGGAGCTGTAACAACACAACAACTTTTACACCTTGTTTGGAATAGGAAAATTTTATTCACATATGAAAGGCCAAGTAATTTTATTCCATTAATTACTAGAAGTTCAGAAAACAATTAACTGTGGGCAAATCCTAAGAAATTACTTGTGTCAGAACTTGTCCAGAGAAATTTACTCACAGAAAGTTCACATTGAACATCACACTCAGTAACTAGCAAAATACATTTTTTAATGATGATAATTTATGACATAGAAAAAGAAACTAGTAAAAAAAAAAAAAAGAAAAGATGTTGCTTTGCACATAAATCTCTATTTTGTAGCTCCCTATGTCAAGACTTTTGTGGGGGGACTGAAAGCAATCATCTGGAAGTTAGGGCAAAGTGGAGTGTTTCCCAGATGGGTGGAAAGTCCCATCTTACTGCATAACAGTAGTTACAAAGAGGTGAGAGAGACTTTTGTAGGATCTTGGGAGTGTTCTTTGGGTTTCCTGATGTAAACAGGAGGCATTAAAGACAAGCAAACTTTAACCTTCGCGATAAACTGAAGCACGGAACTCAGTTGCTCAGAAGGCTGCAAGAGTTTGGCAGAGACTGTTGAGATTTGTCTAAACCATATAAACTGAGAAAGCTGTGACAGCTCAGGTTTAAGAGAGCTCCTGAAAACTTATACTAGGACACCTCTTCCAAAAATGTTAAGGAAACCAGATATTTTAAGGTCAAAAAAGGGTGGGAACTGAGATGTTCTACAGTCTTGCTTAATGCTCTGCTCTGCTTATTGACTGGAGAAACAATTTGGTTAAAAGGTGGTGGAATTTCTTTTTGTTCCTCTCACTGAGTTGCTGAAAGGCCAAACACTCATTAGTCTGTGGATTTTTAGAGGGAAAACCTTGTTTTTCTCAAGAAGCAAGGTAAATTGTAAATAGGAGCCTTCCTACAACCAAAACATGAATGTTTAATTCACTCTGAAAGTAGTGAAGTAGTCAAAGTAGGCTGAGCCTTACGACTCTCTGAACTGTCTTCTCACAGCTATGCCCCTTGCAGGCTCTCTGAGGTCCTGCTGCCCACCACAGGCCCAGATGCAATCCTGGAGTCACAGATCCCTTGGGACCAAAGGTCAGCCCTGCAGTGGTTCGCACTGCAGCATCCAATGCCCTCACCCTGCAAACTGAGATTGTAGCAGATCTCCTTCCACCTACTGCTCTTCTGCACTGGGGAGGATAACTCACAAAATTGTATGTGAATGGCCCAGTGCAGGTAGTGGATTTCAGCCCCCTGGACCTGCCTGTAGGAGGAATTTGGAATGTTAAATGTTATTTATCTCAAGCTTCTCTTTTTGCTTTTTCTTATCTGCCTGCCTTAATTCTCAAGGTCTAAGGAAACTGCAAACACAGACACCCCAGCCCCAGAGGCAGGGGATGTGTGTGAGGTGTTCCTGTGCTGTGCAGTCCTTACAGGATGGATTCTCCCACTCTCCCCTGCTTCTGTGTGGGCACATCCAGGCCCCTGCCCAGGCGGGGGGCTGACACAGCCCATGAGTACAAGCTCTCCCAAAGGCAGGAGCAGCAGAGCTGTGCACAGGTTGCACTCCTGCAAAGCTGCCTGGTGAGCAGTCAATGACCTGGGCACGCTCACTGCTGTAAACTTCAACTTCCTCGACTTGGGAAATACAAGGAAAGGCAAGGGGGAGGGAGTTACTTTACAGCAATTCCTGCAAAGACTGTGATTCATTTATTTGTTCTTCTATGAACAGCCTAGCCAGATGACTGAGGCAGATCTGCAGACTGATGACCCAGAAACAGTGGAGATACTTTTCATATGTGGTGGAAAGGAAAAATAAGTTAAAAGCGATATACAGACTGTTACCTTCCTATTTCCAGTGCTTTACCTCCCAGCACAAGCCCTGGCCTACATCAAGGATATAGCACAGATTTGCTCAGGGGTTTTTATTGTTTTTTCTACCTCTTCCTCATCTCAGGGTGGGAAAGTTGAGGTTACCTACACCTGTGACTTTTGAAATTTGCAGCACGTGAGCTCACCACAGCTGCTGGGTCTCTCAAGGGGGTGGGTGAGGGTGGCCTATTTCCTTTTCTTGTTGAAGTTCAAGCTGCTGAGTTGGAGGCTGCTGGTTTTACTACGCTTTTCCTTTCCCTCAGGTAAGACATTTGTGCTTGCAGGGCAGGTAGAAAGGAAAAGGAAGGGTGTCAAGTGTAATAAATCTGTTTTGGTAACTTGGGCTGCTGAGCTCCAGCTGGGGAGGCAGGAACCTGTCTCTTCCCTTATCAGAGGATGGGTCTGTGAGGTGGCTGCAGTGGCTTCTGAGGAATTGAAGATAGACTGGATAAATATAGGAGAAAAGAGTGGTTCAGTGTAGGGGGGAAAGTGCTTCTTGTTGTTGCTTCAGGTCTGTTTGTGAAAAACCTTTCTGTGAACAGAAAGCATCAAGCTGCACTGCAAAGTCAGTGTGAAACAACTGCAGACTAACTGGTTAAACCGTGACTAATATCAACCTGGTGCTAAGATAATGCAAAGGGCTTCAGTATTTTGTTTGATTGTTTGCATTTTTTTTTACTGCAGTGGTATTTCCTGGTAGGTTGTCTGTGGTGCTACTGAGTTGCTCTCAACCTGTGATTCCTTAGTGCCAGTGAAATGTATTTCTAGGGGTACTCTGGGTGCCTATGGAACCCAACGTGCCTCATTCCAGCACCTGCTTGTGAAAACATGTGGCAGGATCCTGTAGAGGGCAAGATTCCCAGCCTGTGTGTGTGCATACCTGTGGGAGCCTGCAGTCATAAATACACTCAGCCTCTTGGCTGAAAAACTCCAAATATCTCTGTTTTCTGGTCTTCCTCTTGGAATGCTGGCATTTTTTTAAAGAAAGGTCCTTTTATGAAATACATCTTGAAATTAAGCTCCAAGCAGCATGTGACCCTAGCATTACAAATTCCTTTAGAGTCCTCAGTCATGTAATCCTGTGTGCAGCATGCAGGGCAAGGTGGGAAAGTTCTTCTCTTCCCATCACATTCCTCTGTCCAGGTGGCTAGGCAGTATCTGACATGGAGGTGTTGTGCAAACAACACCTTCAAACCCAACACCCTTGTTTGACCCTTTAGTGATTGTAGACATGATTTTCAGGAAGTGGCCCTGCATAGTTAAAAATTCATACAAAGATCAATATTATGCTCTTTGATTTCTTCAATTTTTTAAAAATATTTCCTTGAGTATATGAATATTTTCTAATTCCTGTACCATGATATAGGCTGTAATTGTAGAGGCTAATGCAGGTCCCTTCTTACATGGCTTGCAATAGGAGAATATTGGCTTCTCTCCATAAAACACTAAACAGGTCAGTCTCCATAATCCATCAGCTGGCTTTCTCACCACCATTTTTACCCTTTTCCAGTCTTGATTCTGCCAGAGACTGTGGGACACATCAGACCTTTATTCCACACCAAGTTCATAAACCTTGACAGGGTCAAAATTACTGAAAAGCATATAATGTGTTTTCCTAGTGCTTTCTCTCTCCTAATTAGCTTTGGTTTGTAATTTCTCATAGTTAGCACAATGTACCCACATTTCCACCATAAATGCTGCTGGAAAGATGTACTTCACACCCAGTACTATTTTTAAACGCTGAGTTTTCCCAGAGGTTGGAAATAGCTTAGATGAGTGACCTTTCCCTGGAGGTGGGCCATGACAAGGCCTCTTTCCTCAATGAACAGGAGGAATCCAGAAAAATGAAGGGAAGCGTCCAAGTAATCTTTGCAGTGAGTGACAGTGTGTGAAGGGAACCTTCACTCAGCAGTCAAGTTTGATTGTTTATATATGTGGCAAAAAGAAACTTGGTAGAGAAGAAAGAACAAGAATGGGTGTGTTTAGCTGCAAAGAGGGTCAAGGAACAAGGTTTGGAGGAGGCAAAGAAAGTCACAGAAGGTCAATCGCTGATTTCTATGGAGTGCTGGAACTATTGGGGAAAAGGAGGTGCAAAGCAATGTCTTAATCCAGTTGTTTCTGTAGTATCTCTGTGCAGCCTGCTGGGGTGTGTGTTTGCTTAAGGGATGCTGCAGGACTTGCTGTCACTGTAGTAATGCCAGAGATGCAGTGAAATTCACATTTAGTCATATTGTGATGAAAGGGATGTTCGTATATCGTATCATATCATATCATATCATATCATATCATATCATATCATATCATATCATCCTTTCCAACACAGAGAATCCTCTGTGATTATATAACTGGTGTTGTGTCCAAAAGAAACAGCAAAGAGAGCAACTCACATAGCACAGGGATGAGCCATGGTACAGGGTAGGGAAAGGTTTGATCCCTGTTCTGTGGGAGTGTTTTCCCATCAGCAGTGACCAGAAGGAGGTCTGGACTGCGAGTGCCCTCCTTCCCGAAAAAGTCCATTATGTTTTTCACCTATTTCCCCCTTTTACCCTGATGAGTGTCTCAAGCAAAGTTGGAATTCTTGGTGTAGTGGATGGAGCCAGATGCCTTCCATTAGACTGTATGGCTTGGTAACTGGATAAGGTGACACCTGTGGGTTAAAACCCCCATAAAGATTTGAACCTGACTTGCTGCCTCACTTCTCAGTGCTCTGAGTGCTGACGAAAGGGAGCTAAAATGCCCCCCCTTCCTCCTACCTGGAAGTGCTTTTATGGCCTCAAACTCTTGCACACCCACAAGCCAATTCTGGAAACACAGGGCTGTGAGTCAAGTAACTTGGTGGTCTTGGGCCTGAAGAGGTGTAGATTGTCAAGGAAATTCATGACTCCTGGTGTGCTCTAAATACCACGACTAGAAAAAAATTAGCAGAAATCCTAAATCAATGCTTAACTCTCCTGCTTTGTTGTTTCTCCTCCTCTGTGCTGGGAGGAATGTACTTCACAGGGGACCAGAGAGATAGCATGTTGAATTAGACATGGATTTCTGATCCATGACTTAGAAGAACCTTTATGAACATTGGAGAGTCCTCTTTGAAGTTCCTCAAGTGCAGATAAAAATAGTTAATGACATGTAAAGGCAACCTCTTAATCCTGTAGGGGAAAAAAAAAAAAAGGCAAGACTGCAGTTCCACCTCCAGAGTTTCACCCTGTTGAAAAGCAGGGGTTGGCTGCAAAGTATGTTGCCAGACAGCTGGTTTGGGCTATGCTGGACTGTCTGGGTCCATCACTGCTGAACATGTGGGATGGTGGCATCACTTTGCTGGGAAACCTCTGTATTTCACACACGGGCGGGGTGTCACCCTGTAGGTGGAAGCTGAGGCTGTGGCATAAGGTGCAAAGTAGTTTTCCTAAGAGGTCACAAAGGTGAATTACCCTTGGCAAGCTTTCCCCAGGGTCTGTCCTGGCTTGGGAGAACAACATTGGTCAGGTTAATTGGGGGATGAGTTTCCTGACAGTGAGGGTGTAGGGCCTCCACTTTGTGCATCTGTACCTCATGTCACCAGAGTCACTCCTGATTTTTATGTGCTGAAATGTCAGCGGGATCCTGCCCAGTGTGCTCAGCACCCTGCCCTTGCACAGACTTTAGTTATATGTGAGGTTTCTCTGGATTTTTCCCTTGCTGTGTTCAGTGATCTTGGGCTGATCTGAGACCTCCATCCAGGTAGCTCTGCAGTCTACAGAGCAAAAACTGAGCAGCTTCCTCCAGTGGTGCCCCTGGTGTCCATGTGTAAGTGTTTATACACACACACATTGTCTTTCTTTCCAGCTCCTTCTTTTTGTCCTCTTTTTCCATTTGGTTCTGCTTTGCATTTTATTTGCAATGTGTTGTCCTGTTGTGAGTATTGCTCATGCATGTTGAGTTAGGGTTCCCCAAGGAGTCTGTCTGGCACTGGAAAATTAAGGTTTTTTGGCTTTTGCACTCTCAAGGCCCTTTATTATAAGCTGGGGTTTTTGCTCCGGGGTAGTAGGATGTTGGGAAGAGCTGAAATGTGGCACTGCTGAGAATCAATTAGTGTAAAAACTGCTCTAGTACCCAACTACGTGCTGATTACTCTGCCCCCAAAGGCAAATATGTTTGCAGTTTAGGTCACAAGTGAAATAAGCCTGTTGAATCTCATTCTAACATGTCACTCTCTTTATGGACTTTCTTCTCCACCTCAGCGCTTACCTCTAGACATGTGAATTTTTTTGTTGAGAGCTGGGAAAAATACTTTGGAATAGCAGATCCCTCCCTTGCTTTCCCCCAAGAAAATAGGGAAATTGTCTTGCAAATACCAAATTGATTTATTTCAAAGTGTTTTGGTTTGGCAGACACCAACAAGGAGGCTGGTTCTACTCACAGTAGAAAGGTGGTATCTCATCTTAAATCTTCAAATTGGACTTACTCTACATAAGGAATATACATAAGTTGGTCCTCACTGCTTGCTGTGGAGATTTGAGAAATGTCTTGCACATCCCAGACATGCGATTTCTTTTCCTTTAAAAGTCCCTGTAACACTGGCTTTGCTTCCACACTTGATTTACACACTAAATTGAAGAATCTACTCTGACTCTAATTAAGAGATTATTTTAATTAGTTAAGGAATGTATCAGCCTCTCTGCTTTTGAATACCTTTGTGCATCCCAAAAATATGGCAATGGTTAAATATTCTGCCAGTCTGGAGGTGAGCAGCTTTTGGGCTTTGTTGGATCCCAGAAAAGAATGGAATGTAGAAGCCTCATTAAATGAGGACCCTGCTGCATGCAGCCAAAGGCATTGCCTGTTGTGGTCACCTGTCCTCTCTGATTGTTTGCAAAAGTCACTCTCTGCCCTCAGTTATCATTACACTTTGACCAGGGGAAGAGATCTCATTTTTGCACCCAGCTCTGTGGCACCCAGGTCTTACTGGCAGGCAAAGGGTGAAAATGACAGGAAGTACTTTCTTCCTTTCCCGTGTGTCCATTTCTATCTACCCAAAATTGCATCCAAATTCTGGCTGATGGCTTGATATGGCCACTTTCTCTTTCCTCCCCAGAACACCCTTGTAAAGCCTCTTGGCAGCTTTGTGATATGAAAATGTGGTATCAATCCAAAGGGCATTCTTTAATGTAAAACTGTAAAAATGTACAGTGTCTATCCCACTTTGTCTCTCACTCTTCTCCCTGTTTCTCTTGCAGGCACTTGCATAGCATTAGGGAAAATTGGTTGCATGTCCTTTCTGAAACAGATTCCTATTCCAAATGCTTAGTTTTGGGGAAGATAAAGCTCTGCCTCCCCATGGGGAAACAAATTCACCTCCCCATGCAGCGCAGGGTGGGGAGATGTCGGCACGTTGCATAACTGTGCCAGTGTTTCCTTGTTGCTTTACCAACTAAATGTGAGTGTGCACATGCCCAAGGCTGCTGCACTCCAGAGCCCTGTGCTCTGCCCTGAGCTTGTGCAACAACAGGGAACGCCAGGTAAGCCCAGGCTCTAAGGAACTGCTCTGGCAAGAGTTATGCTGCTGGGGATGTTAGCACATCACCTGGGTTTCTGCTGACCAGACCAGCTCTTAGTCTGCTAAAAGAATCTAAAATGCTACATCCTTTGTTCTCTTTGCGATAAAGTAACTTGCACATAGCTGGAGCAAACATCTTTGGTCTGGATTTCACTTTACTTTGCAGCTATGCAGAGTCACAAACAACTCCGGTTACTTACCATACAAGTGAGTAAATTTTCCCAGTACATATTTGGGTCTGTTCTTGTCATGTTTGAGTGCTGTCAGAGCAGGAGGTGCTGGAGCCCACTCTGTCCATGCCTGACCCTTCCAGTTGGAGCAGGGCTGTATGAGACCATTCCAAGTGAAGTGTTTCACACCAGGCAGTGAGGCCAGTAAGACTGAACTGTGCTAGATGGAATCAGATTGTATTTGGAGCTGTGGTTTGGGGATTTTCTCTCTCCATGTGCAGCTCCTGATGGAATGGGTTTCCCAAGGTCCTGTGTGCAGGCCTGTTTATTTTCCCCATCTAAACCTTTTCTTTGTAGGGCAAGTTGGAGAACAATGGGGAGCAATGGTCTGAAACTGAGCAGAGTGGGGGGAAAAAGTAGGCTATGTGTCAGTAGCAGTTTCATAACTGTTGGAAACTAGTATGGGAGCATTTGCCCCTGGGAAGAGGCTGAATCTTTTTTCATCAGATACAAATGAGGCAATGCAAAGGAGGAGGAGGAGGATTCTATTAAAATTAGAGGGGGGAGGAATTTGATGGCATGACTTGGGCTGGAGGAACTCTCACAATCTGTCCTGCCTTATTTAATCAGTATAGGTCAAAGATTTGATTATATGGTGTTCCCTGTTAGAGAGGTTTCAGCATATTGTCTTCCTTGCTCACATGTACATGGTACCCTGCTTTATCAGAATCTCAAGTGCTGCCTGTCCTCCGGGAGGGGGATGCCTGGAAAGAGCAGTGAGCTGCAAGTGGCTGGTGTGAGCATTTAAGCTAAGCACTAGTTGACATTTGCTGTTGTGGACAACAAGAGCTTTGCCAAACCTGGCCTGAACATTGGCTGTGACTGGAGAATGGCACCTGGTCAAGTTACAGTGCAAAAAGTTGTACAGTGCTACTGTTAAGCAGTTGAGCCTTGTGAGCTCTATTTAGGGCTTGTACTTATGAAGCAACTGGAATAACATGTTGGGTATGGTGGTAACTCCTCCTCTCTGGCACTTGAATTTAGACTTGGATTTTATTCGGTTTTTTGACCAGGACCTCAGCTGTTCGCAAAGGGGCAAAGCAAGGCTTATGATAGTGGTTCTGAACATCCCTGGGCACAGAGCTCCACCTGACCTTGGGATTGTCCTTAGATCTATACCAGGAGGTTTCTAACATAGCTGAGGAGGAAGAAGACACATGTCCCCCACTTCTGTTTTTTATTTCCCCCTCTGGTCTAAGTGGATGATAGAATAAAATGGGAATTGCCCTTAGGTAACCTCCAGGAAGCAGAATTCTCGTTAGTTGGCATGGCTTTATGAATGGATGTATAAATGCTACGTGAAGGCCACCCCGGCTGAAGGGGCCTGACTCCTCCAGTGGTGCCGACTGAGCTTATCCAGGGCTGCATTTGCACTTGACCCATTTGGACAGCCTTGCCTGCTCCTCCTGTGAAATTGTCATCCCTGTCCCTCTTTGTCTCAGCTCTGAGGAGCACACCATGACCATACAGAAGAGTGTCCATGAACTGTATGCTCTGGCATTTTCCTGTTCCAGTCACTCCAGGGATAATAAATAGCAATGGTAATAAATAAAAGCAGATGCTATAGAGTGAAGCTTATGTATGACACATTTTCCAATGTACACACGTTCTGGTACATGAAGTACTCTCTCTCTCTCTCTGCATGTATGGTGTAGTTTCTTCTCTGATACCTCTCCAGCATACTCCTTCTGTGGCAGGAAACTGGGGTGCTTGGGCTCAGGAGGGAGGCAAAGTAGCCTCTGCAGATGTGGGTATGGGCAGATGCACCTATAGGCTGCAAATAAGTGGTCTGAAAAAGATATTCATGCTGAAGGAGTCAGTCTTCCTTACTCTGATGTACATGCTTCTGCCTTCATGTTTATAAGAATTTTTAAGTGAACAGAAATTTTCTTGGGTTCGTATCAGTTAGTGGAGCATGAAAAAAGTTTAAGTGATTTTTAATCTCATGAGATGAGGGCCTCCCTAGTTGTAGCTCCAGGTTGTGTATGCAAAGCTAGGTAGTGCCACCCTTGAATAGCAAGTACAGTGTAATACAAGTGTCATACGCTGTCTCGTGTTTTACTGAGGCCCTCAGCTGAGAGGGTGTGTGTGGGGCAATATGAACATGCTTGTAACGCTTTAGGGCTTGAACTAGTTCCATGTGGAACCGGCTGGGGTGTACCTGGGGAATAAAGCTCATGTGTGCAGCTGCAGAGTACTCCGGTCAGAGTTAAATGGGCTTGCTGCATGAAGCACTGCACACACCTATTCAATATCCACAAACATATGTGCATTTATATCAAATTCAACTAATTCACCACTCTTGACTTTCTCTTACTTGATCTGCAAAAGAAAACGGTACTGATTTGGACCACATGACCCCTTTGTAGTCTCTTCCAACTTCATCCATTCTGTGATTCTGATTCTGCCTCACACCTACTGAAGTGGAATGTTTTGTTTCAGATTAAGTGAAGAATATTCCATTAAGTGAAACCAACTCGGCTTAAACTAGTGAGCCTGTTTTTAGGAGAAATCTTCAGTTTTATGAATGGTTAGTCTTGAACCTTCAGTGTTCAGCAGTAAAGTTTGCTAAACCAAAACCAGAAATTCAATGAATTAAATAGATTTGGTCTTCAATATCAAGAAGAGACTAACAAGACAAAAAGAAATAAACGTCATGTTTTTAATGCTGATTTTAACAGCCTCACATGAAGACAAAGCACCAGATGTTGAGTCTCTCTCAGCAAAGCCTAACAGCACTGGCTGACCAGACCCACCTTGTTTTCAGTATTCATCATTGAAGGGATACTCTGGATGGTCACGCCACCTGTGGAGAGGTCAGAGTGGACAAGTGAGCTCCTTGCGTGAAGCAGGATATCAAACCACTGCAGTTGTCCTGTGCCCAGCAAACCTCTCTCTTGCAATATATATGTGGCCTTCATGGAAGGCTCTTCTCCTTATTCAGAAGCTGTTCTGCTCTGAGTAACTGTCCCTGCAGGGCTGGAAGCAAACCTGTGTGTTTAAGGAGAGGACAATGAAGGACCATTTTTCAGGCTTACAGACTGCATACCTTAAGAAGAAATGGGGAAAACCAACAAGAGTCTGGATGTCAGCTGTTCTCACTATTTAACTCAGGTGGGTGGAAGTGTTGTAGGAAAGGGGGATAGCTTTGCCATGTGTGCATGGTGGAAGGGGAAGACTTTGTTCAGGTGTCTAGAAAGAGCCCTAGAAATAAGGGCTATATATGAAGAGGAGGTGGAGACACCAGACTGTTCTACTTTGCTTATGCCCTTAGAGTTGGCATGAGTAGGTCTGGGTCTGGGGTGGTGCTTTCCCCAAGCAGCTGCCATACCTAAACTAGGTCTGGCCTTCCTCTAGCTCAGCCTACATGTAGATGCTCTGCCAGCATCTACAGTGGCAGAGAATTTACAAAATAAGCTTTGGGATGACCCAGTTCAGGGGAGAAAGGGATGTTCATGCATGCATCCTAACAAAGAGACATTTCAGGCTTTGTTTTCGTAACTGTGTGCTCAGGGAAGATGCGTAATCCAGGATCATTATAAAAGGCAAGAAGAAAATTCCCAGGGTCAACTTCAGGTGAAAAAATAACACTGTGTTTGCCCATTATCGGCTGACTTGAGAGAGAGGTGGCTGTTTTCTGTTGTGGGTTTTCTTGTTTGTTTGAGATGATGATGCTAAATCACAAGCCCTGGCTTGACAAACACTTTCCATTAGCTAAATGAAAAATTTCTGAAGAGCATTCTCAGGTGCACCATGGCAGCTGGCTGCCTTGCCTTACAGCAGAGCACAACAAATACTGGCATTTATCCAGCTGTGAATTGTTCCAGTCTGGGAAGGACACATTTCACAATATTGAAGGTAACTAACTGGAAGGCATCAAACATTTTGAATTGGTTGTGTCAAAACATTTCATTCCAATATTAAGCCAAGATCAAATGTTTACATATTAACAGATTGATTTGGTTGAAAAAAAAGCCCCAAAAAACGAAACAAGCCACAACACTTTGGCTTGTTTGACTTCAGTATAATTTGATAATGTCTGAGTTGCCAGTGTCATTATCTCTGCTTTTCATCTGTGGAGCATGCTTGCTAATCAGATCTCAGATATTCAAAAATCTGAGTCCTTTGAGTGAAAATTATTCACTTGGAGGAGTCAGTTCAGCTTGGCATAACTGGTAAGGAAAAACATCCGTTGCAGAGAATGGGAGCATAAAATAAATGAAGCAGATAGATTAATGTAAAACTTGCCCTGCACAATGCTTCTAGATTTCTCCAAGAGGAGAAGAAACAATTTCAGATTAAGATTTCCTGAAGGACTCTTATCTTTATAAAACCTCAATTTTCTTCCCAGATACTTAACTTGTTAATTGATTCAGCTGATTGCATCACCCTGTTTGTATGGGCTTACTCATACTGTCAGAACAACAGGTTTGCACACAGTACCCTTATGGCAGCTGATAATCAGAAGAACCAGAGAAAAGCTGGATTTTTCCATTCCTGCTGGCATTTGTATCCCAGCAGCCAAAGGTTTTACACAAAGTTGACTAACCAAAAGTCTTTCTGTATCGTGGATTGACTTTTTCAGAGATATATTGCTGGATGAAATAAGAAATGTGTTTAGGCTGGTAATTTGTCTGATGCAGTGTCAATTCCAGACACCTCAGTGTGGTAACGCACAGTAGACATATATATGTATATATATAAATCTGTATATCTGCTCCTTACATGGCAATATCACTTTTCCAATAAGGCTATTTTTCACAGCTGAGATCAGACTGTACTCAAACATTTTTGCCCAAACATGGAGCTCCTGTGAAAACTAGAGCTGCCAATGCCCATCCTATGCATCTTGTTTTCCTTATACTTGGTAGACTCCTGTGACCAATTTCAGTCTAATAAAGCAAAGCATTTAATTCATTAGGTTTTTAGATTGGTGGCTTAGGAAGTTCTTCTCCTGTGGGCATTTGCAGCCTCTAAACTTTGCTTCTGGAAAAAGCTCTTGCATTTGCACCAAGGTTACATTTTGTGTATATAATCTTTAAAATTTAAATTATGCTATAATTCAATTTTGCTATATAAAACCAAACTGTTTCAGATATCAAAACACACTTAAGCATCTCCTAGGCCATTTGTGAGAAGCCTTCTCTAACTAAGTACTGCTAATTTATGGAAGGCTTTTTTAAATTTTAAGAAACTAAAGCTTCAGAGCACCTGGCTGAGCTTAAATGTGAAAGATGAACTCCATTATGATGCTTTTAACTTAGTGCATATTTTTGATCATATTTATGCAGCACAGTAAGTGGTTTGTTTGTTTCTTTCCAACATTTCCCCATATCTTTTGAGCAATGGTCAACATTTTAGAGTGCTATTGATGCTGTTACCAATGCTTTTCATTTCACGCTACAGTTTGGCAGGACACAGATAATCCAAGGCAAAAAGAGAAATGCATGGAAATTAATCTCTAGCATTTGGCTACATATTGAGTGCCCTGAAAAGGGGAAAACAAAGTTTGGCCATAAACCCTAGATGTTTTTGAGCTGAAGGAAAAACAAACAGCCTCATCCTCTGGAAGACGGGATGATGGGTCAGTCTGAGCTTTCAGGTGAAGCAAAACTGTATTGGGTGGTAAGCTTTAGCTGGCAAGCAGCAAGAGATCAAGCCTTGTTAGTTCTAAGAAGAGGTAATTAGGAAGCGATCTAGCAGCCAAACAAGCTTCCTGTTTTCCTGTTTTTCTTAGAAGAAGGAACAACTCAATTTTATTTGAGTTTCAGCTCCCATATCCACACTTCTAGACGAGGATGATGCTGTGCCTTATCAGTGTCTGAGGCTGTCATTCCTGCATAGCAGAGAGTTTAAGGAAATGGAATAGAGATGGAATAGCCAGATACAGTCACTTTCTAATATATGGGCTTTGGGAACCTGAGCTGTAGGCACGTATTGTACACTTATTTTTGCAGTGGGTCTGGGAGCATATTCAGGCTGCATTAAAAGTCTCTCATGTTTAAGCCTTACCTTAAAATAGGGTTGTTTATGCAAAAGTTAATATTAGAAGGAAGTGATTTTTTTTTTTTTTAAATTTTCTGAAAGGACAGGAATGCTCTGTGAGGATCTAGGATTTCTCCTGTACTTACATTAACAGTTCCACATAACGAACGTTTTTGTTCAGGGCTTCAATTTCTTTCATCTCTTTCTCAGTGAGGGAGAAGTCAAAGATCTAATGGAAGGAGATGTTGGGAATGAGTTAGCATTTCTTGTCATAGTCCACCTCCATATGTTCCAGACCCCAGAAGTACAATCCCTCCTTCTCTCTGTATCTCTCCCACAAACCCATGCTTACTTGCATTTGCAGGAAAGTCTCGAGGACATGAATAAGCCCAGTCACATTTGCCTACACCCTTTTTGCAAGGAGAAGGTAGTCTGGCAATACTGAGCCACCAGCTTTGAAAGCAGTGTATTTCTAGGGAAAGCAGGGAGCAGTGTGGGTACTGAGTGCTGCAAGGGACACGGGAACAAATTCTTCATCTTATTTGTGGATGGTGTCAAGCCTGATGTTTTCTGGTGTTGTGGTTGTGAACCTTTCTGTCGCACTTGTGTGCAGCAACCCTTCCCTAGCACAGCTGCCCCATACATGAAGAGTGGGCAGAACAATCAGTCATTCCTGAGCTGCTGACCTACTGAGCTACTTCATCTGGCTTGTGCTGTTCACTGCAGCAGCTGGTGCTCTGGGACACACCACCAGCCGGAGCTTTAGCTGCTCCAGAGGGTTAAAAGACACCAACATTTCCTCTATGCATTGCTCTATTATTGTCATATCTTGTTACCATTTAGCAATGGGGACAAAAAGCATCAAATGCGGCAAAGTTTGCCTTTGGTCAAGTCTTATATAGGTCTACAGCAAAAATGAGAAAATTACCTTCTCTAGGGGCTAAGCCAATGTAAGTGGATTTATCCATGTACTACTGGGGTGTGAATTTACCTGGAAATTCTCTCTGATGCGCTGTGGATTGAAGCTTTTTGGGATGACCACCACCCCTCGCTGGACATTGAAACGCAAAGCAATCTGTGCCGCAGTCTTGTTGTACTTCTTGCCAATGGCATTCAGCACAGGATCCTTCAGTAAAGGAGGGGAGGACACATTTACCCTGGAAGAAAAAGAAAACAAAAAACCTCCTCATCTTTAATGTCAAAACATAGGGGCATCTACTTGTTTGTGGACAGAACACTACACCTTTTGACAAGTAGGGTGAAAGACAGGAGAAAAGCTTTGGCTCTTATGTTGGCAGGTTGTCAAAGGCAACTTCCTGTATGATGCCCTAACATTGACTTAGTTTCTCCTTCCTCACCTAAGCCTCACACGCTCCCAGTTCCAAACACTCGCCTTCTGTTAGAGGAGACCTAAGGCAACCTCCTATGCAGACACCTGGCATTCTTTGATGACAGCATGCAGCGGGAGTGTTGAAAGTTTACACTCCCAACAGTAATATTTAGACGCTGAAGTTCAAAACCACCTTAAAAAATGGGGGTAAAGGTATTTTGCAGCAGTGAAGAACTATGTTTCTCTGGATATCATCCTTGTATTAGAAAGTAACATGGGGACTTACCATGATTCATCCCTTGAGGTTCCCAGAGGGCTGTACCCAACAATAACAATGTCATGTTGTCTGCAAAATTCCAGGAGTTTGGGTTGGGTGAAGTAAGGATGACATTCTACCTACAAGAGTAACATAGAAAGAACGATTACTCAACAGGACCAGATACAGAAGCAGAAGATATCCGAATATTTGTGAGAGCTACAGACCGGGTGATGCTTTCAGGAAAGGATATATGTAAATTAGGGAATAGGGAAACTTAATCTGTGGTTAGTATTCTAATTGTCCATTGCTGGGTGATTTCCTTTTACTTTTTCTCTTTTTTTTTTTTTTTTTTTCTTTTGTGGGCAGCAGATTAACATCTGCAACTATAATTTGGGTGCAGGGAACTTTTATTGGCCCCCAGTGGAAAGGTGGCAATAAGTGGGGGTTATGGAGGTAAGGGAAGCACTCTAGACAAGTAGACTGAAAAGGCAACCCATCTCATGTGAGTCAGTTCTCCATTTCTCTGCCTCTTGCATTCAAGATGACTGATCTGATGTTGTTTTTAGGGAGGTGTTAGCATAAGGTGGCCCAGTTAGAAAGTTGAGAGGGGGGATATACAAAAGGTGAGATTATGACCCTGTTGCAAGCTCTGCCCTCCCACATTGCTAACAATGTTCCCTCACAGGCATGGATTTTCTGGCTGTGATCTCAGGCTCTGGGAAATGGATGTCTAAAAGGTGACAGAGCAACCACTGTTTGCAGGGGTTGCTATCTGGCAAGTCTGAAGCTATCTGGCACATCTGTGCTTGCTGGCCAGCTGCCCTAAACTGGGTTTAATCTTTTGCCTGGTTTTCCTCAACCCCAGAAAGCACCAGTAATGCTCAGTGCAGTCTTAGGGGCACGCCAGAAACAGCAATTGCATTTTGCACCTGCTGGGCATGTTAAGACCAGGGAAAGGTGCTGGAATTTCCTATTCTCCCAGGCAGCTTTTCGCTTCAGACCAAATGCAGAAATGAAAGCTGTGACTGGCCTCTTTGGCCTGCCCTGGGGCAGTTCTAGCCCTCCAGGCCATGCGCTGGGAGTGGGAAGTTGGTCCTGGTTGGTCCCTGGCCTCTTCTCTGTTACTGCTAATGTAGATATTTGTTTGTGCCAGATGAGTCAGAAAAGCTTCCCAGTGATTTCTAGGAAATGCAGTGACCTGCCAAATGCCAGAGCCAAAGGTACTGGGCACTCAGATGGGTCACTGCCACTTGTCGCCTTCTCAAAGCCCCGCTGCTGTAATTTAACTCAGATCTGCCTGTCATCCTCATAGGATTGTCCAGCTCGGGCCAGTCTCTTAACAGGGTCTCCCTTAATTCAGCGTTTTCTCTATCTCTTACAAATATCTTATTGGAAAAGTACAAGAGAGCAAGCACAGGAAATTTAGGGGTTGCTTCTAATGGCTTCTACACTTGAGAAGCCTGGAGTGACTCAGAATCCATAGGGTTGGGTTGGTGTCAGCTAAGGTAGACATGGCTTCCTTGAGGACTGGTTAGCTCTGAATGGTTTTCTTGGGAATTTTTGGACTTAAAGTGAGGTACATGGCAGAGATCTAAGATCTGCATTGACTCAGTATTCAACCTTATTATGGAGCTTTGGCACAGAAGCACCAGTTTTATAGTCCTGCATCAGAAACTGAGCAAAGCAATTGCTCCAGAGCTTTTAAATATTGATCTATAACCTAGCTAGGAAGAGTAATATTTTCAAGCTAGAAATGGAAGTATGGAGGACAGCATCTGTGGCAAAGTGCACATCACCTTTCTGTACATGGTGGCTTAGGCTGTGTGTTTGTGTTCCCCAGTGGGCAGTGGCACTGTGGCAGCTGCTGCCCTTGGCCTGCAGTCATACCTGGTTGCTGACAGGTTTGTACTTAAGTCCTGGCTTGTTCATGATCATCTCCAGTTGTCTGCGGTTGAAATTGGATACTCCGATAGACTTGGCCAAGCCTGCATCTTTACATGCCTCCAGAGCCTACAAAGAAAGCAAAGACAAGAGGAATCCCACATGTTGGCTTGACTCCCTGGAGCATGCATTTTAGGGAGACATCGAAGATAGACCATTATTAAGCCTGCAGAAAACCCTTTGCTGCAGCAGAATTAACAGCTCTATTAGCATGAGGGCTGGTGTTGCCCAGGCAAACGAAACCCTATTCCTGTGTTGACCTGCTTCCCAGACCAAACCCTAATGTTTTATACCGCCTGTGAGAGTAGATTTTGTCTGGAGAGCAGAAAGATTTAACCTGAGATATAGGCACTTAAGTGCCAGGCGACTGCTTTTAAAGAGTTTTGCTTACTTTATCCTGCTTTAGCAGTGCGTCAAAGCTGGACAAAGAAAAGGGAACACAAGAGATTGCTTTCCTGATAAGTCAATTTACTCCTTTTGATTGTATGACAGTTTTTCATGTGAAGTCTCTATCCAGTGAAATCCCCAAAATATCTGGCAAGGCACATCACAAAACCTGCACAGAAAACATCAGTACAGTATAAAGCAGAAAAAAAAAAAGAAAAGGTGGATGGAGAGAGTCATTCTAGATATTTTGCACTTTAGACAAATCCTAATAGCTGAGAAACTCTCATGAATACTGGATATGAATAAGTTCCCTGGTCTTTGTTAGCTTCATCTGCTTGGTTTTTAAGGGAAAAGGGGGTCTTTTCCCATGGTCTTCCCCTTTGCTGCCCAAAATTCTACACACAAATAATTCAGTGACTGTTTGAGGCAGAGCAGACCCCACCATGGAGCTGGATGCCCCTCCAGGTTTTGTTATTCTTCCTGTCTCACAGGAGCTGAAAGCAGGGGGGTAAGAGGCCCTGTGTGCATGATGACCTCTAGTTGGCCTCATATGCCTTCTATCACCCAGTGACAAGTCAGCAAATACAGTCGTCTGGATTAATTTTTGCCTGCTAGGACCACAGAGAGTGAATTTATCTGGAATGAGTTGAACCATTTTAATTTAGATTTATGTTGCTATTTGCGGGCACTCCCCACCACCTATTTTTCTCCTGGCTTATTAGCTGAAGAGAGTGGCCTGCTATAGAATAACCTTTACATTAAGCACCAGCTCAAAGATAAAAATATAACAGTGTTGGGAGAGCTGTTGCTTTCAACATCTGAGCAATCATCCTGTGAAAAGAGAAAAATGAACTGCATCAGCCAGAATCAAGTGTAACATAAACAGCTAATGTGGAAGCCCCCCTTCCCCCCAAGATCCAGCCTGGATGGCTCAGCTGCCAAGGGAAAGTTCAGGCCCACCTCAGGCTCTCTTCCACTTCAAAATTTCACTCAGAATTTCACCATTCTTTGTCTTTATCTGCTGTACCTCGAGTAGAGCTAGAATGGGACATGACTATCCAGATCTGGACAGCACAAGCTGAAGTGGAGCATGTAGCAGCACCTCTTATCTCTCTTGGTGTGAACTGGGCATAATTAGTAATGCTATTTCATCAGGCCTGGTGCAGGAGAGCTGAGCAGCTCTGGCCATGAACTGAAGAGGTGTCCATGGCTTTGAGAGGCAGAAATGTGAGTAGATTGCTAATCTCACTTTCTGCCTCACCAGAGATCCTGAAGCCAAGTGACATTAGGCTTAATGAGACATCTGCCTAAAGGACTAGAGCACATCACAAACAAATGTAGGATGCAATTTTTCAGGCAAATGCTACTTCCCTCCAAGTTTTCTTACCAGCAAAATCTTGTGTTCCTATCTGATAAGTAAATTTAGAAGTGAGTGAACCTATCCTAATGGCAAGTGATGACAAGGTCTTCAGCTTTGGTTTTTGGGAGGGTTTTTGAGGGGAGAGTGTTGTTTCTTTTATGGTTGTTTTGTTGTGGTGGTTGTTTTTTTTTGATAGGGGTTTTTTTGTTGATTGTTTGGGGTTTTTTACTGAAAGTTTTAGGGAAAAATCTGTTTTTTCCTGCAAGTGAAAAGATTTTATTTTTTTAAAGATGATCTTCTTAGGGTTCCAACTTTTTGTAAAAATCTGATAAAGGGGAAGAATGGATAGAAACCTAATGATAAAAGCTTCAAGTAGTGAATGTAGAGTGCATTCTCTGAAAGAAGGAATGTGGATGTCCAATATCTCAACAATGTTTTGTTATGAAGATAATTAAATGATAGCAAAACCAAACATGCTTAAGGACAGAAGTAGAATTTATCCATGGAGCTATTAGAATTTGACCCATTTGCCCTGGCAATATGCTTCTGTTATGTTTATGAAAACCACAAGTAAAAATGAGAATGAGTTTCTGTGGGTTTAAAGCATATATGGATGGATGTTGTGTTTGCTTACCTCCCAAGTGGCACATAAGTCTGTCTCATGGTAGATAAATTTTCCATTTTCATCTTTGGGGTAGAGTGCATCTCCAGGCTGAAAAGTGAAACCACAGTTTTGTGCTTTAAAGAAAATTTTTTCACTCCTTGGAGCGAAAATTTTTTCACTCCTTGGAGCAAAAATTTTTTCACGGACTCTGCCTCTACTAGTAAACAAAAAGAAAAAAAAAATTGAATAATTTTCTGAAACACCCTAAGTTCAGCAGGTCATTCATGCTGGGCTTACCACATCCTCGACTGCTAGATCGTCCTTGGATACACTCCTGAACTGTCACATGAGAGTACACTCAGGAGTTCCTGGATGGCCTTGTTTTTCAGTAAACTTTTGACCTTTTTGTTATGGCATCCAAAAGACTCGTCTACTTCCAAAGGGCTGGGTTAGAGTACCAGCCTGTATTCTCTTCTGTTTCTTCCCTCTTTTCTTTCTAGCCCTTCCCTTGCCTGCTGCTTGTGTCCTAGACACTTGGGAAGTGGACTAAGCTGGTATTCTCCCCAAGAGCTGGAGGGTCAAGGAGCAGTAAAGGGCCGTGGGCATAGCTAAGTGCATTAGCCACCTTTCTTTGGGCACTAGAAACTCTTTCTTCCGCTCTCTATACTCTGCAGGCTTCAGAGATGATTTATGAGCTGATGTCTCAAGCACAGCTTTCTCTTATTTGCTGGTCATTTCACTGCCATTGCAGGCAATGCATTAACACCTCCCTCCCTTGTGTTTTATCACAATTTCACTTCTGTGTTTTGCTGGGGTTTGGTTTTTCTTTTTTTTGAATAAAACCCCTTCAGTGATGTTTGACATCTGATCTGACTTCAAACCGCTACATTTCAAAGGCCTGGGCACAAGATGTTGACGTGGTAACTCCTTGGGAACATGCAGCTGTGACTAATATGATCAGTTACTATCACCTCCCAGTCCAGTCAAGTTCAAATCCAAGGCATTTAATGGGAAAAGTGAGCCTAAGGAAAACACAGCCTCAGATTTCAGAGGGCCACGGTCTCCGTTACAAGCATAAGCCTCTCTCCTCCAAATGTGTTGATTTTCCTCGGAGAATTCCACAAGGACAACTTGTTGCTTTTGTTGCTGTGTCTTGCTGGGGAAAAAAAAATCTTGACTAGAAGGAGGTAGATGGCTGTTGGGTACTTTTTTTATTGTATTAGAAGGCAAAGTGTTTGCCATCATAACATGAGGTGGAGAAGCTTTATTTGCAAAGCCATGCCATGGTATTTTGGAACAAATCATTCATCCCATGTTACCCCAGCACACTGTCCAGGGACTGCAAGTTCCACATACAGCAGTTGGACCTGTTTAATTTCAGCAAATAAGTCTGAATTCAGGACCTTTTTGCTCTGTCCCACTTAAAATTCATTAAGTTCTATTCAACCTTTTTTTTATAGTACTCAATAGGCAGCAATAGTATCAGCCAATTTACCATCCTCCCGTTTTCCTCTATTTCTATCACTTACCTTTTAAAAAATTAACCAAGTCAGGATGAATGGTGTTTGAAGATGAACTTCTCTTGCCTGAGATGTGGTGGGAACTATTGTGGATTTCTACAGGGATCAGTTCTTCCTACCTGCAAAGACCTGTGCAAGGTATTGAAGTGCAGTTGTCTCTGCTCAATAGTCTCCAGGCGAAACTTTTTCTACCAAGCTATCTTTTTATGGCAGGGAATTTCTGAATGGAAGAACTGCCTGCAGATGGATAAAGTGCTGAGAGAAAGGAAGGGTTTTGGTGGTGACAGGGTAGTGGTTATGGGGTCTTTGAAAAGGTCTTTCAGAAGTTGGTCACATTTTTTAGCTCTGGGCTGTCATGAACTACACCATACCAGTCAACCCCAGAAATTCTGTTGTCTTTTCTTGCAGTTCTCTTGGAGGTAGCCTTGTGCTTTACACTGGAGGTAAGGTGGCCTGCTGCCATGCTGCTGCATGAGCACTGAAATTAGTGTGGCAACTCCATAGAGTCGCTGCCATTATGCAGGGATCAGCTCTTATCCTGTTGTTTCCGAAGTCTGGAGGCACTCCAAAAGACAGCTTCCTTGCCAGTTTAAAACTCAGCAGTTGTTAACCACTGAGAGGAAAAATCCTGCTCCCATTATAATAATTTTCTCACCAACACAGATGCAGGAAGACAAGCCTGCACATCCCATTGCTTTCATAAAATGGTCTTTGACAAGCAGGCTTTCTCAAGAAAGCTATTTTAATAACCTGTGAATGCCTGCCCTATAAATAGAAGGGCCATAGGAAGTCAAATAGTGAGGCCACTGGTCTGTTTTGAGTTATTCTTTAAAATGACAAGATACTTAGGTGAAACTTGTTCAGTGTAACACTAAAATACCTGCCTTCCTGCCAGATCACAGAATCACTCAGTTGGGAGGGATTTGCAGACCATTTAGTGCATAGGTTGATGCTTACTGATGAATCAGTCAACTGAGAAGAGTCCCCTAAAAACCTGCTGGTGAGTATGAGCTCCCCAGGCAGAGGGCATATGGTGGCCTGGAGGAGACCTGTTCCTGATGGTCATCTGTCCTACTAGGGTAAAGGGGCTGAGCACCACTGCTGGGGGCTAAAGGCAGGAAGGACAAAGGTCCTGAATGGGGAATCTACGTGGGGAAAAATACAGGGAGGTGGAGGCTAATGTTGGGAGGTCAGTGAATAATTTCACCTCACATGTTGGCCATTCTTGAGCTGTTGAAAAGCAGTGGGACTTTGCTGAGTGGTGATCTCTGACACCATAGCCCTTTTTCTCTGCCTAAAGGCCCTGTGACAAATTGCTGGCAGGGCTCTTCGGGGGCATGTTTCTCACTGTTGTCAGAGTGGTACTGTAAGTCCTGTCTCAAGCACGTCACTGGTTCCAACCAGAGACTGCTTTTGCTGAAAGACTCATGGAGAGGAGAACACGAGGAATTTCTTAGAGTTACACCTGCATACTCCTCATCAAAGGCAAGCATCGCAGGTAGGATGGGTGTATTTGTGGGAGAGGGAGCAAAGACAGGAAACCTGTCACCACTGCAAAAGGATGGGGTTTTTCTTTTTGTATTTGACACAGAAAAGTGTATATTTTTCAGGCAGAAAGTGGCTTTTTTTCCCCTCTTCTCTCATGAGAAACATGAATGAATCTCTAGGTCTGCTACTCCTTTAACAACTCAGGATTGTTGATACAAGCCTCCGGGAGTCAGATGTACATTACTTTAAAGCCAGCTGTCTATATCTTTATGTTGTGAGACAATGACCTTCACTATGTGGGAGAATAAACTACTAAAGAATACAAACACAAGAAAAGGGAAACAGGAAATTGCTAGTGGTGGGAAATTTTCAAAAATGTACTGAAAAGGATTCCATACATGTGACTGTATAAATAAAATTTTAATATTAGAGTCTGGTTACCCCTATACAGGTCTTAATAGGATATGGCCTCCTCAGGGGAAAAAAAGGGCTGCAAGTGTAATGTGATAGCCTCACTGGTAAATTGCTTCCTATCTGATAGTTCTGGTAATTTGCAGTCTGCAGCAAAATGTGATTTTAATAATCAGAGAACTACCTTTCTTGCAAAAAGAGGTCAGTTTAGAGCTCAAACCTTTTTCAGAAACAATTAACCAACTAATTACCTGACCCTATTCTCTCTAAGAAGAAGGATTTGATTAGTTCAAAACCACTTAAATGTTTTGAATATCATTCTCCTCATTTCATTTGCCTTTATATAATGTACTTGTAGAGAAAAATTGTAAAGCAAGGTACAAAGAGCTGCAAAAGCAGAAGGTTTGTGGACATGCAAGAGGGAGGCACGCAGCTCTGATGTGAGCTCCCTGCATTCAAAGATTTTGCCTACAAGTTGCCCAGAGCCAGCAATGCAAAGGAATATCAGACTTGAACATTTAAGAATGAGAGATGGACAACCCATGTTTGGCATCAGCTGTGATCTACTGAAGCTGAGCACTGTAGTTGTGGAGATTAAGATCATAACCACGATTTGCCCAGCAGCTTTAATTTGGGACAGAGTAAGGAAACCAATTTGGTGACTTTTTTCCCTTTTCCCTCTTCCCCTCCGGACTTTGTCCCTGGTTGTTGCTGATTTGTATGACGTCTTCCCTCCAGTGACTCCCTCCTCAGGGATGATTCAGACACATGTACTGCTTCAGCTATGGTAATTTTTCAGAGTAGGAACTGCTCCAGCTGGGAGTCCTGTCCTTCCAGCACAGACTCCAAGCAACGTCTGGTCTGGCCTAGTCTCACACCACCTGTAAGTCTCTCTTTGGGTGGGTAGCACACAGAAATACGTGTATGCAATATATATCAAAATATATATTTTCTCTGCCCAAAGTGCTATTGACAACATAGGCTGGAAGCTGCAAGGAATATGCTAGATGGAGACCTTGGTTCAAGCCAAGTTCATGCACTTTTTTCAAGCAATTTTTCTTTTTACCTTAAAAGCCATTGGCAGCTCAATAATGTAGAGGTCAACGTAGTCCAGCTGCAGGATCTTCAGGGTTTTCTCCAGCGTGGGACGCACCAGCTCCGGGGGGTGGCAGGTATTCCACAGCTGGGGAGACAAGCACAGGCTTTTTTTGGGTGCCAGGAGGAACAGTGAGCCAGCTGAAGCCCCGCAGCACACAGTCCCTCCGTCTTGTCCTTCTGACAGAGCCCATTCTGCACAGTGCAAAGACATCATGGTCTCAATCACTGCAAGGCAGAGGTGAGGGCCTTACCTTGCTTCCTGTCAGAGCCAGGTGCAGAGGTTAAGACAGGAATTCTTGCCCAGGACTGATGAAGTGTTGACCCAGTAAAGCCATTATGTATTTTTATCACAACACAGGTTCTTGGGAGCTGAGTATATTGCAAACTCTTGCTCAATGAACTTAGGCAGATTCTTATTGTTTTCCAAGCATATGCTTTCACTGAAAAACTTTGTTCCCACAAGGAATCTGTGGTCAGTCTTATGCTTGAGGGCAGAAGCTGGGATCATGTGAGTTAGCTATTGAAGAGCCGAGCGAGAGAATCTTCTGGTTTTTTACTGTGGTTGTGGAGCCTGAGTGACTGCCTGACCTAGGGAAGTTTTCCCTTATTCCCCAGTCCTCACGGGAGGATATGTTTGTGTTTAGTCACTGCAGTGCAGGTGTGAGTAATTAAAGCATGGTCTTCTGTACCTCTTTAATCCTAACTGCTTCCTGTCAGGGTTATGCCCCGAGGTTGCTATGGAGTGTGCTTAGCTGGTGAGTGTTCAGTGCTATCTCTGTCTGAACTCTGATGATGCAAGTCTCTTGCAAGAGTAAAACCCTAGTGTGGTAATTAGTAACCAAGAGCTCTTTGTAAACTGATTGAGTTTTGTCGATTTTAACTGCAGCAGGATTAAGACACAATGGAAGTTTTAAAGTGCCATTTGAATGCACACAATAAGTTGAGCTATTTTCTTTTCAAATTACAAAACTAACTTGTGGAGTCATGTTGAGGTTTTTGTCACTTTTATTGGTTGGAAAAACCTGCTGTTTGCTGGTATGGTCATTGTCTGGTCAGTTCTGCCACCAAAGCTGACAGCCAGTGCATGCCAAGGTATAGAACGAATTCATTGTTAAGACACAAAACTTGAATTGTGATTTATAGGAGAAGATGTTGATTACAGGTGTTGAAGAGCATAGCCTGGGTAAGTTTTAAGGTATTTTAGATGCTTGTTTTGTTTTTAAACCAGGTTATAGTTATTCTCTGGGAAAATAATCTGCTCAGTTCTGTCAGCAGAGGCAGGGATATGTTATCTTGAAGTTAAGTTGTACTCAGAGCAGGGCATCTGACTCTGCCTAAGCTGACAAACCAAAACACCTGGAAATTAATGTTAGGCCTTCCTCAACTGTGTGCTGCAAGGTGTGAAGAGTTTATTATCAGTAACACTGGAAAGAGGCTGGAGTGTACTACAGTAAAGGGACCATGGTGCTGTTCTCAAGAGTTTTAAGTTGTTCCACTGGATTTACTGAAAACCTTTGGTCTATGTGCTTTTTAAGCATTTTACATGTAAAATGAGCTTTACTTGTACTTAAGGAGGGACTTTGTAGACCCTT
This sequence comes from Pomatostomus ruficeps, assembly GCA_013400735.1. NCBI lineage: Eukaryota > Metazoa > Chordata > Aves > Passeriformes > Timaliidae > Pomatostomus > Pomatostomus ruficeps. The sequence continues at coordinate 113,915 of VYZT01044852.1, forward strand.
CATATTCAGTTTGTTGCTGTGTTTCAGAAATTTGGTAACCTGAGGTATATTGCTTAGAAGTAATTTTTCTGAGTGCACTTTCTAGCCCAGTCCTATTGAGACCAGCATTTGCAAGTGAATATACTTCCCTCCAAAAACTAAAGAGGTTCTAAAGAACCAGCCTTTAAAAAACAGCAAACATTTGTACTCTGTCAATACATCGATGCCATGGAAACTTGAGAGTTTCATAACTGTTTTCATGATTTGTACAAGTTATTGTATTATCTACCTAAGTAGAACCCATGTAGATGTTGAGCAGTCAAAGCTGCCAGCTGGCTTTGGCATTTTAGGACACCACATTTCCTGGAAATGTTACTTCTAGTTTAATGAAAGAAATATCCTGGGATGAAAGAGGAGACCAGAAAGGTCTTGCTGTATAAGCCAAGTGAGATGTTGGCAGTTGATATAAAACCTCTAAAATTTCTGGATGCTGAGCTGCTCTGCCTGATCAGGCAGCCAGCAGCGAGAGCCAAGTGCAAGTGCTGATGATTTTAACTGGCAGATGCAGTGCGATCACACCAGGTCACTGTTCCAGTAACGCTGCCACTCCACGGGGCTGCGCTCCTTAGTCCCTGCTGACGGAGCAGCCTTCCATCGGCAGCATCTCTGCTTATTAAGGAGAGATCTACATGAGGGGCTTCAGTCTGGAGGGGCTTCAGTCTGAAGGGTCTTGGGAATTTCCTGATGTCAGTAAGGCAGGAAACATAACTGATTTCTGTAGTGCCTCCTACTTCCAGGAATGGTCTGCTATATCTACCTAGAAGATGCAACAGTTCATATCAGTTACTAATCAATGCCTGAGGTATCTACTGGGTTTAGATTTGCCTGTAGTTTGTAAGATACCTGAGTTGGTGAGGTCCATTAAACTAAAGGTACATAAGGCCAGGGAGATCCATTCTCACTCCTTCTCGGACATTCAGAGCTGCTGTGAAAGTTTTGAGTGAAACCTGTGAAAATCCTGAAGCTGGTGGATTAAATCAGTTGCAGAGTATTTTCCACTTCTGCCCTTCAACTCTTTTAGAGATTGTAGAAATGCTACAATGGACCATCACCCTGAGCAGCTGACTTTTTGTCAAGCACAAACAGGGCACAACTGTAAGAGAAATCCATGTGTGTGTCACCTCACAGACACATGGCAGGCTGGGAGCACAGGCACTGGCTCTTGTGTTGCAGCCCTGTGGCTGCAGGACCTGCAGTTTTGCGGATGACTCAATGTTTAAGTAGTGATTATTGACTAGGAAAATCATCTGATGATGAGATCAGATCAGACAACTGAATACAGAAAGGCTTAATAAATAAAGGAAGTTTAAAATTTTACCAGGAAGTGTGCTTCCAAAGAACCTAAAGGTTGATATGGGAAAATAAACTGCAGGGGAAGAAGTTGAGAAAGTTAAAATACTCAAAATTGTTAGGACATCTGGTTCTAACCTTCTGGTGCAACTTGGTGGTTTTGATTTGAAATATAACTGATAATTTTCAGTAATGAAACTATAAAACTGTTGAAACCAGATATTTTCACTGATCCAAATGAACATATTTGGCATATGAGAGACTGAGAAATTCCCCTGATAAAGGCTGAAAATTTGAGAACCTGAGGCTTTTCTCAGAATGGCAAGGTTGTTATCAGTAGAACCAAGCAGGAAACTTGGAAAAGAGTTGCCTGTTTTACGGACTGGAAATTGCTGTACTTGGAAATTCGTCTATAGCTGCTGAAAATCCATTTGGTGTGCAAACTATCCAATCTGAAGCTTAGTTTTCCCAGATCAGAGAACTTAACTAAATTGCTCACAGTAAGCCAGGCCTTTTATCCCATGGGATCTTTCACTCTAGGAACAGTGGTGTTTATTTGCAAGTCTGTTGAGTAATTGTGGATTACGTCTTATTTGGGAAAGGAGAAAGGGAAAATATTAGGCTGATATGTTCAAAGAAGCACTGCAGGAAGGACTCTTTGAGGCCATGAACTCCCTTAGAAACTGGACAGTCACGATCACTCTTCATTCTGTGATGTGCAATGAGCTCTCTTATACCTGGGATAATTCATTGTAGTTGTGACAGCTTCTGTCAGACACTTCATTGAACAAGGGATTTCATTCTTTTTGGAGAGAGCCAACTCACAGAGCTAAGACTTTGCATTATTCCAGCCTCACTGCTCTACAGCAGAAGTGTAATGACATCTTCCCTCCAAGTTGATTCATCATCCTAGAACTTTTTAATGACAGGTGATACAGTAACTAAGGGTGTAGCTTGATGAGTAATTTTCTGGCAGTAGTACCAATGTAAGCACTTGCTGTTCTCCCATACATAGACATCGGCATGCACGTGCTTGCTCCCACCCCTTCCATTGTGCAACCCTGTGGCAAACCTGTCCAGGGAATTGCTCTAACAGAAAATAACTCATCTGCAGGATCTTTGTCCAGATCGGGCTCCATGTGTGACAACACAGTGTGTGGCACAGTAGCAGGTTAAACAGCACTTCAGGCTGGGTGTAGCTGTGGTGTTAACTTGCAGGTACCTAAAATACCAAGCAGAATGGATGTTGCATGGTTCCCACAGCTACCAGAGATTGAAACAGAGAACAACAGTGATTCCTGTGCCTCACAGCAAATCTAGTGTTCATAAAGGTCTGCAGCATTATGGTAATGCTAGGAAAGAAAAATAAAGGATGTTGGATCTGGAAGGAAGCGTGCCAGATGTTGACCGCTGGCATTCTCAACACAGACCATTCACGGAAATCCTGGATTTAGTGTAAATAATCTGAGTGCAGGTTCTCACCTTGCCACAGTAAAATATGTCTTCTCGCTTGATCTTCCCTTCAGCAATCTTCTCCTGGATGGCCTGTCCCACTTCGTGCTCATTGAAGTAGACAAAGGCGCCGTCGATGTGGCGGTAGCCAGCATCAATGGCAATCTTCACTGCCTCCAGACAGGAACCTTTGGGAGTCTGATGGGAGAAGGAAAAGAATGAAAATAATTTCAGCCTGCTGCTTTACCTCCTCTTCAATGGCAGAATCCCTGAGATATGCACAAGATTCATCCTGAGTGACCATCCCTTACCTCCCTGGACAACCATGTTCCAACTTCTAAATAAAAAGTGCTGTGCACTTTTCCTCAAAAGTGTTGAGCATGTGGAATTAGACTGGGAAAATGCAGTAAAGCAAAAAATTATCTGTGTCTGTGAGAGTACTAGTGCCCTCAGGAAGTAGAATTGAATGGATTTCAAATGAAAATCATTTCAGTATTTCTTATCTAGAGAGCAAGGGCTTTCCTACAACAGCCATTTGATGAAATTGCTTACTCAAGGGGAAGATAACTTTTTGGTTGAGCAGAGCTGCTCAACCACCTGCTGATCAGAATCTGTTTGAATACCTCGGCCCTTTAAGCAGTGCAGGAGTTTGGATTTGACTTCTTTCTCCTGAAATCAACTTGCTTATAGTTGATGGTATCACAATCTGAAGGTCAGGACTATCTACTGGTATTCCAAATTCTGGACAGCTTTACTGTGTGGTTAAGAACCAGTAGTTGCTTTAGTGTATATTTATGTACATTTTACTGCCTCATTTTAAGATGAGCCTAAGAAACCTCCTAATAAGTCCAAGTGACATTTTTGTACTGTGTGCTGCATTTATGTTTGCTCATCATTGCCAAAATTCAGGGTAAGCTTGTTTTTTCAGAAGAGTCATATTTTCCATATTTTCCATTAGCCAATGTGGCAAGCAAAATTATGTGTAGGCCAAACCAAGCAAAAAAAAGCATAAAACTGGTTACTGAAATTATTTATCTGGTCACTGGACATGTACTGAAAACATCTTATGATTCCTACATTTTTTATAATGAGAGAGCAGCTCTAAGTGGTGGTGGCCAAGGGCCTGCAGCAACACTATTCTCCCATCCTTATCATGGGCACTGCTCTGCTGCAACAGGGAAACAGGGACATCTGATTCACTTTGAGAAAAACTGAAGTAGGGCAAGTCAAACTGCTCTGCTGTGCTGCTGTCTGTCCACAACAAATGCCAAGAGTTGGGTTTTGCTATCTGCAAGTGCAGGGCCAAGACCACACTCCTCCTGTGAAGAAAACAGATGCCAGAGACATCTGGAAATGAGACGGTGTGAAGAAAGGATGTCAGATTTGTTGGTTTTGACAATGCCAAGGGAAGACAAGAAGCAGGACTCATGGTAAGTGTTGTTGGGAAGGGCCGTTTTTCACCATAGCAATAGCTCTCCCTCCTCTCTCTCCCAGCTGTCCTTTTACAGTTGCCACTGGCCTGGCTGTCCATGAGTTTGCCATGAAAGAAACAGCTGCTCTTGCACCACATGCTGAACTAGAAGGTGTGAAACTCATAGCTGCTACAGGATGCTTCGGTGATTAAGGGCACTGGTCTTCCCTTCCATGTTCATGGAAGAAAAGTCTTTGAAGGACTGCTGAAGCACCTAGGGGTGTCTTCATCCCTCTCTTTCAGTCCCACAGCTATAGGCTGGTGACAGATTGTTCTGGGATGCCAGGACCATATTCCAGCCTGCTTGTGCAGTGCCCATCTTGACTGGCAGCTGTGGTACACAAATGGACCAACTTCTGTTTGGGCTTGGGGGAAACTCTCTGCTCCAGCATGCAGTGCCTAAAGGTTACTTAAAATGCAAAGCTTCTCACATGTACCCTGATTTATTACAGACCTGAATGAGGGCTGAGAAGCAAAATGGCACAGTTTGGCACTCTAAAGTATTTACAGCAGTGATGATGCAATACTGTGTGCTTAATTGAGGGAGACAACGAGACACTTGTTTCAGTGCTTTGCTGCTTTTATGGTGGGAGCCTCCCAAAAGCATGCAGGGCCCTTTCCTGGTTGTCAGTCGGATGCAATGAAGACCACGGCAGCTACCAGCTCTTCAGGCACACTCCATGGCTACTTTTCACTTGGGGCATGCCGGGCAGCGTTACAGATGAGCATGGAGCAGTGACAACCTCCAACATGTTCTCTGCTTTGTCCCTGCCTGAATGTGCAGGAGAGGATTTGAGAGAGGCATCAGGAAGAAAGCTCTGACACGAGTCTTACAAGCCCAGGGTGACTGACGACAGTAACCTCAGACCTCTGCCCTAGCAATGAGCTGCACGAGGTTGGAGCCGCAGTTGCAAAGCTCAGGCTGCCTGGCACAGGGCAACAGGGCTTACATGAAAGGTCTGGGGAGCTCAAGCCTAAGTGATTATTAGTTATCTGAAAGACAAGCATATTTCCCAAAGTGCTATCAGTGTTTTTTCCCTCTGAAATGTGATTTTGCAAACAGTGTGTCCTCTAGATTTCTTTAGCCTGTTTGACTTTTACCATTCAAGTGTATGAAAGCAGAACGTTTAGAGGACAGTGATGCATTACCATAATACAGATATGGAAAAATAGGCTTGTTTGTTTTTTGCTTTTTCCATTTATTGAAGAGACTGAAGATGGGATGTGAACCCGGTACTAGAACTTCCCCTCTTCACTCTCTTCAGAGATTGCATGAACACAGCTCCCTATTGTTTCCTGAAACTATAAACTAAACTCTACCAGGCAAGGAAACGTTGATTATTGAGCTGTGTCTTTTCTCAGTCACCAGGGCCAGTTTGGTTAGTAATAAAAGCAGAAGGAATAGGTGAGGAAAGGTGGAGTCTCACATGTCAGGGAACAGCACAGTTTCAGATGTGGAAGGAGGGTAGAATAGAGGGAAATGCTTGCAGTCACTGCATCTGCTTTTGGCTGAATCAGTTGACTTATGTTAGAGCTGAACTTCTGTGTATTTCTTAATTTTTTATGTGGGACTTACATCTGTACAAATAATCTTGTGAAAGGCTCCTCCATCTCAAGGAATAACCTTATTCTTTAGAGGCTCAGGGTGGCTTTTTTTGGATCAGGACTTGATTACCAATGGCCGGAGATGGGTTTACATTTTATATATATGTTTTTATTGCACTAGTCCATTTCATCTGATGTGGTATATTAGTTCTGACAGATTCTGGTCTAAGGTGCTTCATATAAAAATGCAAAGCAATCTAGGGAACAGTTTTTGGAAAATATTGCCTCTATTGAACCATCCCAGCTGAAAGTCTGAGACATCTGTGAGTCTGGAAACTTTATACCATATGTTTATTTTCATTCTAATGGAGAAACTATCATTTCTGGCATTTCACATATCTAATCCTTCCAAATCCTGCAGTAATGGGCTGTAGTAAACTGTGCTGATGACTTGCACAGGCTAGTCATGTTGTGGTGTTGCCACTTTTCAGAAGGGTGGCTTTAGGTGTCGTATCTTATTCCATTGTTTCTGACACACCATGCTAAAGTTGGATGACTCAGACCACCACCGCTCATCCGTCTTTCCATCACAGAAGGCACAAATCTGAATCTTTCCCCTCTACTTCGCTACTCAGTCTGAGGTGTGTTGATCTCTTCTGTCTTTCATGGAATTAGTTTTCTGTAGTGACCAGATCAAAGGTTACCAACTGAAACCCAACTTTTATTTAGGTACAGATAGGAATTTGTGATGTGGCTCTGTTGTATAAGGGTTGGCTCCACTTATCATGGCACCTGATGGAACAGCACCTCCCAGGCTGTTTGACCTTACTCTACTCAGAACCCCAGACCTCTTCCCCCTCCTTCCTGCAGGTTATACTCACTTAGTGCATTATTTAAAATGCAGTTTCCTTGCTGATTATTCATTCCAGACAGGGCTTTATTCTTGCACCATTCCTGAATGAGCCGGGCTCACTTTTAGAGCATTACAAATACCAGATGAGGTACTGAAATGTCTCTGTGTCATAAACCTTTGTGCTTTGTTAGTAGTAATTCAAGACTCTCTGGCTTTGGTCTTAAGACAAATCTTTGCTTCTTTATGACTTTTTATTTAAGCGTAGATAAGAGGTGTTCTTGATCCTTAGCCATAATGAATGTTTCAGCCTCTAATCAGCATGCCTTGCAACTATGCTACTTTGATCAAGGACTTGTTTTAGAACTGGAGTTTTATAACCACTTTTGCACTGTAAATCAGATATTTATCTTCAGCACTTTTGCAGACAGTCACTAATTTCTGCCAAAGAACCATATTAAATTTATCTCATGTTTTATGATAAAAGAATAACTGCTTGGTTGTCTAGAAGGTCTTGCTCAATCTATAATAAATTTCTTCAATAGCATCTGTATTATTTTTAAGATCATAAAGTTTAAGGAAACAAGAGACACAATTATTCCCTCTATCAATCAATAGCTTGTAAACCGGCTGATTTACCATCATGCGTGACAGATTTAACTGGTATCTGTTTCCTTCAGGCTCCATGATAAATAAATCCAACAGAAGGGCTGAGCAGACTCAGATATGCACCTTCACTGAAAGAAAGGAAGCAGCAATTTGGCCCCTTCTCCGCAGATGAAGTAGCAAACTGGCCAGTTACCACTTTCTGTGAGTCTGAAAAAGCAATGTGCTTCATCAGTTCTGTCTGTCTGAAAGGGTCTGCTCTCTTTTTCCTCTGAGACCATAAACTTTCTTAATTTTTAATGTTTATTCCAGACACCTTCCATCACATCCCATTTTGTCAAAAACTATTCTCCCTACCCTAGCAAATGGTTCAGTTTCAGTTTTGTTCATGAGTGCACATGACCAAGCCACAGGAGAATATTTTTGTGCAGGCATACCCATGAGGTTTTCTCTTCCCACTCACGTAGAATAGTATTTTCTCGGCACTGTTAGTGGTTGTCTGACTTATTACTGTTATTTAGTGTCACAGCTCAGCTGCCCTCAAATTCTTTTGCTTTTTCTGTAGCATCTTTTTCTGGTCAGCAATTTCCATTGGCCTTCTAGCTGATTGAGAGGACTGTCTCCAAAGACAAAGCTAACAAGACACATTGGCAGTAGATTATAATCTTACAGAACCATGTAAACTGCTGCTATAGTCACCATTTTCATGTCTTAACACCAGTATCGTCATTTATTCTTTATTAGTGCACACAGTAAAGGAAAACAGTCTGACTCAGGCTCCCAGATTCTGCTCTGCCCTGTTTTACAGGAGCAGCTTTACAGAGCTGCAGCAGCGTCAGCAGCACATGAGAGCAGAGAAAGCAGCACTTCAGGGAAAAACCCTTTACCTTACTCCTGAGCATCTCACCTGTTCAGTGTAATGCTTCCCAGTCCCTCAGCTGGAAATAAGACCCTGGGAGGAAAAGCTTGAGGTGTTAGGTGACACAGGGCCATCTTCTGGAAAAATCTGAGTTTAGCTGTAGCAGAATTACACAAGACATCCAAGCCACGGGCCAAGCGCTCCAGTCCAAACCTATAATTTAGGATGTGGAGCCGCTGTTTAGGAATCTTAGTCAGCTAAATACAGGAAGGAGAAAGTAGGTACATTCCTGGGCTCAGAGCCTCCTTCACCAGAGCTCGGCACTCACACACAGATTCTTATGCAAGTTTCTAGAAGAGCAGTTGCTTATTTCCATTTGCCTGTTTTCTGGACAAACTGGCAAAAAGGGATTGGCTTAAGATGTTAGGAACAGAGCATAGAAGGCATGTGTACTGAAGGCACTGCAGGAAAGCACAGGTTGAGTTTACAAAGCCAGAGGATATGAGCCACACAAGGGTACATTCTTAGAATTGTTTAATCTTGTAAAAGAGAAGCTGTACTGTACACCTCTTTCTTGGAAAATGCAACCGCCAACACATCCCTCTCTCTCGTACACAGGAGAATCTGGCTTTCATCCCCCGGAAGCATTGGCAGCCACCATCCAGGAAGCAAAACCCAGCAAAGGGTTCTCTGCAAAAGCAGGTAGAGCTGGGAAGGAAGGCAGAGAACAGAGCTAAGAGCCACAGGCTGCTGTGCTGGCCCAGAACTTTGCTTTATGTCACGCAGTGTGTTGCCTTGGAAGGTGGAGGACAGCAAATATGTGCAGAGAAGATGGGGGGAGTGGTGACACTTGTGGCCTTGTGTCACACCATGAACGAGTGTGAAAAACAGGTGCTTTTCTCCTCTAACTTGATGCTCTGTCAGTGGCCTGAAGCATGGGGTTTGTCCATCCAAGAGAAATTAGATTGCATAACTGCAGATTTAGCACTTCTAGAATTCCTGTGACATTGTTATTCTAGGATTTAGCCAAAGCTGTCTTCAGGAAAGCCTTATTATTGTAGCTGGTGGAGGGTGATGGAGTTATTTTTAACACCTGATTGCAGAACTCTCAGTTTTAGGAACACTGCAACTTTACACTCGACACAAAGTCAGTTTTAATGCAAGGCAAAGCTAAGGCAAGGCAAAGGAAAGCTGTACCTTTCTGCTGGCAGCTGGAAGATTGAAGCAAACCAAGCACATGATGTGCACACCTCGGTTTCTGTGCTCACAGTGCTAGTGGGGTGCACTGGGAAAGTTTCCTGAAGAGCTGGAGGACACAATAGCCTGCTGTCTGGCCCTGGAAAGCATGGATCTGTCTGGGAGGGTGGGTGCTATCAAAATACCCTTCAGACAAGCAACGCGATCACAGGGATGCATGAGGTACAAGTGGAAGATAAAGCGCCAGCTTATGCAATAAAAGAGAAGAAAAAGTTGCCGGTAGCTCTTCTGCTTCGTTCCCTAGAGTTAAAGGGGAGAGGTTTCTGGCGCCGGTTCGAAGAGGTGTTTGCAAAGGCAAATGTAAAACTTGGGGAATTCCACCACCTAGTTAGCTGAACCAACAAGAGTTGGCTTTGAAGCCTAGAGAGGCATTTTCTGCACAGTGCTTTCAAGTTTTGACAAATCTGGCCTCCTAGGTCAACCGAAGAGACAATCCAGATGTTAGCTTCCCGCATGAGCTGAAAGAACATGCTTACACTGTTTCTTGGAGAACTGCGGGGAATCAGGGACACATGGGAGTGCACAGCCATATTTAACGTATGGAGTCGGTCAGGGACATTTTAAAAATGGAGCTTTGCCTGGAAAATTGGGCTCTAAATGTTCTTGCCAAAACGCGTATCTCTCAGTTGTGGTAATCCCGATTACTCACTCGTAGGGGTTCAGTTTTTCCCCTCTTCAACAATGCCAGTGATTCCCTGTCTTGCCCTCTGTGAAACAATCTTCTTAACTTTTATTTAGATAGGATGGTGTTCCCTGTGGCTCTTAAGCAGGCTTTAAAAAAATCCCCAAGCATATTTAGAAAACCATGGGAAGAGAGAAGAATAAAAGTACTATTTTTTGGGTGCCAATATTTGGGTTAGTATTATTGCACTGGTAACAGCTAATTTTGTAGTTTTTGGAAGAGGGGTGCATTGAAACAGCTAGTGCTTGTCACTGCAGCACACAGCTATGGAATGGAAAAGGTCTGTTCTCTGTTCAGTTACTTTTCAAATAAGAATCCCTGTGACTGGTTTTGAGTAGTGCTACTGTCCTAAAAGCTTATCTAGATTAACCCTCTACTAGTTTTGGGTCTGGACTGTTTAAACACGATTCTGCCCTGTGTTGTAGACAGACACGTAGTTTGGTGGATCATATTGGCACCTGATATCCACCATCCAAATGCCGTCCTGACTCCCAGAAAAAGTTGTCACCTCCTAAAGGCCCCCTTGCTCTGGGAGCGTTTTCCTCTGGAGCGCTCCTGCCGTGTCCAAGTCTGCACGTGCTGGTACCGCGTTTGGGAGCCAAATGACGCGGTGCCAGGGAGGCTGCAGGAGCCAGCCCTTCTGCTTGGATTAGGCAGGCATCACTGCACAAGGCCAGGCAATTATCTGGCTGTCAACGGATTCATTAGTGCAAGTCCTCGGCTCTGTGGGGGGAATACGTCTCTTGGTCCTGCAGCAGTCTGAAAATGTTTTCACATCGCAGCTGAGATGTCAGCATAGGTTAGAGGTACTATTGTTTTAAGAAGAAGGGTTTTTGTTAAAGGCAGACTTGGTGGTGGGGGGGAGGGGAAGAAGTTGTTCTGAGCACAATCTGCTCCTTAGCACAAACTAAAAAATTCACCATTTTCCAGGACCAGCAATTCTGTGTCCATTTTGCTCAGAAGTCCTCCCTTGGCTAATGAACTTTGTAGCTAGAAAGTTAGTCTTTCATTCACTCTCATCTACAAGGCTGGCTCATCCTCATTAGGAATTTTACATGTTGGCCACTTCAGTAAATGCAGCTTTTAATCTGCTACACATGATTAGACACTAATTGTGTTCACAACAGGAAACAAGTCATTAGCACAAAGTAGTGATTAGCAATACTATCAATTTGTTTTCTATTAAGCTTCAGGTTTCATAGAAATGAAGGACCATAGAATTTTCATCGGAGAAGATACGTGGAGGTAAAAGAGCATTTTGCAAATTCAACCATGTCTTAGAACCATGGGTTTTGTGCAATTCAAAGTATTAAGAACAAAGCTTGTTTCTCCAAGAAAGTTGCAAGATGCAAGGATCTTTCCTCCAGGCTGACGGAGTGTGGTAAATAATTTTATCAAATCCAAATTTAAAATCTGGCATTAACGATTTAAGTACAGTTCTTACACAAAATCTAGGAGTTTCTGAGTCTGACACATTTCAAAAAAAGAGAAGCATCTGCTTTTTCTAATTACATGACTTAGGTTTCCTTTCTTAATGAGATAAAGATGCAATCTTGCATTTATGCAAGCCAAAAATGTTCCATTGTATAACTCAAGATTACAGGGAGCTAGAAGGAACTGAGGCATGAAGAGGTGGTTGCAGGCAGAGGAGTAGAGGTCAAGGCTAAACATGAAGAAGGCAGTGTAGAAGACAAAGAAATGGAGAAAGACTGCTCCAGTTGCAGAACAGAAAAGTTGTATGGTTGAGGGAAGAAAGCAGAACACAAGATAAATCAGCTCTGCTTTTCAGAGGTAGTAAACATGCCCCTTAAGCATAAAAGAAAGGGAATTTTAAAATGTGTCATGGAACAATAAGTTTTTAGCAAAAGTCATTGATGAAATCAGAACTTGTTCTGAGACCCTTTTGGTTTAGTTTAACCTTCTAGAGTGTACCCTCACCCCTTTGTTATAGGGAGTTTGACCTGTTAAAGCACTCTTTCTCTTTCATGTGTGAAACCACTTATTCCCCGGCATGTTTGCCATCTCTGTAGCAAACAGCAGGGATAAATTAAGGCAATACTAAGCCCAATCACTGCAGTTTCTTGAATCCTCACACAAGCTCCTACTCAAGAGCCAAGTCGTTCTGTTGCCTGCTAAGAGCTGATGCCCGCCGCTGCACCTCCTCAAGGCATCTGGGCACCAAATACCAAAAAATCCTGCCTTTATCTGCTCTTGGCAACTGGGTCTTGCCAGTAACTGAGGAATAAGGAATAAAATCTGAGCAATTAATCAATGAGGGTATCACTCAATGGCAGGATACCAGCCACTGAAGGAAAGACATGCCATCTGCAGTCTGTGCAAGCAGAATTGCCTTGGTATGGTTTAGTCCTTCAAGCATGAAACTAACTGAGTCACGACTCCATGAGCGATCTGGCTGCAGATATTTGGTTTCAGGATAAATATTGTTCAGTGTGAAGGCTAGGCTGGGAGTTTACTAACAGTCAGGCAAGAAGCCCTCCAAGACACACAGCAGATCAGGCACAGTTGTCTTTCTGGGCTGCAGGAATGTATCTCCTTCCCTTCACCCCTGACTCAAGTGTCCAAATCTCCACTTGGACGTCTGGTTTTAGGATATCCTCAGAGACCAGGGGAACATGAGGCTACCCTCTGAAACATCTCAGAAATCCCAGCCCTGAGAGACCGCATGTTGCTACGTGTCAGCCAGCCGTGGCTCCGCTGCTCCCAAGCGCTCCCTGAAGACAAGCAGAACTAGTACTGCATGAGGTAATACTGCTGCTTAAAAAGCAAACAGCTTGAGAAAGCCAGTGATGGTTACCAAAGGGGACTGTGAAGGGACACAATGTCTTTTAGAAATGCTGGTTAGGAGATACAGCCCAATAACTTACAAAAAATTATTTTGTTTCAGGAATTTTATTTACTTCTTAACTTCAGGACATAAATAAGAGGCTTTGTACCAAATATCCCAGCTGACTGCCCCAGATCTCTTCAAATTGGCTTCCCAATATTTTATATTTGAAAAAAATATTTCCCTGGTAATTTCAGGTAGGTTTGTAAAGATCATGTCATTAGAGAGCTAACTTCATATTCAATACTTGCTAAGTACAAACATATTCATGTGTAATCATTTACATTGAAAGAACTGAGGTATTTACTTTACATTTTTATTTTAATAGCATGTCATGGGAAGTAAGATAAGGCTGTAAGAACACTTGGATGTTAGAACAGTTCCTGCTCTTGTCACTGCCTCTCTCATCTTTTTCAGGAAAAAAATCCAGAAGCCAAGTTTACCTCAGGAGGAAGACAGTTGTCTGAGTCAGGGTAAGAAAAATTTATAGGTAAGATATCAAGAAGTGGAAGCCTTTAAGTTCAACACTGTCTGCAGAGATCTCAGGTGTCACTTCTCCCTGGAACTCTCAATATATGATTAATTTTGTAGCTTTGGGCCAGGTGACTTTCTCTACAAGTCACCTGAAATCGTTGCTTTCTCCAGCCAGTCGTGTTTCAGAAGCCAGTGGCAGCCAGGAAGAAAACAGAGGGAATCAAGTTGTGTGTAATGCCTCCTTTACTGGAGCTCAAAGACCCAGATCCCATCATGGGGACAAATCACTTATTACCTCTCTTGACTTAACAGGAGCCTATGGCAGCTCCAAAGGCTGCAGCAGCCAGCACCGTTAAGAGTGATTGAAAAAGTTTCTGCATGCACATCCTTGTGTGAGGAATTTTTTGGCATAAATGATCCTATGAGAGCATTAGAGGCTGTTAGACCTGTACAACGAAAAGTTACTCTGTTCAGCTTCTAGCTTGGGTGTAAAAAGTAATTCAGGGTGCCAAAACAGTGTTTTTACTTATCCAAACCAGATTTTTTTAACTTGGTCACTCAGACTGGATCTGGATCTGGAGCCCTGGATGAACTTTTCCTCTCCCTGATTCAAACCAGCAATTTCTTCTTAAACAAAACCCAGACTGTCTGGGTACTCACAAGGGTTACTTTGTGGTAGTTAAAGATTTGGGGAAATGGATCTCTCTTCCTCCTGGCTGGATGCCATACCAAGTTCTTCAACATCCAGCACTGTGGGGCTGGTGGGCAGAGTGCTTTCCCATGGAGAGGGTGCTCCTCCTGCTCCAGCCTGTGCCTGTTTCTTCTTGCTTCTTTCTAGCTATACATACCCCACGATCACATTATTTCCCTGAGCTGCGTGATATGAATTTAATCCCCAGAGGCTGAGAGGAGGACTGAATCTGGTTTCCCACCGCCCATGTGGATTCCCTTACCAGCGGGCTATTCAGGGAAAGGCAACTGCTACCTCCAAGTGCTTTAATAATTCTTTGATTCCTCAGCTTGTACTGCCAGTGCCCAAAATGAAATGCTTTGCCATTTGTTTTGCCTGAAACTATTCCACAAAACTGCTTCCAATTTATGAATGGATTTGGCTACCTCAGAACCTCATTTTTAGCTAAGTTGCAACTTGCCAAAAGCCCTCACCCAGTGCTATTCTTGAGTGCTTTGCCCAATCTTATGTTTCAGAAGCAGCGCCTGTGTACAGTGCGGTTGCTACAACCTTCCCTCCAAGCCCTGTCCTCCCTCAGTCAAAACAGGAAGGCAGGAGAGGAGCTGCGGCCAAGGCCCCTTGACCTTCCAGGGAAACAGTGAGTATTTATGTGGAGACACTAGACTGATGATCTTAGCTGTGTTGACAGGGATGAGTTATAAAGTGAAGCAGGCATAAGTGCAGTTTTAACGAGGCATAGGATTTCCAGGATTTAGGAGTGTTTTTAGCACCTTTCCCCTCTAAGACTACTCGTCCTCACACTTCATCTGCTTCCAGATGGGTACCAGTACCATTCACTGGGCTGTGCTGGGAGGTGGTGGGAGCCCAGCATGGACTGGTCTGGTTCTGCCCTAGCACAGGGCAATGTCAGGGGCTCATCAAGGGGCCTGTCCTCCTCTACCACTCTCCCCTGTGGGGCTGCCCTCTCCCTCTTCCATCCCATCTATTTAATACCCTGGAGAATTGGGTCAACGGCTTGGGGGCCCTCAGGGAGGGGGAGCTGGACACGGTGCATCTGCCGGAGCCTTGGCAGAGCCGCTCCTGTGCTCGCGGGGCTTTGCCAGAAGGATCCACAGAGCCAAAGAGAGGTAGAATTGGCCTCAAATTTTAAAGCTGTCTGGAGTGCATTGATAGTCCTGATTCACAGTTCCTGCTGTGGTTCCCACCCAAACCCATGAAGAGAAGGAATATTTGGGGAAGGGAAGAGAGCACAGGGGAAGGAGTCAGTGACTGAGATTTCCACTTTTTCACTCAAGTCCATTCTTGCTAGGATAAACAGCCTAATTTTTTATGTAGGCAAGAATCGAATGCAACTCATACATTTCCTTCCTTGCATGAAGGAGAATGCAAAATCAACTTCGACACACTGAAATCTGCCTGCAAAAGACAATTAAGTTCAATAGTTATACCATTATTGCATTCATTTATTTAAAAATAAGGATAGGAAACACCAATTAAACTTGTAAAAAATATTTTATGTACTTCTCTTGCTAAATAATCCAGATTTATGACTAATTCTATTCTATGACCCAGTGAAGACTTCTTTCTTCCTATTAGCAGATGAACTGATAGCCAACAGATTCATTGTACTTTCTTGCTGTGGTAGGAGAGTAAAGCAAAAAAGAAACCCTCAACGTTGCACTTTTCAGTCTCAAAGAATTAGCGGAACTGTCATCACAACCTCTACTCAGTCAGAAGGAAAGCTCTTACATCTGGGGGGAAAGAGCATTCAATTAAAATGAGTCTGATTATCAAACAGATCTTTTCCACTGTGGTCCAGCTTTGCTCCTGTTGAGTGATGTACTACACCGAGTCAGTAAACTTGTACAGGGGACTAATCTATTCTATCAATAGATTTATTTTTTGTTGAGTATTTCACAAGCAGAGAAGCATGACTTATCTCCCAAAGTCGTCTTTGGGAGAACAATTAAGTTATTTAAGATGAGCAAGGCAAGCTGCTGACACATTTCAGTTTTGAAGGCACTGCTGTTCGGTTTATACAGACAAAGCCTGAAACGTGAAAGCTGGCCTCCTGCCTTTGTTTTCTTGTAACCGACTGCCAGAGAAGCAGATTTCCCCGCTCCATGGCTAACTAGATCTGCCTGGTTTGCTTAACCAGCGAGCACATTCCTGCACTTCAGGAAGAACACTCCGGGCTCATTACGAGCTGCTGGGCTACAGCACGGCACTGAGAAAACAGATTTGTTTTGGACAAGCTGCTCTGGCATGGAGGTGCCAGGGTGAATAACGTTTGGGGAGGAAAAAAAATCAAAACAACAAACTAACATAAAATCAAAAACCTGCCTCCAAGAGCAAGATGAATAATCTGACAAATTAATGGCTCTGTATTTTATATCAAAGCACAAAATAACTAGAAGTTGCAGGGATCTGACTCATGAGCAGAAATAGAGTGCCGGGGCTGGCTTGAGCCGTCGCTACCACCAGCTGCCTGCCCCCACCGCTGGAGAATGGGTGGCTCAGATGCTGCTTCTTAAACAATTCAGCCACAAAAGGCTACACTAAGCATTTTCAGGGAAACGTGTCAGCGCTAGTTTATAGCCTCACTCCTTAAGATAAACCTTGAAACGGTCCTGGGTTGCCACAAAGCCTTTCAGCTGTTGAGGCAGGAGGAACAGGGCAGACACCTCGCCAGGCATCCCGGTGGAAGTTGCACCAGGCACAAGTCAGCACTCGGCAAAGCAGCTTGTCCCAGCCAAGCAGCACTCCGCTGCCACAGCGAGGAGTTGACAGAAGCTCCCCCCACACAGTCTCTTATCAGCGCAGCAGGCATTTTGAAACCCGCAAATTTTAAGCCGTGACCTATTTAAACGTCCTGCCCCATCACGGACCAGCAGCAGAATTCTGCAACAACTCCCAGAGCACGCTGCTGCCGCTGCGTTTCCCCAGCTGCTCTCTGTGACAAGTTCTTCGACTCAAATAGCACTCCTAATCCTAGCGTAAATATCCAGCCCAGCTTCGCCAGGTCAGCGTACATTGTTTCACCTGGTCTGCTGTGAAAATGAGACTGTGGCAAGTGCCTTATCACTACTATTTTCTCTACCTCTTCTCAGCTCCTCCTCCCACCCATAACTTTCTAACGTGTTTATCATGTAGAAAGAGAAAGACAGCTCAGAAAATCAAACTCCTACAAGCGCAGGAGGAAGGAGAAAGGGTGGTTGGATATGTGCACCCATCCCCATGGAGGGTACAGTTACACAGCAGCTTCAATTGCTCTAAAACGGAGTTGCCGTAGCAATGCCTGCCCTGCCTGCATCATCCTGTCCTCCCCACTTTCTGTCAGCAGAAGACAAAGGATTTACATGCGAAAAGCAAAAAGCCACTACCTGGGGCTGATTCGGCTGAAAACCAGCCCTACCTAAAAATTATTCCTTTTGGCTCATTGAGCTCCATGCAAAGGCTGGCTGCACAGAAGGGCAAAGGAAGCATCAGGATTTTGCAGGGCAGGGAAAAACCAGATCTGTTGCTCTGTTGATTTTGGGACAGCTGAATTCCTGCAGAATGAATTCTTATCAGGGTGACAGCAGTGCCGAGAAGCTGCCTCCATAAGGGGAATCCCATCCAGCTCCCCTCAGCTCCGTCAGGTTATTTGCCGCTCTAGGCTCCCTGCCTGAGCCTTGGCTGATGCCATAGTATTGGGCCAGGGCTTGTCCGGGCTGCAGGCAGGAAGTGCAGCAAGGTGGGAGCTCTTGTGGTGGCAGCTGCATTTTTCTTAACTTGCAACTTGAGGGGTGGGGGCATGATGTACACGTCTGGAAAAAGATGTTTCGAGTTCACTCAGAGCTATTTTGACACTGAATTATGCAACATTCTGCTTTGCTATATCAAAACTCCTGGTAGAGACCTTAATTTTGTTTCACTAACCATTATTCAAAGAATGCACTAGCTGAAAATATCTCCAGAACGTCTAGTGATGTGGGGGACGATGCCCATGCTCTGAAGTAATGAATTCCTACTGATTCTCCTCATGTAAACCAGCATCTTTAACCACTGAGATCTGCAGTCCTGGGGATGTCTTATACCCTTTCTGCATCACTCATGCATTGCATGCAGTAGTGTTTATTGAAGTTTCGACACCGTTATTGATGCACCGTAGTACATTTACTGGTTGGTAAACGGCTTTAATCAAGAGTTTTCTTTGACAAGGTAATTTTATATACCTTGTGAAATGTGGAGTCATACATACACATTGCATTGCAACTATTACACAAGAAGCGTCCTGGCCACGATGCCTCTTTTCCAACTCTTCAAACAAACAAGAAAGAACTGATGAAAGATCAGGCAGTTTAGGAGAGCTTTAAAAGGCAGTGGCTACAGAATTGCCTTTGCGTTCCCAGGAGCGCAGAGGGAAGAAGCATCAGGTGTGCTTCCCCAGCCTCCACTGGTGCAGCCTACCGGCACGGTCAGACGGGATGCCTGCCCGGCACAAAACCGAAGGATGCAGAATATTTACGAGTGATTTGGCGGCTGGCAGTCAGCTGTGGGAACCACAGGAATCAGGATGCAGGAATTTGGGTCTTTGTTTCAGGAACATTCCTTGGAAAGTGGCGGGGCCAGCCGCAAGACGGTCCGAAATCCGTCGTCTTATCTACGCTCGGCGCGGGGGACAAGGCAGGGGACCCGACGGCACTGTCCCTCCTGGCTCCGGGGGTCCGAGGGCTCCCGGTCGCCTTGCCGGGAGTCCCATTCCTTCCAGACCCAGGCATTGCACGGCACCATCCCGACTCCAAGTCCCCCGCCCCCCTGCCCGTGTGCCCAGCGGCGCGGGGCTGTGGGCGACAGTGGCAGCTGCAGCACACCACAAGCTGGGCGGGATTTTTCCTTCTTTCTTTCCACCTTTTCCTCATCTGCGCGCCGCGCACTGCCCACACTGCTCACGGGAGAGCCGGGTCACTAACTTTGCACGGGGAAAGGAGCAAAGAGAGAAGTAGCCGGGACGGGAGGAAAGGAGGGGGGCAGCCGCGGCTCGGGGGGCTGCAGCGAGGGTGGCCGGCACCTGCCCCCGCCAGTGGCGCCCCCGGACTTACTTTCTGGGGGTCGGCGTAGGTGCCCAGCCCCACGAGCGGGATGCTGTTGCCGTCGCTCAGCGGGATGCGGTGGTTCTCGGCGGTGAGGTTCATCGTGCCGGCAGGTAGGGCCGCCCCGGACCCGGGGCTGACTCCACAGGGGGCGGGAGCCGCCGCTTCTCAGCCAACCGCGACCCCTGGCACCGGCGCCCACCGACGGCTGGACGGAGCGGACCGGCGGCGGCTCTGCGGGGACCGAGGAACGAACTGCCCGCTCCCGCCGCCGGGGAGTGCCTTTTTGGGGGGCTGAGCCACGTGTGCCCGCGGCTGCCCTGCACCGCGCNCGACGGCCCCGCCGCGACCCCCGCGGGGGCTGCGCGCACGGCAAGGGCTGCTCCGTGCAAGCCTGAGGGCGGGCCCAGGGGCGACCAGCACCTTGAGATGCTTGGGGCGTTGCTGCCCACTGGCCGGGGAGCCCTCGCGGGCTGCCCTACCCGGAGGTGCCGGCAGCAGGGCACCGGCTTCCCACGGCTTGGGGTGCCAGGTCTTGGAAATCCCCCCACAGAGATGTAGAACTGGGGAGAGTTTCCACCTCTCCTTTCAAGTGGTTGAAACCCACTGCTGTAGAGGCAAGGAGGGAAGGAAGGAAATCCCAGACTACTGAGTAGTTTCTCTGCCTCAGCGTGAGTCTCAAAGTACAGTGAATGGGCTCAAGCTCCTCAACTGTCTGGTTCTGCTCCACTGTGGAAAAAATGTGTTTCCTAACACTGATAGCCCAGAAGGGGACAATGTCCTTTATGAAATTCGTCACAAGGTTCTTACTGTCTTTTCTGATCCTCACAAAACACCTTTTGCTTTTACACCATTCTGCAGATGTAACCTGTCCTGAGCCACCTGCTTTGTGACCTGTGTATGTGCTGAGTTCTTCCCATTTCATTTGGAAGTGCATGGTCTTTTATGTCTTCCTAGATCAACTTGAAATTAAAGCCTCAGGGAACATTATTCCTCAGCCATAACAATGGTCCTTGGCTGGCAGATTATTTTATCTCCTCTAATACCCTACTTGGCTTTCTGTGAATGGTAATAGTTCATCAGGTTATGCAATTCCAAGAGGTTAATGGATCCATTGAGATAAGTTATCTCCACAGGTTTCTTGAAATCAACAGGTGTTCACTAGTTTGCGTTTGGGTTAAGGGTTAGTTGCTCCTGGGGCTGGGAATCTACCTGGAGAATGCCCTACCAAGAGACCCTCTTAGTGTTACTGGTTAGATACCTGCAAGGGTCTTCTGAGAAGATGGAAAAATTGCCACTTCCACCTTTAGGAACGTTTTGAGAAGTTGAGTACAAGCCAATTTGATCCCAGCCCAAAAATGTCTAGATAGTTAGGATGTCATGCAGGACAAAGGTAGGGTGCTGTGGTGTGTGTAAAGCGCTCCTTGGAAGGTGGACTGAGTGTGACTGAGGTTTTCTGACAGCCTGTGCTTTACCTGGACAACACAGTGCAAAGAGCGACCTGTGGGGTGCCTGGGTTCCATTTCAAGGGGGGAAGCTGAGGCAAACTGCACCTGGCTGTAGTTACTGAGGGCAGGCTCATCCTGCTAGACCCTGTCTGCTCTGCATAGTGTTGCAAGCTGTGGGTACCTACAGTTGCAGATATCTACCTATGGAGGAAGGAAACCCAGGGACCTCCTCCATGCCTCCCTGTTATTCCCATGTAGCTGATTAGCACTTCCTTGCTACAGGAGAAGCTCTGATCTCCTCTTTCCGTGTCAACCACACTTAAGCACGCTCTGTAGGAGGACAAGTCGATGTCAGCTGCGTGTCTGAGCTATAGCCATCATTCTATTGTATTTCCACCAGAGGAGCAAATGCCTGGAGAGAGATGGCAATGGGGTGAGTAGAGAAGAGTCTGATGTGGCAGAGGACATTCAGAGACCTCTTTGTTTCCAGTCCCATACTAGCATTCCGTGACAAGGCTCTGCTGCCCAGCAGCTGATTCCTACCCTTTAGCTTCTATGCTCCAAGTCCACTCCACAACCTGCTTTCCCATAATTCCTCCCAATCCAGCATCTTGTGGGGAGTTTTAAGGCACAGTTTGCTCATTTGCTTTGGGCTCAGAGCACATCCAGTTTGCTCATGTGCTCTGGCAAGAAATCAACGCGTGCTCCAAGCTGCGCGTGATCCCAAGCTAAGCAAAGCATGGCTGCGTCTGCGATGCCGGCCCCGACGAGAGGAGCAAGTGCAAGGAGCCTATCTGGCAGGAGTACATGAGCCTGATACATCTGATACATGATAGCCTTCAACGACAACTGTGAAAGAAGGATTGATGGACTTGCCATAATTCACAGACCTGGGAGCTTGGGCAGGAGAAGGACATGTGCTTCTAGGAACAGGCAGGCAAAGTGGTCTATCACCAGCAAGGCAAGCCAGCCATCCCTGCCCTGCCACAAGCACGAGCCCCCAGCACTCACCAGGGTAACAGGTGAAAGTCACCTTGCTCCCAGCTTCACTGCTAGACTGGTCCTTACAAAACTGGCCAGTGTGCTTGTCTGAGAAAATTGAGAGAGGCAGAGAGTTTTACAGGTCCTTCTCCCCAGCTCTGCACCTTAGCTGACAGCAAACAGTGTGAGCACCTTTTACACATGGGACTTTTTAAATCCCATAGCCATTCTAGCTCTCTACCCTACTGTCCTAGTGCCTTTGCAGATTTGATATTAAACCCCAGAAAACAGATAGGGAAATGCAGTTTTTCTCCCCTTTACATCTGAGTTACTAACTCAGAAAAACTTATTTCATAGAAGCTAGAAATACTAGCAGGTTTTCACTTGACAATGAGTATCCTTTAAAGAACAAAGGAAGCTGAATAATGGAGCCTGGAGCCTGTCACATGTAATTCTTGTTAGTAACAATTTCTGTTAGCTGTTAAGGGGAGTGCAGTTCTCAATTTCAGAACTTGAATGACTTAACCAGACTTTTTATGAGGACATGGTATCTAGCAACCCTGACTGCAAAACAATGCAAGTTTCTAGAGGCAAAGCGTTGGCTGCTGGTTGTTGTCGATCAGTAACAATTCAGGAGCTTTTATAAAATGCAGATGTGATCTCAGTTCTTTTTCTAGGAAACAAAAACAATGAAGTTTCAGCCTGGCCTGATTAGCAAGTAATGAGTGCTGCCATCCTATCGACACAAGTTTGCCTTCTCTGGTGAAGCTCTTAAATCACAGAAAAACACTTTCAGAAGCAACTAAGGTAGGTTTGTGATTCATGTCTTGATGGTGCAGAGTTTCAGAATTGCATTAGTCATCTCAGACCCAAGTAAAGAGCAGGGATTTCAAAAGCAGCATCTTATATGTCTTCTGTTCTCCGCCCCCTGAGTCTCAACAAAAATAAAGTAGATTAAAAAAAATAAAAGGAAAAATTAGATCTAAGTTTTTGCAGGAAAAGTGGGTCAGACATCTGAGGATTCTTGCTGTTAAAAACTTGCAGAAATCTCAGGTAAAGAAAGTACTTAACGGCCTCTTTACCTGGGCAAAACTCGTCAGGAATCTTTTAATATAAAGAGGTCACCCTTTTACTCATTTTATCTCAAATTGCTGAGTATCCTGGGAACAGGAGAAAATGTGTGAGGTCTTTAAATATAGACTCCCTAGTTCTTGGAAGGAAGGAGAAAGAGTCATTGATTGAGAAGGACTGGCCTTGTCATCATTTAGGTTTTATGTTTTCTTGGACATTCATGGGTTGCCCTTTTTTATTTTTTTTTAAACTTGTTTTGGACAAGAGAATATGTTAAAAATAGTATTCTCCTGAATCCTCTCGATCTGGGAGTGTTTACACATTGTAGATTAGATTAGTGAGATTCTAGAGGTGGGTGACCTATAGTGCCTGAAAATGAGCTTTTTTAAAAAAAGGAAATGGAATGTACTTTTATAATAGTTGTATTTGTTAGATAAAAAGTGCATTTTGCTACAGTTTCAATTTTCTGTATGAGTCGTGCTCCACTCTGTGTAATTATCTGCTAGAATGCGTATTCTGCATGTGTTTTTAGTTAAAATTTCTTAAAACACGGTCTTAAAGTCTGCATATTTTCAGCGTAGTCCTTTAATAACACATAAAATAGCATGTGTTCGTCCTGTGTGTGGAATATCTACCCATGTATTTTCAACTATTTAGCTTAGAGATTTTGGTAGCATGTGTCAAGACTAGTATTTATTTTCTATTTTGCCATTACCGGTAATAAACTAATGCATATGAAGGAAAACTTATAGTTTCACTTTTAAGCTCTAAGAAACAAGGTCTGTGTAGTGTTTAGTAGAGGGCCTATACATGAAGTGAGATTGCTTTTTTAGTTCTGGCTACTTCTGCCACAAATGATATAAGCTGAACTGGAGAACACTCCTCTGGTTAAAAAAAAAATATGTTGTAGCATCTTTTAATTTTCTATTCACAGATTATCACAATAATCATCACATATATCCCAATATACTTCTTGAGGACTCCTGATGAGATGAGTGGTACCTTACACTGCCTGCAAAATTCCTCCATTTAGTGGCCGAAGGATTCCTCATATGGAAACGTTTGTGATCTTTTCCCTTTGGTGATGGTTGTTGCACAATAAGGCTGATCACTGCCAGGATAACAGCCTGGGCTTTGTTGGGAAGTGTGATATAACAGGCATTCCTGGCAGTTTTCATACAAACACCTTTTTTTCCTAGCTCCCACTGGTGCGTGTAAACTACTTGGCAAACAATGAAACACTTAAGTGACGTGCTCTTTTTATATTTCAATAACTCTTGTGTCTGCTAAGGACTAGTTCTTGGTAAATTCTTCTTTGAAAGACCAAAGATTGCTTTCAAACTTTCAAGACTTACAGCTTGGCAGTGATGGGAATGTGATATATGTAAATTTTTAGAGAAATTCTTCACTGCAAGTCCTGCAAACAGTATCTGATCTCCACAGACCTCATCTGGCCCCACTTTTCCAGCACTGGTACAGCACTTCTGCTGGATCCCTAAGGACAACGTGAGGACAGGGGGAAAATGTGCCTACCACTTGTGCCTGAGGAGAGATTTAGCAAAATACTTGATCGCTGGGTCACTTATCCCTTCTGCTTCCTATAAATGCTCTGTGGCTACAGCTGTGATAAAAGGGAAATTCCTGTGTATCCTTGATGCTGTTCCATTGCTTCTAGTAACATTGGAAAAGTGAAACCACTGCAAGCCTTTGATCGCTCCTGGTGTACAGGAGGAATGCCAGCAGCTGGTCCACATTATGCTCCCACCCCTCCCGTGGCTGTGGAGATGTGGCCGCACTGCACAGGGGATTCCCCAGGGGCCAGCCTCCTACAGCCATCCCGGTCCATCCCTGTCCCCATGACACCTTGGGACAGGTGCAGAGGCCTGGGTTGTGACATCCCCTGGAATGCCACTGCCACAGCCCTTGCGCTGGGTGCTGTGGGGTGCCATGGGGTGCTCCTCCAGGATGGGTGGCTGTACAAAGAGTGAGAGGCTGCTCAGCAGTTTAACTCTGGTCTGGATTGTAGTCGCTGAGGTGGTGGTGGATGCTGTACCAGAAGTAGCAGCCACACAGAGAGCAGAGGAAGCCAAATCTCACAATACAAGAGCCAGATTAGCCAGGCTGTTTATACACCACCAGCATGTTTCCTATGGTACAGCAGGAGAGGGGCCAGCACTAGCAGTACAACCGCTAAAATGTGCCCTTTTTCCTTTTGGTGTCCACTTCAGGAGCTGAGTTGCTCCATGAGCATCCAAGGAGTGTTACTTATGGTCTGAAAATCCCTGGGGAAGATGAGGAACTCCTTTGGAGGATCAGAAACTGCTGGGAAAGGGAAAGAGATGCTCAGTTTGAAAAAGTAATCCTCCTAATCCTTTGGAAAGGTAATCCTCTAGTCATTTACTAGTGTCATTTACATAGGCACTGTCTCATGAGCCTGCTCTCTTTTGGCCACTGTCTTCATGCTCGAGTTTGGTGTAAGCAGGGCTTGCAGCAAATTGAGCCAGAAGCCAGCTTATTTCCTCCCCCTGACACACTGTTTACTGATTTATCACTTTCCTTTAGCAATGGTGACTTAGTTTTTGCTCCTGACTGTCCCTGCTCTGGCACATGCCCAGCCTGGGAGCTGGTGAGCGCTGCCTCTCAGATCCCCAGCCAAAGGTCAGTAGCTGCATGGTGGCCTCTGGATTCCTCAGATACCGACCCTTGTCATGTGGGGAGGCATTAACCTTTGGCCCTGAGTATGTGTTCTCATATCTCACCTCGGTTAGTCTGGCCTGCTATTTGATCCTGTCCAGTATAAAGCCCTTCCCTTTGGCATCCTGCAAATCTAAGCCCTGTGTTGATGCTTTCCAGCACGCCATCCACCTGATGCTGGTGGGAGGTACCCTCTGGGTTGCACCCAGGGCTGAGCAAGCAGTGGCAGAAGGAGTAGCTCGAGAAGAGCTGATTGTGCTCACACAGCCCCTCCTACCTCCCAGGGGAGCAGAGGTGGTGGCTCCCTCTGTGTAACTTCTCTTCCTCACCCAGAATAGGGATAGCTACCGTGGGAGGACACTGCCTGTATCATGCAACCAAGGTGTTTCAAGAGCTTGCCGTTTGGTCAGTTTTTAACTCCTGATTCAGGGGAAGAACACCTTACTTCGAATCAGGCTCTTGGGACAGAGTTAGACTCATCACCAGACCTTAGCCTGTTCCAGAAATGTAAGATTTCTCTTGTCTCCTTTTAATGCAGAACTTGGTCAGGGGTTCACCTCAGTGCATCACAGTCCCATGTTTACTTGACGCGTAACCTCATGCAGCTCCCTTGGGTCTGTCTCAGGGCTGTACAGCAGTTCTTAGTTCAGCTCTGATGAATGATCATTGTACTTCCTTCCACTGCATAAACAGCTGTTTTCCATGTTACCTGCTTTAGGAGCCTCACTGGCACGCTGTTTCTTTCCTTGCCTCCAGCAACAAGCAGTCACAAGTGACTAATTGCGACAAGGCTGTACCAGCACCTTCTTGCAGTCAGGACAGTGTGAAAAACACACATCATTTTTCCCCAGCACACCACATGTCAAATGGCTGTAAGATAAAATAACAGGGAGCAGGCACTCGCAGTTCCTTTTCAGTATCTTTTGCTGTTCAAAAGGGTGACAGCAGCACAGGCTTGGAGATGAGGATCCCAAAGTGGCCAATTCCCTTTGGACACAGCACTTCTAGCTTCAAGTCCCTTCTGGGGAAGCTCTTCCTTTGAAGTACATCTCTCTTGGGCAGGAGCCAACATCACCACAAGGAGGAAGCTATTAGCTTGTAAAGAGAACCCCAAAGGTAAAGTCTAACCTCCTGCTGGTTTCTTTGCTTGCAGATATTTCCCGTGGATGCTTTAAAAAAAGATGGTATTGTGGGTTTTGCTGATGCTGCCTGCTAGCGGGCAATGCTCTATGTCCAAAGGAACAGGGAATTTAGAAGAGTAGGCTTTAAAACATCCCATTGATGTGTTTCAGCCTACCTGCATGCTTTTTAAAGTGTGCCAGATTGCTTTAAAAGGCCAGATAAGCTCATCTTTGCGTGGGCTAGTCCTTGTCCTGGAGCTGGCAGCCGAGGAGGAGGGTGGTGGTGATGGGAGCATAGTGATGATGCCAAAGGATGCGAAGCCTCACTTGAGTGCCTGTGCTTTGTGAGCAGAGGTTCTATCAGGGCCGGCAGGATTTACAGCTGTGTTCAACTGTTCATTCCACATTTTGTACCAAGGTGCTGCAAGCAGACCACAGGGCAGGTTTTTCCTCTCAGTAGGCTCTCAGTTTGCAGTGGCTCTTTCTTTCACGTGCTTTGCAGACAAAAATATATTTTTTTCCTTCTTCTGCTTTTCTTTTCCCAAATTGCCACTGAATTTTTGATGTTCACATGTACATTGGCAGATTGAGAAATCTCCTGATGTATTGTAAAACATGCTTATCATATTCTGCCAAGCTCTACCAGCTTATCACTTCCACCATACCACCTTCCATGCCACCTTGCCTTTGGAACTCCATTGTCAGGTTTACTCAAGCTTATGCCCAAATATTTACTTTTTATGAAAGTCCCATCCTTCTATCCTGTCACTTTTCCATGCCTTCTGTCATTTTGTGCAATGAGGCAGCGTGATTTTAACCTCCTCTCTCCAAGGCACTGTATAGCATCTCTGTAAATCAAATGGTGGTGATCCAGTTTGGGATTAGGAAATAGAAAGAAGTTAACAATTCCTTGTTTGCATAAGACTGGAAAAACTGTTGGGGAAGAGCTGGGGCTAGAACCCAGAATAAGTCGTGGGACTGCCTGTCTTAATAAGAAAGGGCAGTTTGCAGCAACTTCTTTTTCTGAGATGATTTGTTAAATCTCCTGTAATTGGTTTAGTAAACACTAATAGATGGGAAACAAAACAAAATGTTCTCTTCCAGCTTTTGTAGGCTGCTTGGTATCTCTCACAGCCATATGGGATTAATGGTGGCTGTAGGGTAGGATTGTATCATAAAACTTTTATTAAATGTTTTAAAGCCAATTAAAGAAACATTGCCAATTTGAGCTTTCTAAGATTTTACAAAATAAATTGTTTCCATTGTAGTCACAGTGCCTTTGAAGTGCTAGATCCTGGAATTTTTAATCATTTGAGAAGTAAATAGCTATATATTCTCTGTTGATGCTGAGCCAATACTGTGACAGCAATTCAACTAGTATGGTTGTGGGCAGACAACGAATAAAATGCTCCAAAGCAGAAATTAATTTTTTCCTATCTCCCTTCATTTACAGAAGTATTTTAAATCTTAATTGATGCTTCATTAAGTGACATTTTAGACAGGAGGGTTTGGATTCTCCTAGCAATCCAATGATGTATCTTTCAGATACGCCTTTCTTAAAACCCTCAAGTCTCCAAACTGAGAAATGAGACCTTTTGTGAGTGTAATACTGATTATTAGAAAATCCATATATCTGAAGTCTTGAATTTCATGAAAAATGAAGCTTCCATTTCAGGTATATAGTTCCCCTTATTGTAAGGTGTAAAATGTCTTCTTTTTTTCCCATGAAGAGCATTCAGCCTACATTTCAAGGAGCAAGCAGCCCTTGACAGGAAAAGGATCTGCAGGGCTCAGTGTCTAGGCTAGAAAGGAGAGGGTAGATGTAGATGTAGTCACAGTTTGCTTTCATAGGTAGCGATGTACTTGCAATAATGTGAGAAATATGAAACTTTTAATGGAACTCAGGGTACACTTGGCTTTCTGGGCTGCAAGCACACACTGCTGGGCCATGTGCAGCCTTTCATCCTCAAGTACCCCGAAGTCCTCATGGGGGCTGCTCCCTATCTCTTCATCCACCAGCCTTTGTTCATACCAGGGATAATTCTTTTTCAGTTACAATGATTAAAACTCTAGGTTCCTTGATCTTTAGATATGAGCCTGTCAGGGCACATCTTGGGCCGTTGTAGCATCCTCTGAAGGACAAAAGCATCTCCTTATCACCTCTAGTCCCTTGGATGCAGCGTGCCTCTGTCTGTGAAAGGGCAGCAGAGGCTGGGGCAGCAATACCTTCCCCCTCGCCCAATCCATTTCCAGGGTGCCCTTGGTGCACATCCTCAGCACTCCAGAAGGCTGACATGTCCCTACAACGTGCCTGGTGACTTCCTGCACACTTGCAGGGCTGATGTGTGCTTTGGGGAGCCCAAAGTCAGGGCTGGAGGTGAGCAGGCCTTGGCACAATGTCACCTCCCAGTCTCACAGCTCATTGCTCACCCGCAGCTGGGACCTGACAGGTTTTTTTTGTCTCTGTTTTGTATAAATCTTCGTCACTGTAGCACTTCATCTGATGTGACTAACACGCATGGTTTTTCTCTGCTCTCTCCCCTGAGGAAGGTGGGGGGAGACTTAGTGTGGGCAGTGCAGTATTTCTGCTTCGGTCTGGTTATTTTAGAAACAAACTTAAAAACATATGTTCATTTCAGTTCGTTTATGTGACAGAGACAAGGCCGAAGAGATATGCCTGGAAAGTGTAGCTGAAACCTCCGTAAGAGCTGGGCTGTGTTCAGGGATCATGTTACATGGAGTTTATTGCAGGCTGGTATTTAAATTCACTATACCCTGCCCCATCATTGTATTTTAAAGGTCCCTTTCTTTTACAAATCTCTTCATTTTGTCTCCTTCTCCCTTTTTCACTTTTTCCGTTTGCTATTACTTTCAGAACAATTTCATTTTTTAAAAATATTCTATTTTCTGCAGAAATCATCATCTGTACTATAGAAACATATTTGTACAAATCCTGATGGCCCAAATTTTCTCTTTATCTAGATCCTCATCGTGTTGCATGTTGTCTCCTTGCTCCACAATTCCTGCCTAAATTTCCGCAACTGGTGAGGCAGGCTGTACCCTTGAAACACACGTGTGTTAATAAGGCAACAATTGGGATTGGCAGGAAACGGTGATGGAAGATTTCCTCATGAAAAAGTGAGGATTGGCAAGTCTGGTTTTCATTCTCCATCAAAGCAGAAGGAGAGTTTTGTAAATGATGGTGGGAAGAAACCTGAGGAGGGGAGATTTCAGGAGATAAAAGCCTGTCTGCTGGGGAGGGAGGTGAGAGGGCAACTGGCTTCAAGCCATAGCTCAGCTGGACCTGGATGTAGACCTGAAGCCCCTGCCTCTGTGAGCTTGCTGGCTGGGGCTGCTCCCCTCCTGACCAATGTTTAAAGGTGTAGAAAGTGAGAAGAAAAATGAGAAAACAAATGGTGATTAACTTAATCATGAGAGGAGAGCACCCAAGTGTGATGTAGGAGTCAGAAGATCAAGCCTTTGCTGAAATCTGTCACAAAAAGTAATTAAACTTTCCCCTTCATGTTCTCCTCCAGTGCTGTGATCCCTGTGACTGCCAAAGCTCATCCTGCTTCTTACCAGCCAGACTTTCCTTGGGGCTGGGGACTTACAGCCACTCAAGCTCTTCTTCTGGGAAAAAGTTGTCATAAAACGCTTCCCAACACTTGCAAGAATGCAAGTAGGATTTGATGAAGATGGTTCTCATTTGATTATACCTCTAAGCAACATCTTCTGGTCTTTTGCACAAGTATAGTTCAAAGTTTGTATTAAAAGCGGGGGGAGGGAGGCAAATTGGGAGTTTTGGAGGGGTTTTGGTAAAGTCTTGTACTTTGTTACTGTGGTGATGCTGTGGAAACATGGTTTATGGGTCCAGGGAGAATCTAAGTTGTGAAAAACTAATTTAGGTATTTGTTAGGAATACACAGTTTTGAGCATTCCTTTTGACTTTTCCTCCTAGTGATATTGGTGGGGATGTGGTTAATTTTAATGGGAACAGGATCAGTGTATAAACCATGATAAGCCTTCACTAAATGAAAACTGGAAAATGTCTTCTGAACTGCTTTTGAAAAGTCTGGATGTAAGTAAAAGGGATCAGAGGCCTGTTTGTTGCTCAGAGAGTGTATTTGACTCAATGGACTAATAAATTTTCCCAGATTTTCTTTAAAAAGTTAGTTAAATGAAAGGTCAGTCCATTTGTAAACAAAGCTGTCTGAATTTATTGTTAAGTAAAAGCATCAGGGGCTTTTGCAGTACTTTCCTCTGTGGCTGAGTGCCGGCACAGTTGCTTTTTAGAAAGCTTAGTGCGTATGATTCTTTTTTATTAGAAAATAAACAGAAAAGACATGCCAATCAGTAGCTTAAAAAGGTCCTTGCTGCAATATCAGTGTAAGACCTGTGCAATAGCCTCCTAATGAAATGGGAAAGCAGACAAGTTGTTTTCAGGCACTTCAGCAGAAAATTGAAGCTTTGGCCAGCTTAGTGAAAGGTTTATGAACCTTCTGGGGAGTCTCTGCTACATTTGCCCAACCTACACTGATTTTTTTCACTGATCCTTTGGAATCAGGTGAAAACCAGTAGTTTGAGAATTCAAACCACACAGAAGACAGAAAAGAGGGACACACTGAAGATGGGAAATCTTGTACAGACACCTGCAAAAACCCAAGCAGCTGCTTGCTGTGTTGCACTGGCAGTTGTGCTGTGCGGAGCAGGAAGAGTGGTTTCCTCACAAACTTTTGGGTAAGGACTCACTCTCTTCCTACCCTGTGGCTGATGTTGGCAGTGCTGTCTAGTTCTCTTCACATTATCTGCCCAAACCAGCAGTCTATGAGTTGTGTCAGCACCCTGCAATATAGCGGGAGAGATCAGCTCTGCTCAGGGATCCCAGCTGCATGAGCTCAGCAGCTGCAGAAGTGGGATTGCCTCTCCAGCTATCCCTAATTGTTTTTCCACGGCAATGTCAAGTCCACCATGGGCTAAGATTCTGCTTTTTGGGCAGGACCTGTAGCAGTGGTTGCATCATTTAAGGCTGGTATGGCTACCTCTGCGTCTGGAGTGCTTGGTATCCCATGCCTGTGCCTCCTTCGCTTTTTATAAAATGTGGCTTGCATGTGGTGTCGTTTTACCAGAACAATGCTTCCTAGGCACTGCTGTAACCAGAGATACCCTGACCTTACTGTCGCATGCTGCCTATTTCTTGTGCCAAAACAAAAAGGTGAGAAAATAGAAACTAAAGGGCTAGAGCAATCACCATGTATGTATTTGCATTTCTCTCTCCCGAGCCTGTAAATAATCTAGTTCATGGTAATGTTTCTCTTTGGGGTTTCTGCCTTGTTTATGCTTGGCAACTGGCTTTAGAGAGATTTGGGAGTTTTTATTTGCTTTTTCAAGGAAGAGAGGAAAAAGATCAGGGGGGTTTGACTGAGTCTGTTGTGAGGCCAGTGACGCTGCAGCACACAGGCGGAGAGCATGGCTCACTCTTCTCGTGTGCTTAGGGAGGCAGCCAGCTTCCCAGACAGGATGGGCAGCTAGCTGGGAAGAAAAGGAAAGCCCAAAAGGTTATGTGGTCACATGGCCAGGTTTTCCTTGGGCTGGCCTTCAACCCCCTGTCCCCATCACCTTTCCAAGGCAAAGCTGTCTCTCGGGGCTTGTGTAAAAAAAGAGCTACACCCTTTTAATTGAAGCTGTGTGTTCAAGCAGGTTTCCAGTAAACTAGTGCATGTGTCTGGACTCTTATTTCAGCATGAAGCCTTTTTTTTCTTTTTTTTCCACCTTTGTGTTATTTTACCTTTGGAGAAACAATTAAGGGCAGATTGTAATTAATATGCCATTTTTATACCACCTCAAAAAAAATGCATGATATGATGTTTAAACTTGTAAAAAATCATGGTAGACAAAGCTTGATAAACTTTGGTTCCTTTCCAGAAAGGTTAAGAGGAAAAGATTTTTCTTGGACTTAGTTTTGCAGAGTAAACCCCAGGCAGTCTCTGCTGTGCCTCACTGTACCCAGGTTCCTTCTTATTATGTCAGTATGTGGTACCTTATAGCAGCCCCCAAGACTTTAGCCTGTGACCTCTTAAAGAACATATGCATGCTTCTCTGTAGAGAAACTCAAGGATGGGAGCATGGAAATCCTTAGCATTTGAAATTTCATTTCAGTGTTCAAATTTTAGAAATGCATTTCTATCAAATAATTAAGAGTCTGTTGACACTGAATGAAAATCACTGGAACATTAGGTTGTTGTATGGGAGAGTGACTTCTCATGTGTCCTACCAGATGAAGAGACTTCATAACAGCCCAAAGCTCTTCTGGAATCCTCGTCTGAAGGGACACAGCTTTTGTGATGGCCACCTCTTAGCTCTAAGAGAGCTCATTTCTCTGAAAGGCAGAGCCCTTTTCTTGCCCACTCTGCCTTTGAACCAAGAACATGAAATCTAAGGGATACTGTGTGACTTCCGGAGTTTTGTGTCATGCATGGATGGTTTGGCATCATTCATGCCGAGCGCTCTGATAAGGAGGGGGAGCTTTGCATGCGCCGCGTCCCCTCTGAATTGTCCCACAGCGGCCAGTCCCACCGGACCACCTCGATGGCTGAATGAACAGCAGCTGTTCATTAACAGGGAACAGAGATCCGGCACTGGCCATAGGAAGTAAAAGCCCTAGAGCACACTGCAGTAGCCTTGTTCTCCCTTTACAAAGCTGCTCTCTGTTAAACTGTGGTATCGACCCTCACTGGCGTACAAATGCCCTTCATTAGCGTTTACACGCTGTGTTATATGAGTCTGCAGTTAAAAAGCAAGCGAACAAAACCTGCTTGTGGTAATTTACTGCAATGGCACTGGAAGTCAGTTTAATCAGGGGAAAAAAAATTATTGGGGTGATTATGCTCAACTGTGCTGGAAGGAGCAGGACAGCTGGGCGGTGAGGTGGTGACTTCACGGGTGACTGTGGAGGAGATGGATTATTTGCAAAATCTCAGCCTGACATGGCTCTCCCAGAATGCAGCCTGCTCCTAAGACACACATCCTTATATGTTTAATAAGGTGTTAGAACAGAACCTGAAACGTTCGTTCACATTCCCCTGTTGTGGATCATTTCAGTGACCATCTGGTGCCCCTCTTTTATTTTTTTTAAAGACGCCTTTGCATCCTGCACATTACTTTCTGTTTACCCTTTGGGCCCCTGCTTGGCAGTGTGCCATGGAATGTGCTTGGTGTCCTGTCCTTTCATAACTCAGCAAAACACTGAAGACAGTGCGTAATGATAAGCCATCATGCTTCCGCTCCCACCTCACCAGGAGAGCCTCATCTTACCAGCTGCAAGAGCAGCCTTTGCTTGGAAGGTGGGAGAAGGATGTGAGAATTTGTACAAGCAATGCTTTTATTCCCAGGGAGATTTTTAACACTTATTTTGGTGGCTTGCTCAGATTTGCATACTTGAGTAGCAACAGCAGCCTGGTATCAAAGTGGTAAGAGAGAGATCTGGACAAAGAAAAAATGATTCCTTTCATGGGTCCAAGAGTTACTTTCTGACTCCAAGAGCTGAAACACTTCCCAGCTGATCCACTGTTTTCCCTGTGTGTAAGTGCTACAATTGCAAACCTACCTGGGTATTGCAGTGTGCAAATTCAATTAATTTGCTTAGCTGGAAGAAAAGCAGTAGCTCTACCCTTTCTGAACTGACCAGAGTGAAAGTCTATATTTTAACCTTAAGAAGAACTAGCAGCCTTCAGGAATGCCACTAGGAAGTGGAACTTAAGCAGTTACTCTGAATGAACACTGAATTGCATACTTTTATATATATTTTAGTGTGTCTGTGCATGGACATGATTGAGAGAGGAAGAAGAAGAGGAAGGATGGATCTGACACGAACCATATTCAGTTTGGGAGGGAATGCAGAGGAAGCTGTGGTTACAGACTGATTTAGGAGTGCATTGAGTCTGTTGAAGGAACCTGGTGTAAATCGCTGTGGGTTCACGTTTTTCATGTGGCAGCAACCCCGCTGCTGTGCTGTGGGCCCATTTAGCCAGCAAAGCTGCATCACCTCCAAGAGACCCAGGCTGAGACAGCTGAGCCCATTTCCACCAGCACCACTGCATCTCTGACCCAGCTTCTTCCAGGAGAGGTGTTGTGTTGAGAGGATGGAGCTGGGACGATTCCCAGGCCCTGGGCCGGCCTTGCTGTGCTGGCACAATACTGCTCTATGAATTAGCTGACAAACTAAGACAGCTGAACTGTTTTAAGTTTAGTTTGTTTAAGTCGCCTTTTGCAGTGGCGTGAGTACACTGAACATTTTAGTTGCCCTTCTCTGGGTATCTTTTGCTTTGTCATGTTGATGACACTCTTACTTGATTTATTTAGCCAATGTATTTTGGCTAACACTATGTTGAACTCTGCTCCAGGAGGCCTCTTTGGTTCAGGTGCCTCCACAGCTTCTCTAGGAAGCAAGTCAGGATTTTTCTGGTCAACAAGAGTGCATTTGCATTTTTTCACTGTTGTTCCTCTTCCCTTATCTCTGTTTGTATTACGTTACCATTCAGGGTGTTCCTGCACTCGTCTCGTGTTTGTATGGTGCCCAAAAGTTGACGCTTCTGTAAGCTTGTGGTCTGTGTAGTACAAAAAGTACCAGGGAGAGTGGCTAGAAATTGCTATAAAGATATCAATGTTGTATTTTTATTCTCCTAAATGAAATTCCTGCTGTAGATCCTCCTACATGCTGAAGTAAGGAATCTGTGTGAAAGTGTCTTCACTCCATGTGTGTTTATTGTCAAAGTCCTTCAGGCTTTGTTTGACTATTTTGATGTGTCCAGTTTCTTATCTGATGCTTTCTGGTTACCTTTCCAATTCAGGGA
The DNA here is from genome assembly GCA_013400735.1 of Pomatostomus ruficeps. Taxonomy (NCBI): domain Eukaryota; kingdom Metazoa; phylum Chordata; class Aves; order Passeriformes; family Timaliidae; genus Pomatostomus; species Pomatostomus ruficeps. Next base: position 149,215 of record VYZT01044852.1, read on the forward strand.
CAAAGTCCAAAGAAAGATTGGCATATGCTTATGGAGGGTGGGGTTGGCAGAGAAATGGATTAGCTCTGCCCCCTTATCGATTGGAAAGTTGTCCTTGTAAAATAACCCCAGCTGGGGTCTCAAAGAGAGAGAGTTTCTGCATCTTTCTTAAGTGCTATTTTCACAGTACCCAGAGGAATATATCTCATTTTAAATTAGAGGAGCATGACTGTTCCCTCTGTGTCACTTTGGTACCACAGACAGGTGATGGGGCTGGGGCACATGTTCAGGAGAATCAGCTGCAGGCAAATGTCTCTCGTGACTGTTTTCATGACCTGTCCTCAAGGGTGTCCAGGGTCTGAGGTCCCACACCATCCCCTGGTGCTCTGCTTCATCATCACTACTGCTGGATAACGGGCCCTTACACCTCTCCTGAACCTCTCTTCCCATTGCTTAAAGATTATCACTTTTTGCTCTAAGTCCCCCAAAACTCCATTGTGTGTACAATAGATACTCTTATATAGAATGTTTGAATTTCTGAGAGAATACAGAAGAAATCCAACTCATGCCTCAGAAGGGGATTCAGAGGCCTTTCTGGCTGAGCAGGGACTTGACTGGAAGACAGAAAACTCTGCTCTAACCACACTAGGACAGATTTAAAGCACCTAAGAGTGTCCTGACTGATAGCATTTCACAAGTGGCAAGGTTTGGATACTATGTGAGAATGGCAGGAATCTGAGAAGGTTTATTACAAAGAAATTGTGTTTTCTTAGTAGGTGCTTGTGATCTGCCATCCATCTGGAGTGGGAGCAGCAGTGATTCTGCAGCCTCACTCAGGTCAGAATAAGCAATTCTGGCTGTGGACCACAGACAACCAAAAAATACCTGAGCACAGCAAGACAGCAGGAGATCTTGTGGTGATTATTAATGGAATATTTGTAACTGTGTCCAGGCAATTTACATGGTGAGTTATTCACAATACTCCCTGTAGGCAGAGAGGTTATTGAATGAGGAGCAAAAACTATTAGGCAGGAGGTTAGTGATTGTTGCTTTAACTGGGGACCAGAAAGAAAATCCTCCCTGGGGTCACTTACTGTATTCTCCTGACACTGCTAGAGCAGAACTTACCTCAGCTCTCAACTGTTCCTTCTATATCAGCTTGAAATGCCTGAAGTGATTCTGTGAGCTATGACATAAGCTGCAAGTGAGTGTCAGTCTCAGAAAATTACTGCATTTCTCAAACAGACAAGTTTCCTTGAGAACCTTTTCTGGTAGCTAAACAACTCACTTCAAGTTGATTTTTCCATATTTCACCAAAGCTGCAGAAAAATCAGTGGTTTTGAACAATGTTCCACGTCCATTGCTTTGATTTTGAAAAATTCAATAAGGACAACAACAACCAAAAATCATTCTGGCGAGTTGAATAAAGCTGAACTGGCAAATCCCAGATAGCCAGAAGAAACAGTGTCCTGCTTATAAGGAAAGAGTGTGGTTGCTGTGGTCAGACAGCTGGGCTACAGGCCAGGCCGTGCCTCCTAAACATATTTTATCTAACCTCATGTCACAGGCAGGATGTGGGGAATGTAAGATTTTCTCTTCTGAAAGGTAAGGGCCATTCCCAGAGAGCATAGATGGGCATTGCTCCCTTGACAGCTGCTTTCCCTTGCACCCACAGAACCTCTATTTCTTTGTTACAGTATCAGAGGAAATTTCTAGACCTGCTGGGATCAGGACTGGTGCAGATCCACCTCGGTGGCTTTCCCCAGGCAGTTAAAAAGGCGAAGACAGGCTGCAACCAGGCCTGAAAGTGCCCACTCTTCTCAGGCAGCTGCGACCACTTCAGTTATGTCTCTGCTTGAAGCATGGGATGGGATTGTAGCACATAAATAATGGGTGCAGCTAACGTGGCCCTGAAACTGTGAGACTGGAGAGTCCCTGGAGAGTCCTTGCTCCTTCCCTGGCTGCTGGTGTTGCTGGAAGAGGCCATCAGGGCTACGGGAGCACCTCTGCTTGGCTGGCTGGAGCTAAGGGGATGTCTCATGGTGGTATTTTAAGATCCAGATTTCCCTTTAACTAGAGGCATCTAGTTTTTCCACTAGGAAAACTGCTGCAGCTTCCTTGAAAGTGATGGGTGGAGTCAGCCATGAGATTAAAGGTGTCTTGTGTCATCTTTCTCTTGTGAAAGAAACTACCAGATTTAATTTCTGGATGCAGGCAAAGCTCATCTCTTAGTCTCTGTGCGGCAAACCCTGTGAGGGTAGTGGGGCTTCCCAATACAATGCACAATGGGCAAAACTGGTGTGGAACTGATGCAGTCTTCCTGACGGGCCTGAGGGGTTTTTTTCTGCCCCTCTCTCTGCAAGTGGAGACCCCAGACCATAACAACAAGGAATTTAAATCTTGTCATTTGAATTTTTTATGTAAATACCAAGAACATGTAAAACATTCATGGCTTAGACAACGCAGTGAGACTCTGCTGTGTGACACAGACATGCAGGAGTCAGTTGCTGATTTCTCAATGCAGTGCATTGATTTTTGCAGTCGTATGTCACCTCCCCTCAGACAATAACTGTGGCCTTACTGTAGGGTAAAACTAAAAGAGACAACACTGTATCCCCTTTATCTGGATGCTTATGTGCTGCTGTGACTAAGGAGAATGTATAACTATAGGTAGCAGTGCAAGATGACACAGTAAATAAATATTGAAGGGAGATTAAAGGACATCACTAATATCACCTATTTTCTTTTAGAATTTACAAAAATTTGCCTTGGTAAAAATTATACTGTCGGTGGTAAGCTTGCTCTGAGGGAATGTACTCACACCAAGACAACTCTTTGGCAAAATTGTCTTTGAGGTCGTGCCAATAACATGTAGAGATCAATAACTCAGGTGCAGCTCCCAAAGGGCTGCTCCTCCCTCATGAAAATCATTGCAACAGCCAGACAAGGTAAGGTATTGCTAAACTGCCTCCTTTTTTTTCTGGGTCTAGGAAATGAATGGTTTTATCAATATAAAGGAACTAGTCACTTACTTTTCAGGCTATTTAACCAAATGCAGTGTATACATGCTCCCCTGGAATGTGATCTGGAATTGCTGCTGCTGCAATCACAGCAGGGGAAGGATTTTGCTGCTGCTGTTGTCATGTTTTTCTTGTGGCACTTTATTAGACAAAGCTGTTTCTTGTTCTTGAATGTTTTTTTTAATGCACTGGAAAACTTCTGCTCTAGCACCTTTGTCAGTTTTCTTTTTGGAACTCCTGAATGAATTTATTTGAACGATTCTTTGCTATTTCTCAACAATTCTTTATCTTGTTTGTTTTTTTCTCTCTCTCCTATAATGAAGTCTTTTTTCCCTCCTCAAACCAGTGACCAGCAGAAAGATTAAGAACCTCTTGCCCTTAACCATCTAATCCATTGAGACCAGACTTTTCTTTGCCTTTCTGGCCAGTCATTACCCTGATTTCAGAGCAACTCTCAGTGATGAAATAGTTCTGGTGCTGAGCAGAGAGCACAGGCAGAGTGTGACACCCACCCTTTCTTCAGACAAGCTTTCATGTTCCTGTACTTGGAGATGGATAAAATTCCCCATGTGAAGTACTGAAGTGGTTTCCTTTTCCATGGATTCACAATGAAATGTGGTTTGGTTTGTTTTGGTTTGGCTTTTTAAGTTTCTTCCTTCTCACTTCCCAGATGTTTCCAATTGATTATCTTTTAATTTCTTTAGATTTAACTTGTTCCTATTTAATTCTTAACGTATTCTTTCTTATTTAACATTTTTGCTAAAACATTTACTACATGTACTGAAATCCAAGAGGAGCAGTTCTGTGGATGGAGGTAGTGTTTTTCCTCTGTGAGATTCTCCCTGTCCCTGCTATAGAAGTGTAAGTAGTTTAATTGACTTTCTTGTTTGGTCACTTGGATGGGGTTTGTTTGTTTTGTTTTGTGTTTTTGGGGAGGGGGCAGGGCAACTAGGTAAGGTAGTTGTAAAGCCACAGGATTTAATTTTGCCTTTTGCCATTCTGTGACTTTTCCAAAGCCTGTGAGGTACTGAAGTGCTCTGTGACGGAAAAAATTTGCAAACACCTTTTTATTCATATCAGCACATTCTGCAAGGGCTGCCTTTCCATTTCCCCTCTTCTGGCCTTGCCTCCCTCATCTACAGCACCTGTCACTACTCTGGGCAGTGCTGCAAACAGCAAACCCCTGGAGCAGAGGATGATCCCTCTTCTTTGGAAGAAAACTTCCTTTTCTAGATAGTCTTGGAGTGAGTTCGGAAGTTATCTTGTTGCTTCTGTGAAGGACTTTGTCATTTGCTTCTTTGTGACACAGCGAATCAATCTGGATTTCCCAGCTCTCTGGCAGGCAGCGCTGCTTTCCCGGCTGTCTTGACTGACAGATCAGATCTGCGCTTGCAGTGTCGGAGCGAGGGTGGTATTTGTATGCGTGATGGAAATCTTTTCTCCTTTCTCGTGACATGTCTGCACGGAGTGTGTACTCAGCGGGGGTGTGCTCCTGCACAGGCAGTGTGTATCCTGACTGTCTGCGGTGATGCTCCGCAGCTCTGTCCCTGGGCTGCCCTCCCGCTGCTGCTGCTCTGCATTCCTGGCTGCTGCTGCTGCCCATCCCTTCTCCAGTGGAGCAACAGTGCCAACTACTGGCTGCTGCTCCTGGCCTGCCAGGGGACCGGGATCCTCCTCTAAGCTTAATTCTGACGGCAGAGCTGCCTAAAACCCAACAGCGGCCCCTTTGCTGACGGTTTGGCTAATTACCAATAATATCTCAGTTTGTTAGTCCTTCTTCCCATACCAAAATAATATTCTACTGAGTCCAGGTAAGCCTCAGGTTACCTTTCCTGGCAACATTTCTAATTGTTAATGTTGGTTTAAAGCTCTCTCCTGATCCCCCAGGGCTGGCTGTGCAAAGAGGGGAGAAAATTTCTGGTCTGAGCTGTGGAGGGCCATGAAAGGTGTTGTGTGCTCCCTGAAAGTTTTCTAATCATTCTGTTGTGGCAGCAATTTGCCAGCTACATATTTGGGATACTCTTATTGTTATAGCCCCAATGAGCTCTGGGGAAAATGAGATGGTGGTTTATGTATTTCTGCACAGAGTACCATACAGCACTTTTGCTCAGGAAAAGAAAAAGGGAAAGAAAAGGGGAGGGTAAGAAAAAGAGATAATCTACAGCTCTACGTGTAAGTGTCATTTTATACAAATTTCAGTGAAATGTTTTAATAGAAAAAATAGTTTGTTTGTGTTTTAGTTTTCATTTCCCAAGAAGAATATGAAATGGAAAAGACAAGTTTGGTTCTTTAAATGTTTCTTGTGAGAAGGGGGTTACAGTGTTTGCAGGAGGTTACCGTAGAGAGTACACATATATGGGGAGTAGGAAACTGGGGAATAAAAAAGTATAAAAATAAACAAGAGAGCTTTTCAGAGAAAGGAGAAAGACAGTGAATGGGTAAAGCAATAAACCTGGGAGACATGATCAGGGGAATTTTGCAGAGGGAAAAAATGGGAGGGGTAGGAGGCAGCCAAACAAACTGAAAGTGAGTTTGATGAGTCAGGGTTTCTGTGGGTTTCCTGCAACTCCCAAAAGGCCATTTTTTACTTCCTCCCAGACACAAATGTTCTTCATTATTTTTGGAACAGAACACGAAAGGAAAACTAATAAATCATCTATTCTTAAACATACATGACAAGCCCAGGCTGAGGCACAGGTGGACCACAGCCACAGGAGGTCTCTTAAATCAAAGCTGGGGAACTTTGGCCAGCCAGCAGGTTTAGCTCTGCTCCCAGCCCTCTGTTACTCTTTCAGTCGTGTAGTGTTTGAGGGTTTGGATAGGGAAATCTAAATGAGACAAAAAGGAAGAAAAAA
>VYZT01044852.1:155801-188759 GCA_013400735.1 Pomatostomus ruficeps
TCTGGTTTCAGCTAACCTTTCCCTGCTGACACAGACCTGGGTAGTGCAAGGTGCGGTCCTGGCAGCCTGCATCAGCTGAGCTGGTGGGGAGAAAAAGACCTGCGGGCTTTCCTTGTGTCTTCTTAGTGACTCTGCCATTTTAGGCATGCCTGTGTTGAAAAAGGCCATTAAAATAGGCTGCTTCTGTGAAGAACTCAACCCCTCCGCCTCACTGGTGCAGCCGTACACCCAAAGGCTCAACGTGCCCCTGCAGAGGAGGAAAGGCTGGGGGAGAAGGGAGCAGCCGCTGAGGGAGGTGGACTGGTGTAGGGGTGTGGCATGGAGCAGGCAGAGTGAAGGGCAAGAGCGTCTAAAGGGGTGTTGGTGTTTTAGTAGCGGGGAGGGTCACAGGGAAACCTCCCAAACCTTACACCTGGCTCTTCAAAAACCTTTCCTCACGCTTCCCAGCCCCTGTGTCACTCACTCAGCACACGTGGACCCACGTGGAGCTCACTCTGCCCAGCCCCATGGCTTGTGTTTGTCCCTCCAGCCAGCTGTGCTGGTCCTGCCTTGCCAGTGGTGCTCTGGCCCCTCCCCACCAGTCTGACAGCTGGGTTTGAAGGGCAGCCTCCAACAACAGGAGTGTGCCAGTCCCTTCGCAGTCCTTTAAGAGTTGATTCCTCTCTGTGCCCTAGACGTGTGGCCATGTTTTCTCCACAGTGGAAGCTGTGTTTCCGTATGTCCCTACCTCCCACGGCTGGCACCTCGGCGTGGGCGTCTGTGCCGCTCTGCATGCCTGTGCCCTTGCAAAGACTCCTCTGAACTTGTGTTAGGCAGCTCCTGCAGTGCCCCTGTGCCTTCTGCACAGGGCTGCGTGTGCAGTGGGAGCGATGCCCCTAAACTGCCCTGAAAGCAACTACAGGGCTTTACCTGCCCAGACAGTGTTGTGAACTTTGCTTCAACATAAGGAATAAGTGACTGTCACCTGTTTCTCCGGGTGTGCTGCTGCGGTGCATGGCTGCACAAACCAAGCTGTTGAGTATTCAGAGTCATATCTGCCTGCCTCAATGATAGTAATGAAGCATTTTCTGCTTTCTACTTCATTTAAATCTGTGGGAGCCTGTAGGGCTCATCCTCCTCGTGCACCAAGGTATCCACGTGTGCCACTTACCAACCAGGGGCTTCTTCACCAGCAATGTCTGAGCAAATCTCTTAATAACAGGGGGACTACACACAGATTATTGTGATCATAATTTGGCCAACATAGCCTTTATTACTAATGGTGGTGTTGGAGATGGAAAACCCAGCTTGATTCTCAGATCCCTGCTGGAAAGTAATAAAATAAAGAGGAAAAAAATCTGTGCATGCATTTGCTACCAAACCTTTGAAAAACACAAAAGTGGAACCCTGCCAATCCTATTGCTGGCAATTTTTCATAGTAGAGCCTCATTTTGAGATAGGATTAGAAGTGGAAGTGCATTTTTTGTCTCTGACATTAGTATCACGTTGTTGTGCACAAATGGAGGGCTTACAGTTATTTGACATTTGTCATATTGTAATTACTGTGTGCCGCTCTTACACCTTCAGAGTATTTTTTAGTATCTTCTGATAATAGAGTAATTAGAAAATAACCAGCTATAATGAGGAAAAGGTGGCTATTTTATTAACATAAAGAACAGACAAAGGAAGCACTTCAATGCAAGTGCTCTGTTAAAAATGAAACTGTGTTTCTTTTTGCTTTGTTGAGAACATGGATGAAGGCAGGCTGGCTTTTATGTAGTCTTTTGTTCATCCCTGGGCAATGGCGGAACTGGAAGCTAAATTCTGTTGTAAGAAAATTCTATAATGGCAGCTGAAAATGATATAATATCATGCATACTCATTTCAACAACAAGAAAAAATATTCCTAACCCATAGCTTGGATTTTGAATATCAGAAGAGTCTTCAGTACCAAGAAATCAGCCTGCAGTACCAAGAATACAGAAAAAGCTACTAAAATTGTTTAAACATAAGAAGAGCCACTTGATATAACCAGTAGCAAATAAAAAAGGAATGTAAATGTATTTTTAAATTATTTATTTCACTCTCTCTCTTTTTTTCATGTTAATATATCCTTGGCTCTAGTTCACAATGGCATGCTAATTATGAATGTAAGAAAACCTAACTTTTTATTGTGCTAATTAAACTGTGTGTCACTCAGACATTTGGGGAGAATTTCCCATGTTTTCTAGTATGAATGGAAGGAAAGAGCAGCAGTGCTCACTTAAAACTGGATTTTTTTTCCTAGTACCTTGCAAAAAGCCATCATTGTATTTTGATTAATCCATGCTTGGTCCACCTCGGATGTTTCCATGGAAACAGAATTTTTTTCCTTGATGGAAATTGTTAAGCTTAGGAAAGCTCCTCACTGCACAAAACCACTTGAGCTCCTGAAAAACTACTTGTTGGAAATTTAATGTGCATAAACAAAAATCCCAAATTCCTCCTTAGTGTTATTGTTGTCAATGCTAATACAGAACTGTTTTCTTAATTATACACAGTGGTGCCTTTTCACTCCACAAGAAAATAGAGTGAGAGTAAATTATTTCCATTGTAAGAGAGCACTTTTTCTGGTCCAGAAACAATTAGCCTGAAAACCTTCCAAAATTAAATTTTAAGAGTTCTGATGTGTGTATATTATTTAGTTCTGGATTCAAATATTTTGGCTTAATGGATGCTAAAATTTAATTAATTTTGTTTTGGAAACTGGCAATAATTTAAATGTATTATTTTTGTGTGCCTCAATTTTGGATATGGAGTTTTTTTGGGGTTTAGTTTGTTTTGGTTTGGGTTTGGGTTTTTTCCTCCCAAAGAAAATACACACTCTTACTGGATGCTACTGTGATATTTGGAATACCTTTTGAAAATCAACCAACAGAGGGAGTATTTATGTGTTGTTATTATTAATTTCACCGAACGGTTGGAAAGAAGACTCTCACTTTCCCCATCATTTCTGGACAGCATATGCATTGGTAAAATTATAGGATTTCTTGACCATTAAAATATCTTGGTTTGGAGTGTTTGAATTTTTAAAAAATCCAGTCTTGAATTTAGCTGACAGTGCAAGTAGCTATTTTAAATTGATTGTCAGGTTTATATTTTTTTGTTTCATCTTTGTTCATCGTGGCAAGGAATCTGCCAAATGGAAAAAGGAAGGTCACTTTGAGAGCAACCACACTTATCAAGCTTCTTCCAGAGACATATTAAAAGCAGAAATTATGTGTCAACTAGAGGAAAAAAAAGCAGAAGCCTTAGTATTTCTTGGTACCTCTTTTACGTGCTCACTCTTAAAATGTGAATAATAAAAATTATGATGGTGATGATGTGTACACTCTTAGAATGTGGATGATGATGATAATAGTGATAATAATGTTTTGCACCCTGTATTCTTCCAAAATCTTTCCTCTTCAGCTTTTGGGCCATTGTTACTTTTAGCCACTCTCACAGCACTCTACTATATTTCTCTATTGTCCTCTTGAGGAGTGAAGCAATTGCTGCTCTTTGCAGTGTCTCAGCAGCTCAGAGCCAGGAACCCAACTGAATGGCATGGGAGGCAGTGCAACACTTCAGAACTGTGAAATAACAGGGAGACACCAGGACCTGGCTGCAGAAACTGAAGAGAGGCTTGATGCAGCATCAGGGCTGAGCATCCCTCTTGACTGGGAAATGTGACACTGCCCAAAATAGTTCTGGAGTCAGGGTCTGGTGGTGCTGTAGCACCAGGCTGACTTTGGAGAACTGCTGCCCAAAGCCTAGGGTTTATTGAAGACAATCTCTCTCCTTTGGTGGGGCTGCTTTAATGAGTGCTCATTTTGAACCTCAAGGGAATCATGTGTTAGATAGTTAGAGTTACTAAGGTCTTCCAGTTCAGATTTTTTTCCCTTGATACTGCTTTCCCTGCTGACTAAATTAGGATGTAACTCTTTGCCTAAGCTCTGAGAATGAGCAGCCCCAGGAACCTGTGGTGTCTTTGCTTCTTGGGGACAGGAAGATACAGAACTATTTTAATGGCATTAACAGCACCTTATAATTAAGTGGAGAGCAGTACAGTCTGCAGCACTGCCTTGAGCAGTAGAGGGAGAACCCTATTTATGCGCCAGCAGTCTATTCTGGGAATGCTAACACTGGGAGTGAGCAGCTGTGAGAAAAACAGAGAGTAAGTGCTAGTACACTCTGAAATGGAAATCACAGCAAAGCGCCATATGTGTTGACTAAGTAGTCCCACCAGCACCCTCGTTTCACTGCTCTGAAGTGATAGATTCCAACTTGCCTGACAAATTTTCACAAAATTGCTATTCCAAGCAGCAGTCTCCAGAAACGTAGCCATTCCATTTATACAGCGGGTGGGATAACACGGGTCTGCAAACTTCAGTCTTGAACACTGCTGGAAAACCAGGCAACAACTGAAATATTTGCCTTCCTCGTTGCAGACCTCATTAACCCACATACATATCATCCCCCGGGAATTCCTGATCCTGAGGTTTTCCTGTGAGCACCACACAGATGGACTCCTCTGCGCAGGACTCATGCATTCCAATGTTTACCTTCACCTCCTAATGCTTTAAAACAAATATGAGAACAGAATATGAATTCCCTCAGCAAGGCTACTTTTCTACATGACTTGGTTATTTGCCTACCATGGCACTGGTTACTCTCAATAGTTTCCTTTCAATTTTGTTCTCAGGCCCTTTAAAGATTTGAGAAGATCCTGTGAGACCGTGTTTGTGCAATGGAGTAACTTGTGCAAAGCCATGGCACCTGGATGCAGCCATAACTTGTGGTAGTGGGGACCTAGGGTGAATTTCCTAAAACTTGTGAAAAGTCAGTCTATTAAAAGCAGTCAGGGCTCTGTTACAGCCTCATCTCTCAAATCCCTCTGCACTTAACATTGTAAAGCATTGGAAATCCAATGGTTCTTGAACACTCTGGCGCCATCCCAGGTGTTAAGCCCTTCACAGGTGTTAAGCCCTTCTCAGCATGGCAGCTCCAGACACCAGCTTGGAGTCACTGCAGTCCTGGACGTAACTGCAGCCCTGTGTCCTTCCCAGCATGGCCTTCCAGAACCAGACGTCTGTGCCACAGCTGTGGCCCCAGTTCTGTTCCCTCCTGTTGTGGTTTTAGTAGTGGGGAGGGGCCCATAAAGATGGCTCCTGTGAGAAGCTTCTGGAATTCTTCACCATTTCCAGCAGAGCCAATCTCTGATGGCTCTGAAGATGATGGACATGCCACTGGCCTTGTTTGGGCCAATTGGAAAGGTTGGTTATGCCTCTGTGATGACATATTTAAGGAAAAATCAAAACAAAGGGTGCACGCAGCTGCTTGTAGTTAGACAAGGAGGAGGATGTGAGAACATGTGAGAGAAAACAACATGGAGACACCAAGGTCAGTGGAGAAGGAGTGGGAGGAGGTGCTCCAGGTGCTGGGGTTGAGATTCCTCTGCAGGCCCTGGTGAGACCATGGTGAGACGGGGTGTCCCCCCTGCAGTCCATGGGGTCCACAGGGGATGCAGAGATCCACCGGCAGTCCGTGGGTGAGGTGGCAACATTGGAGCGGGTGGATGCCAGAAGAAGCTGCAGGACATCCAAGTTCTCTGTCTTTGCTGCCTGTGTGTTGCTCCGCTGGCACACCTGGCGGTGTCTCAAAAATGCCACTGTGTTTTCTGATATTTCCCGTGACGAAAACACACTGCTCCCTGCCAAAAAAGCCTGGGTTCACATGGACATACTCACTACCTGCACGCTCAAGACCTGGAGTGACCTAGGCCAGGTGGTGTTTGACAGCTTCAGTATTCCCCCCCTGCAATCTTCTTTAATTTTAATTTTCTATCTCAGGTTTGTGTACTTGTGCATAACAGCAACTTATACATCTAATATCAGAGGTTTTCCCAGTAACTCTTTTAATTAACCCTGGCAGTTTTGCAGTTTATTAGCTTCTCAAAAGGTTTATGCAATTGTCTTGTGGAAAACACCAGGTAGATCCCAGAGGAACTCACTCTGTCAATTTATTATTCTGGATTATTTGAAAGAAAGAAAGAAGCAATTTGTGGTTTGGTTGTAGAATAAGGTGTGAGTCACAAACAGATTTTCAGCAAATCTGAGATTTATAGAGAGAGATCCAACTCTGTGTGTCTCACTGAAAATCTTGAGGATGCAAGTACACAGTAAAATATGTAACAAATCTGAGGATCTAACAGTGCTGTGAGCAACCCAAGGTCTTTCCAATTCTGTAATCACTGTAGACATCCAATTCCCACTGACTGTCGAGGTTGTGTGTCTTCTATGACTCTTTAAAGGTCATGCTTAAAGATTAAACATGAGAGGTTTCTTTCTAGTGTTGATGAACAGGAATAATTTGCTGTCATGATGCAACAGCAGCTGTGAACGAGAAGGTTGTTGGTGAGAAGGTGCTCTGGATTAGGTTAAACACAGGTTTCAGGGCCACAATTTTGTAGGACTCCACAGCTGCTGCTTTCATCTTAATTGACTTCCTACTTGGGATTGTCCTCTTACTGCTGTAAACTCAGAGCTTGTGGAAGTCCAAGGTGAAAAGGAGGGCACTGAAAGCAGCTCCTGACCAGAATTCTTCTCATGACTCAGATTCCTCTCACCTCGCCGCGGGTAAAGGGCACTGACAGGAGAGCAGCAGTTCCCATGAAGGAGCACAGCTCAGAGAACAGAATTTTAGGCCCATGCACACAGTTGTGTGGTTAATCATGGATGAGCGGAGCGTGTTTTGGAAATGTTGCATAATGTAATTTCTCGCTTCTGAGCTGCGAGAAATTACATTATGCAACATGCATTCTTACAACAGCAATTTCCTGGGGGAAATTACTGTTGTAAGAATGCATGTGTTAAACCATACAGCCATTGCATATAATACTGCATTCAGGTAAAAAATAGGTCAGTCAATAATTTGACCTAAGTTCTTCTTATGGGTCATCAAATTAGTCAGAACCGTATTTGCTGAACTATAAAGTGTAGTTATTTCCGGGCCCATGGGATTTGAAGGTTCTGAGTCAAGGGAATAAGCTCCATAACTTTTTTACTGACAACAGTTAAATAGCCTTTCCTGGCACCTTAAAATGCAGTAATACTTTTACATGCCTAAAATTCAAGAAATCTAAGTAGTCACTAGTTTTTCTAAGCATTCACCCTTTGAAAACTGGCTACTTAAAAGAGCTGTGAGCTAAGCACAAAAATGGCTTCAAATAGAATAACTGGGGCCAGGAGTGACATTTGGAGCCATCATTCTTCAAAAACTGTTGCCATGCCAGGGAAAGGGAGATAACTGAGAGAACTTTTGGTAATGGTGCTTGAAAATACAGTGTGTGTGAAGAAAAAAGACATTGCAACAAAAAAAATTTTAAAAAATAAGACATTCTAAACATAATACACATAATGTATCAAGTAGTCTTTGATCTGCTTTAGTCCAAGCTTTCTTGAGAGTTGTCCTATTCCATGTTCAGACTTTTTGACCTTGTTTAGCCACATGGGTTTAAGTGTAAGTACAGACAGCTGGGAAGGTTCCAGAAGTTCACAGTTTTAGGTCCCTTAACCATCTCACTCATGGTCACTCCTGCAGTTTCTCATGCATTGTAAGCCGTGCTGTACTCAGGGTCTTTCACAGCCTCAAGGACAACCTGTGAAAGTACCTAACAAGCATTAATGGGCCCAGCGACCCCATTGGCCAGCCTTCCCTGGACCCTCCAACCACACAGTGGCCTGGTCAGTTCTGTTCAGCCTGGAGCTATGGATCCTTTTCTGGGTTTCTGTGGGGCTGAGCTCTCCTGTTGCCCCTCCTAGCTGGCTCCTGGCTCATCATTTGCTGTGCTGTAGATGACCAATGGACACCATTACCAGTCCTCCATGCCCAGCACTGTGGGCCTCTGCCTCTCAGTGAGGCCCTGGATGGTGGGATGTGACTTTCTTCTCCTGCTTAATCCCTGCTGTGAGGAAGCTGGGCCTGCATCTGTCTGGTGGTGAGGCTGATTCCCAGCCCGGTTTCCTCCAGGATGATGATGAGCTTGTTGTTACCTGGATGTAGGTCAGTAACTACTTTTATACCCTGCTCTTGAAAAAAATTTAAGACAATGTAGTCTATTCTAACTCCCAACCCATATTGTTTATCATAACTTATGTGTTTTACTGTATTTTGCTATTATTTGCTGCTTCCTTTGCTGACATGAAAATTTTCATCCAGTTGTGATGGACATTAAGTAGGTTAGCTCTGTATTATCTGAAAGACCTTAAATTGAGGGGTTTAATTCATTTTAACTAAAGTTTATTTGATCTTTTGCAGCCCTAAAATTGCAGACTTCAAAACCATATCCTATGTTCAACTTTAGTTTCAAGAAATGTTCTGTAATTTAACTCAAATTTCAGGTTTTATTTTGCTTTTCATTAAGCTGGAAAAATGTTATTGTGTGCCTGTAATTGGGAGTCTTTGATCTCAAGATAATCACAAGCCACATGAGAGTAAATAGTCTTTCATGTGAAGCATTCCTGCTTGCACTTGACAAAAAAACCCCAAAAAAAATCCAAACAAAAAAACAAAAAAAAAAGCCCCAAAACAGTCAACTTTTTTATGGCAGGCAACCACAAAATAAAGGAGAGGTTGCCAGAGGCTCTTGGCATGGCCAAGCAAACCTTTGTAGCCTACATAGCTTCCTTGACTGAAGGTACAATGCTTAGGTAGATGGTTTTGCAGGCTGAGATGTGTCCTCAGAATGTTCTGCAAACTTGGGCTTCTTCAGAGCTCCAGGACGGAGCCAGCTCTGGAGTGAAATTGCTGTATCCTGTTGGATGTGGTACTTGGTGGAGATGAAAATCTCTGTCTCAGAGCCCACCTGGTGAATTTGGCATGGTTTTGTTTTGGTGGGTTTGTGAGACAGAGGAAAGTTTTCTGTGGGGGAAATTCGATCAGCTCTACAGAGATCTGGTGAAAAGAAGCCTCCTGATAAAAGGTGTAAGTCTGCTTCACCATGTGCCCCCGTGTCTTGTGGGGCTGTTGTATCTGAGCACTTTCAAGCCCCACAGGGTGTGGGTTTCTCAGTTGTCCTATGAACTGGAGATGAATTTTTTGTGTACTTCAGCCTTAGCCTGCAATGTACTTAGTGCCCCTTGAAACCATGTGTGGGGTAGGTCTGGTTGGTATTGTGAGGAAAAGGGGTGTCCCCAGGGCTGACGGGGCACTCTCACGGTGGGGAAGAGAGGAGCACACCCAAAAGCTGGTGTAGGATGAGCTCACTGCAGGAACTCGGTGCCTGCGCAGAAAGTTTAGCCTCTAGCACTGCCAAAATGTGATTGCATGTGAACTGTGATGTTTCAAGGGCATAGGTTTTCCCCCTTGCTTTGTGGTTCATCATAGGCTTGGCAAGAGGCAGACCTCCCAGCTGAAGGCTATTTTCCAATCTAACTTCTGGTATCTCCTCCAAGGCCTAAGAGCCCTAGAGCAATTCACATTAGAGGTCACTAAGCTTTTGTTCAGTAGGAATTTATCTTTATGACCCTGCTCTTTGGGACTGCTGAAGCAGGGAAAAAGCACAGCAAAGTCTCTCCAAATCTCTGATTCTTACATCCAGTATTTACCAGCCTTGCTCATATGTGACAAGTGGTTTGGTTTCTTGAAACAAAGGAGCCCTTAGTAAATGAAGCAGTTTCTCTAAGAGCTAAAAATCCTTTTGTATTTGGTCCTGTTTTTTTTTTTTTTCAAGTAAAGTTGATTGAATTTCTCACATTATCTATATATTCTTTCTGGTATCAATAGACTATTGCTGAGCTATTAAAATATGACCAGAGCCCAGGCATGGTCTGGCTGGCACTGACTTTGGTGGTAGCAGCACAAGCATCCCTGTTGCTCCACCTGTGTTCTGTCCCTTGTCTGTTTGGGAATCCTGGCCAGTGCAGGGCATGAGGTGGAAGAAAAGCACTGGTGCTGCTGAGGAACAGTGTGTGCAGGGGCAATGAGTGTGCTGGAGTTGCTGAATCTGATATTGCCCCAAGAAGGAAATCAGTAGTCGAGCTACAGCCTCGACTCATGTATGCAAAGAGGGTTTAGCTTTGGTGGTAGAGTGGTCAGAACCATTTATCCTGCAGCAGGTAAACAATGTTTATGCTCTTGCCTCTCTTAACACAAAGAGATGCAGAAATGTTCGCACTGCTGAAGGCTGGGTAAATTATTGTGCTGGCTGCTGAAGAGGTTTGTACTCCAATTCCAGTGGTAAGTCCCTGGGAAAATCAGTTTAGCTTCATCTTAGACCTATTTGCTTCCACCACACTTTGACTGATTATCTTTCAGGGACACTTAAGATTATTTGTGTTTTATAAAATGGCACAAGTAATGGATTTTCTGAAGGTATAATGCATTGGTTTGAGGCTTTCAGTGGCTCACGTGCCTTATGACAGTCTTCTACATAAAACATTCATAGAATAAAACCTGGTGTAATTCGTTTCCCACATCTTACCAATAGTGTGAAACCACAATCATCGAAAATGCAAAATATTTTTTATGGCATGCACAATTCCCACTTTGTCCTGTGATTTAGATCTCCATTCTTTCTAACTATAATAACTATCCATCACCCAGAGTTATTTCTTCTTAATGATGTGTTTGTTTCTTTGATTAAAGGGTTTAATGTCAATATATGTTACAGTCTCTGTTTATCTCAGACTTCTTAATCACCATAACAGCCACCATAATGTCTGGTCAAGTAAATCCCATTTTGACCTTTTTTTTCTCTCTAAGGGAATGCATTTTTGATTAAATTGTGCTTTTAAAATGTTGAACTATATTAATGTGGCTTATCATTCTCCCCAGTATAAAATAGTTCCTAGCAGTCCTCAGATAACCAGTTTGGCATCTCTTCTTCCTTCAGCCTAAAGCAGAGTTTTCAACATCAGTTTCTTCTTGATAATGTCACTGGACATGAGGCTAAAGGCAGGGAAGTTGGGCATTTGTTGGTGTAGTGTGCAAGTATCCCAAAACAAAGATTCTGCAACTTGAAAGCAGCTCTCCTGTTCATTTTATCATCTCCCTGCACCTCCCAAATTCAGGTCTGCTCTGGCTCTGCAGGGCTGACCCTCTGAAAAATGTCACAATTATCTGCTTTTACACTCAAGCTGTCTACAGGGAAAAATAGTGCTGCTTAAAATCCCCAGCTATCCAGTAAGGTGTGTACGTGATCTGCATCTTCTCTTCTTGCACGTAACTATTAAGGGCATCAAGGGAAATTCTTTTTCATGTTAAGCAGAGGGGAAGGGGGTTGGTGGCATTTCTGGTCTCCTTATTGAGCACTGGTAGCAATGTCTCCGTGTCCAGCATGGGGTATAATCTGGGAGTCAGCAGCTTCATAAGTGGGATGAGGACAGAGAGAATGGGTGGATTTTTAGACAATGGGTGGACTTTTTCTAAAGCTAATTTAACCTGAAACTTGCTTGGGTATTTGTAGTAGCCCATTCGACACAATCTGTAACACTTACCAAAGGTGACAGATCAACATCTGGGATACTGGTGGTGGTATCTCTGATTTTTGTGGTTAAATTGCTTTTAGTGCCTGATTTGCTAGCTTAGAAGTAACTTGATCAGGTCAAAGTGAAGTGCAGTCATGGTCACTGAGATCTACTTTCTTATATAACAAGGAAAACATTATCTTCCGCAATTCACTTATGAAATTTGCTCTAAATGTACTTTTTCCTGGGTTAACTTCAAACTCCAGTGTACAACTGCTGATGGCAGATGGAAAAAGCCAGGGTGTGTTAAATTGTTACCATTTTGCCTATAGGTCTGCTCAATCAGGATAGAAGCATAAAGAAAAAGGTAGAGACCCATACTCCTCCCAAGAGGGTATCTGGACCTCAAGTTCCTATTAGAACTGGCCAGCACTGGATAATCCATAATTCAGAAATCAAATTATTTGTGCATTTAATAGATAGCAGAGCACTGGGTAATTTGCTTCTTGCTACTTTTTATTTGCTCTATATAGGAATTATCTTTGCAAGGGTGGGCTTAGACGGCCTGTTTCCCACTCCCCTAGTTATCAGGGGATGGTGTGGCAGGTATAAAGGGTACAACAGTGCAGCTCCCTGCTCGGAGGGGCCAGAGACTTCTCTTTGGCAGAGACAAGAGTATCTCTGGTTGTCATTTTCAGGCAGCAAGCTCTTCTCCCTGTGCATTTTTCCACATCACATGCACATGGGTCAGTTATTCAGTGAGCATTTATCTCTAAATATTAATATGAGAGGGGTCTTTACTCTCTCTCTACTATTTTCATTCATCCACTTTTTAATTTTCTACTTATTTAAAGTACAGTGCAGGCAGGAGCATCTGCACCTTTCTGTCCTGTCTCCTCAGCACTAGCCATCTCATGGGCCCTGTGCTCTCCAGATCCCATCCTCACTCTGCAAACTTATCTGTACTACAACCCCTCACTCCTTCCCTTCCATGGTCACTTTTTATTCTTATGACACCTTTCACTTAATTTCAGCTGACCTGGGCTAGACAGTGTTGACAGGTATTTAAACTTAAGAAAAAAATTGCAGATTTGTCACCCACTGCTTGACAAAGCCTCAATAAGTCCTGTCAGTTTTCCTGTCTCCAGTTCAAATAATTCAGCCTACATTTATCATCCTCACCCAATAAAATACTGTAGGGACTTGTGTTTTCTTGGGTGTCTTCTCCCTAAAGGCCAGACAGAAGATTGTGAGCCTGGGAATCACCCAGGTAGTGTGGAGCACCATTCATAAATGGCATCTCCAGAGAGATCCTAGGAGCAGCCTGATTCCCTGGGGTCATTCAGAGGTGCTCTCCCAACTCTTCCCCAAAATTTTGCAATGTACCCTTCTTTGTACTAGACTTTGGAGTCACAGTGATCCCATTTTATGCCTGCACAGCTCCAGGAGAAGTGATACTGCAGTGCTTTCCAGCTGTGCCCCTCTGTGTCCTCTCTTCCTTTACCCCTCTGGGTAAAGCTGTTCTGCTTCCTTGCTCCCAGTCAGACTGGGATGAGTTCTAGCTGCAACTGGCATTTGTGTGATGTTATTCCCTGCAAACTGCTCGTCCCATGTGGCTGATTGAAAAAAACCCAAAAAACACATGCGTTGTAGGTAAGGGAAGGATTAAATCCCCTTGGCCTCTACCCAACCAGTGTTCATTTACAGCTCAACCCATTTGCCAGGGTCAGTGTGTCTAAATTCTGATTAAGCTTTCCAGAAACCTCTATGCCCCTGGGCTCAGTTTAGGTGTGAGGACCTTTGCTGAGTACCGTCTTCTATGGGGTAATCACAGTCTCCATGAAAACATTCTTCAATTGATACAAGTGGGATCTTGATATTTGTTTTGTGGTGGGTTTCTTTGGTGTCGGTATGTGCTTTGGCTGGTTGGTTGTCTGGTTTGGCTGGTTTAGTTTGAGTTTTTTGTAGTATTGGTTGGTTGGATTATATTGGGACTTGGGTGTGTTTGGGGTTTTTTGCTGTTTTTGTTGGTTTCATTGTGGTTTCTTTTCATTACATCTTAAATATTGTTATTTATTGATTATAAGGAGACGAGTTCATTAAAATAAGAACAGAGCTAACAAGAATTTTCATTTTTAGAGTTACCCAGGGGCAGCTCTCAGTATATGGATGCTGCGGTCCATGCTCACTAGAGCTCTAGAAGTCTGGGTAAATTCTACCTGAATCTGTTTTTCTTACACTAAATGTGAATGTTTTGTGCACAATCAGCAGGGCTGGTGTTGCAGCAGTAATTGAAGCCCTTTGTGACTGTACTGTATACACAAACTCTATATTCACTAACCAAAACCATGATACCCATTACTGAAATTTTCTTACAATCAGTAACAATTCTTCCTTGCTTTTATAGGATATTGTTCTAGAAAGCACATGCAGGACATTAAGATGTGTATTTTAAACAATATCACAGTTTTCATTTCCTCCTCTCTCTCTAAGTCTTTGTTACCCACTACTAAATTTTTTAATAACTGATCTGTAGGAGAAGTTTCTACTTTTTTTACAGTTCTGTAGATAGAAGTCAGTTACTAATTTGTATGTATTTGTTGATCTAGCAGGAATTGACATGTTCATGTTTCACAATTACCAGGACTTCTGTGGTGATGGTCAGGTCATTGGCCAATTGTCCAAGTTCCCTTTGGCATTGCTTTCCAGCTGTGAATTCCAAGGGTATTGGATTTACATTTCCTGTTCAGTTCTAAATTCTTGTCTGGTGTTTTGCAGAAGCTCAAGACTGGATTAAAAAGTTTCTATGGTCACTAATAACTGAGCTCTTTGAAGATAATGGCATTCATTGCCCACAATTTCATTTTTACAGGAATCCAAGATGGCATCTGAATTCCTGAGATTTCTGAAAGATCTAATAAAAGCTCCCTTGTTTGCCTAGCTTGGGAAGGATTCACAGATAATTTCATTCCCTTTGCTGAAGCTCCACAGCTTCCAGCTACTCTTTCCCTGCAGAAGTTTTAGTAGCATTTCAGAACAAAACCTTGGACAAACCAATTGCTGTTCAGCACAAATCAGTTCCAAGGCAACCAGTTACTTTGTCAACAACAGTAAATCTTCTCCAGGTTTACCTTCCAACTTTTTGGATATACTGCGATATACTTACTGTTGAACCTATTGCTATGAGTTCCTGAATCCTAAATTATCTGATAAGAAAGAGGCTGCCAAAACTCCATCCCCAAAGGCCCAGCTAGCTGTGGAGCTGACCATGTATTCCCAGGAGACGTGTACATGACACACTTGTGTACACACAGAGTCTTGAGGTGAACACAGAAACACTCACTGCTCATGCACAAGGGGATATCTCCTCCAAAATATCCTGCATGCTGAATACAGAACACCTCCTGTTTATATACTGTATTTTACATACATATTCATTGATTTTTCCCAGAAAAAACACACATATGAGAATTATTTTCCTGAAATTATTAACATATATTTCCACCCCCTTGTGCATGTGTTCTTCTGTCCTGGGGGTCTCTTTAGTCATCCCTGTTGGTTGACCCCAAAGTGATACCCAACTGCACAGTGAAAGTTTGCACAACTGGGCTGGTTGCTTTCCAGTTCTTCTTCCTACAGAATGGGCATTGTGCAGTTCCACAGGCCAACGGTTTTTGAAGAAAAGTCTTTGTGTTAGCTCACCAGGTGCAGACAATTTGTCATCTGGTAACAGTCTCTCCAGCCTTAGGTCTGGATTTCCTGAACCTGCTGTTTGTGTCTCAGAAGCACAGCTGTGTGCACCCTGGCTCCCAGCCCACTTACCTTCCTCTCTGGCTGGCTGGCTTGATAGTCACCTGAGATCACAGGCTCACATGGGCACCCTTGCTTGTTGCAAGTGCACCTCTGGTGATGATGTGATGCCAGACAAGATGCCAGCCCTGTTTATGCATGACTTCCCCCTTTTCCCTCTCCTATCCCTCTATTATACCAAGCATATTTTTCTACAAAACATCTTGCATCCTCCCTTCTTCCATGTTCAGTTCCTTTGTTAAACATGCTTTTATGAATCCTGTGCAATCCTGGAATTATCTTCCCCTTTGTCCCATAACGGGTCTCATGCTTCCATGGGTGGCATCCTGCCCCTGCCTGGTGCAGGGTGTCCTCTTGGCCCCTGGGGTCGAGGCTCCCTTGAGGCAGCACTGAGAGGGCTCAGGACTGGGGCTTCCCTTTCTGTTATCAGGTTATTGAGGTTTCCCCTGTGCTCCTTTTGTGTTCATGGAAATGATACTTTCATTGCACAGCCAAACACCTAGCACAGCTTAAATCCTTCATTGATTGTTGTGACTGGTTGAGACACCTCCTTGGAGCCACTGAGTCGTGCAGTAATTTCAGAGCAATTAGTATGTTCCTCCTGACAACAGGATCTGAATTCACCCTTAACTATTCTTTTCCTGGTGTAAACCAATTTGGGATTGAGGAAGTATTTCCTCAACTGGGTGCTTGCAAGCTCAAAGCAGAGGAATTTGCTGTAGTATCACAAACTCTGTGGCATAGCGTAATCTCAGTCTTGGTTTGCAGTCATAAGTGATTTTCTGTGGATAACAAAAAATGTTGCTGAAAGGTAACATACATAAACGGGTAAATGTTGGTTTTGTCTGTTAACATTTCAAATAACAAATCTCTCCTTCCTGGCTGAAGTGCAGCACCTTGCTCTTACTCATGTAATTAACAAACATAATAGAGAAGTTCAGGAGTAATTAGGTAAGCAGAGAAGCAGATGTTCAGTAAGGGTTGCAATTAAAGCCAAACTAGATACTTTACTTGATTTCACAGCCTGCTTCCCAACTTCATGGAGAAGAAACCTGGAGGCAAACTTTCCCATCATCTGAGAATGGAATCAGCCACCTGGTAGAACCACAGTCCCTTTGCTGGCAAAACCAGGGATTTTTCTATCCATCTTCATTACTGGAACACTTTATACAACCCTTCTGCATGTGGCATCTTTGACTTACCCAGCATTTCATGAGTCCTTTGGAGTTTTTTTTGTGAGATACTTGTTTTTCTTTCAGCAAAAGATATATTCTGCTTTGCAGTATAACACCATTATCCCATGGAGAGCCAGGTGACTTCTTGGAAATTTCTCCCTTGTTCTTCATCAGGGTCATTGGTGTCCTGTTATTTCAAAACAGTGACATCCAAAAAATGGGGTTTTTGCATATGCTGCAGAATTTCTGATGGTATTGATCTGTGACATTTTGCCCTCTTCAGATTTTGGCAATGATCAGTCGTCAACTGAGATCAGACCTGAGCTTGTAGGTGGAGAATATTCCTTCAATTTATGTCCTTAGGTGACACCAGACTAGCACCAGGATTTTCTGATTTTCTGAAGAGATGTGACTCATGGCTCTCCCATTACTGTTAGGAAAGGCATTGACTTGCTTGTTCTTTTCTCCAGAGCTTCACAGATACTGCTTATGCTTCAAGTTTGCAATGAGTTTGTACATTATTCTGAAATATGTACATTATTCTGAAATAATTGGCTTTGCTGAGACCAGAGAAGTGTTAGCAGATATGCAAGCCAAACCCATATTGTGACATTTGTTTTTTATTTCAGTGGCCATCTGAGAAAAGTAGTTCTACCTAATCATATCACTAAATCTCTCTGCCCTAATTTTTTTCTTTTTTTTACTTTAGAGGATGCTACCAGGGACTAAGTGCAAGAAATTGTCCTAGTTGCTGTGTGACAGAGGACAAATTTCTTTTAGCTTTATGGTTTATACCTTTCAAAACTTTTATCAGTAGGCATGTGAAATATAACTGAGGCTTTTTCCTTCTTGACAAATAAATAAAGTTTAAAATCAACATGCAGAACAACTGGAGTATGTAGCATCTCAGGCAAGATTTGTACAGAATCTGTGATTTCCCATAATAAATTTCTTCAATCTGATAATTATTAGGTGTGTGTTGCAGTCTTTCTTTAAAGCCTAAGGTACATTCTTCTTTGTGCTGTACTTTTGAAAAATTTCAGTTGTCTGGGCTCAGGTTTGAAAAGCTTAAAGAAACACTTTCTTGATGGGCTAAGTAAGACTTCAGTTGGCCTTAGTCAGCTCAATACATCTGAAAAATTTCTCTTTTCATTTAAGCTCTTTCCTATACTGCTCAGTTTCTGATAATCCAAGACCAATGGTACAGAATATACCAGAAATAAATCATAAGAAATCCTTCAAGGGCACTGGAATCTGATACAGAAAAGATATTTTGATAGTATAGGATGGGTTGCCACACTTCATGCCACAAACACCAGGTTTGAAAGATAAGTATCTACTAATCTGTGTCCATCCTGCAGTGGAAACACAGACAGTCCTTAGGTAATAAAGCAGAAACAATTATTATATTGATTGTCATGATCTTGGGCTTTACAATATCTAGTTACCAAAAACCAGTAGCTTCTGCAGTGGCTTCTACTGAGGAAGGTATAATTGCCTTTTAATAATGAATAGTACAGCATATCTTCATGCAGAAGATTGCAAAGTGGATGACATCCCCCCTCCCCATACTGACTGGCTGACATTCTTGCTGTAATTCTGGTGGGGCAGATGTCTTTGGGACTGACCAGAAAAGCAGCTCTGATGCTGTGCAGGTAGAGGCACTAGTGTGGGTGGTCGTTGACCTGTTTTTCCCTTTCACTGAGAAGAGACACAAGCACACTCGGGATGGAACCAGTCAGAGAATTTATTTTCTTGTATTATCTCTGTCCAAAGTGGTGCTACAGCCCAGTGCAGGAAGGAGCCTGATAACAGGGTGAGGTGACCCATCGGGTGCCAAGGCCATGGTTATACATTTAGACAAATATCCTACTGTGCTACTGCCTTTTTGTGGTGTCCTCAGCCAGTGAGAGCCTGTTTAGGTTGGGCCTTCAGGTCATTGTGACCCTGAGGCTGTAAATTCCTAGTCCCAGGTAGTGTTCGCTGTCCTAAACAAGTCATGCAGCTGTCAGTGCCTTGCATTCCCTAAGTGACTCTGAAGACTGATGCAGTTCTTGCTCTTTACCCCCTAAATGGCCACTTCTTGTGCTGCATTAATTGCTAACATCTTTCTGTACGGTGGAGTAACTGCATTGCTGCTCTTATTTTCCACTGTGAATCATGCTTGAAGTATCTCCCTTCAAGGGAGTCAGTAGACGGCCTCCTGCACAGACTTGTCTTGGCAGTGTCAAGAACCTGAAGTCTTAATTTCTGCTCAAAAAAAAAAAAAATCAGATAAATGTCATGAAGGGAAGCTGCCAATGAAGAAGAGAAAAACTGAAAGAAGTCATTTATTTCCACATATCTGTGAGCATGGAGAGGTTAGCCATGACCGCTGACAATTTGACCTCAACCTTTCCAGAGGGTCAGCACTGTGGTTTGTAGTAGGTCATGTGAGAAATTTCTCTCTTAATCCAGACTTGTAGGACACTTTCCCCATCTGTGGTCTCAAGGTGGTGAAAATGCACTGGTAAAATTATGGAGAGAGGTGAATCTTCTCAGTGGGCAGCCTTCTATGCACAGAGACATCAAATGAGTCAGTAGAGTGCTAAAAATAGCCAATGTTGATGTCTGAAGATCTTGGAAAGTAGGTCATGATGCTCACATATAAAAATTGTGGATGCTGCTGACAAGGATCAAGGGAAAGCTTCACAGATGCTAAAGCCCAGGGAAGAGTGTTAGCAGATCATAGCATTTTATCCAATAATTCTTGTGTGTTGCAAGGGTGAGTCACGTGTGGACTTAACCTTAAGCACATTCTGAAGTATTTTGTTAAAAGAATTCTGGCTTCTTTTCAACAGTGTGGGTTTTTCCTCTCTCCTCTTTTCCTGGAGCAGAAACAGGGAGAAGTACAAACAACCTCTTGATAGTTCTTAATTATTTAGCACAGAGGAATGTGAGGCAATGAAGAAAAGTGAAATTTTTATTGAAGTGAACTGTTCAGGTCACAGTCTCTCTTACCTCCCTTGTGCTTAATTCTATTTTGTAGTGTGTTGTCTAGATTTGTATCTTGTGGAATTGGCATGGTCTTTTTGGGGGAAATTATCAGAGATAAGGTAAAGCCAGAAAAACTTGTTAAAGATATCTCACTTGATTAATCTGCTTTCTGTCTAAAATATGATCAATTGAAAAGCAAATCAGTTTGGTGTTGTGATGTACATATAGTCGTTTCCTGTGTCTGCTCTTGGTCTTCATCCTTGCCTGTGACAGGAGGAGACAAATAGAATAAAAGTGATTTTTTTAATGTTTTACTTGCAACTCATGTAACATGAGTTGATGGCTCTTTGGGTTATGAATCCATTTGCATAAATAGATGAGAAATTGCATCGCATTGTAGGAAAGCTCAAAACCCCCCCATAAATGTAGATTTTTCTTTGGTAAAAAACAGTCTAAGAAAAAAACCCAGTGAAAATTAAGAAAATATTAAGTAAACATCAAGTAAAAAATCAGAACCAGGTGAAGATAGTTGGATGAGGTGCAATATAAAGGACATTTTGCATATAACATAAAAATGTGAATAAATCCATCAAAAAGCCACAACAGAAAGTAAATACACACACTCAGATTTTTCATACTCTTTTTCTAAAAGAAACATGTTTCAATGAATAATTGAAAACCAGTTCTTTAGGATTTGTCCACAAAGGGAAACAACACTTCAGAAACATTCAGTCATTTATTTAATAACCAAAACTATTCAGGTTAAGATTCAGGAAAATTGTTCACATGTAATGAAATATTTAAATATCTTAGGAAAAAAGTGCTCAGTCCTGTATTTGCTTAGCTTTAAAATGTATATAATGCCATTGAGATAATCACTTTAAATAAAACCACTGAGGAGAATCTAAAATGAAAAGACAAGCAACATAAGCTCATAAAAATAGAGTAAATAAACAGAAGAAGAAAGCATACAAACATGTCAAATAGGAGGAAAATCAACTTGTAATTAATGTGAATAAGGTAATGGATAAAGCAGAATTATTGCAAAGAAAAAAAAGATTTACTAGAGAGCGTATCACAATAACATGACGTGTCTGAACACTTTGGATCATTGATGGACATGGAACAAATATTTAATATAAATTACTGCAGTTCAGGAGAAATTATCACCACGTAAAACTGCTTCCAGAAACATATGAGGTAGAAAGGAGAAAGTAATGTGCAAATCCTGTTTAGACATGATTGATATGTGTCTATATGTGCATATTTAAAATGAAAATACCTGTGTGCTCATAATCATATTTTCTTTGTGGGAGCATATAAAGTACCTCTGAAAATTTTTCTTTATTTTCTTTATTTTTATGGTTGTTCTTAGCCAGCCATTGAGATGATTGAGTTTCACATGAGATGTGAGTTTGTTTGGTCTTAGAATCAAGCTGGATGAATAAGCATTTGTACATACTTACGTATGTCAATTTTAATCAAACATATCTGAGTTACTTCTGGTGTTCTTCTTTTGTCAGTTCCTCAGTATTCAGACGTGTACCTGTCAATGGTTTAAAATCTATTTAATCCGTTTTTAAATAGACATTATAACTGTGAAATCAAACTTACAGGTTGGAGTTTGGGTTTGTGCACATAATGTGTAGTGTGAGGTGGTTATTTGTGGCTGCAGAGTACCCAATTTCATTTGCTTTTATTTAGAGATGACATCTCTGAGGAGAATAACAAGTTTGATATGAGAATTACACTCAAGGTCCATGCTATATTCTGTCAGTATCAGTATAGGTTTAAATTAGAATGTTGTCTCTTTTCTAGTATTTAGCTCAGCTTTTTTTACCACCTTGGAATCCTTAGCTCTTATTTTAAGAAAAGAGTAAATTATGAAAAAAGAGAAGAGGAAATGAGCTGATCACTCAGCCCTAAAGAAGTTTATGGCTGGTAAAGAATAGTTTGTCTTTCACCTTCTGTGGTTTATTTTTTACGGGGTGGGGGGTGGTGTTTGTGTGTTTGTTTTTGTCGAATTTTATGGACCCCAATCTTAGGAGATTTCAAAGGGGCTGCACATTTCACAGAGTCTTAAACTGGGAAGATAAATCAGTGCAAGGAGAAGTATGTCAACCACCAAGTTAATACTTGTCAGAGATTTGAATGCGTTTTATGTTGGAAGTGACAGGAATGCCACAGCTTAAAAGACTTTTGTATGGCAAAGAGTAATTTCCTATGTGTGGTGATAATCAAATTCTAGTCTCAGATCGTGGAGAAACTATCTACAAACAGGATTAAAATAAAACTTTTTTTTTTTTGTCAAAGAGACAAAATCCATGACATTAAATTCAACATATGAAGTTTATCCTTGTAAAATGAACAGTAGCAACTATGAAAACAATCCACAGTAAGAAATTAATCACTGAAGGACTTTCCTCAAGCTTTGTGGTAAAGAATAACTGCTTAAAATTTCCATTGTTTTATGGAACCCTAATGACTGAAAAGTGAGTATAGGGGATATAGTGGAATTCAGGATGACAACAGATTTTTTGAGGTTTAAGATGTTCAGTGAAAAGATGTAAAGCTTTATTCATTGTTTAAAAGTGAATTCAATTGGAGTTGTCTACTTCAAGCAACCTTCCTTACAATCCCTTACGCCATATTGGTGAGATAATGCCAAAGTTCTTACAGAAGTGGGAACATGTTTTAATAATAAAAAGGTTATATTTTATTACTGAAAATCTTTTTAAGTGTGATCCATTACATTAATGGAAATAATTTAATAATTTGGTATTGAAAAAAAAATGGAATGTATTTTCCAGTGCTTGAGGCTAGACTAGATTAAATTTATTTGAAACAAAAATAATTTATTTGTGTATATGAAAAGTGAATTTAAAAACTTTCGATCAAACTAACTTTGAGTTTTGAATGTGTAAAGCAAAGTCAGACAAGAAATAACACTGATTTCTGGATGCTGTGAGCAGAGTTGAGAATAAAAAGTGACACTAGAACAGCTGCCTTCATTTTGTTAGCAGGATATTTCTTATATATTTTAAATTAACCTGACCAGGTTATGGGGGCCTGTAGCAAATATTAATGACCTGGGAGGGGTGAGGGCCAGCAGCTCATGGCTGTGGTGACCAGGCTTAGCTGGGTGTCTGGGCAGGTGGTGGTGCCAGGCATCCCATGGGTGAGGTGAGAGGTGCCTGGGCAAGCAAAGCTCTGGCTGGGCAGGGACTTTCACAGCCCGAGCACAGCCTTAGGCAAGGACCAAGGCGCAGGGGTGAAAGTCCATACTGAGGTTTCTCACAGCTTCTCAAAATTTAGCTGTTTCCACTCAGTCTGATCCAGGATTACAGGTGCCCTGTACCAGGGCTTGCCTAAGTGACAAGGTGACAGGGTCTGTTGGTGGGCCAAGGGCCACCCTAGACTCAGTCTGGGTGTGGGGTCATCCAGAAACTAAAAAGTAAGGGAGGCACAAGAGGTGTGCTTACAGCACTTTGGTTAGCAGATCATCAAGATCCCAGCCCACTCATGAAGGTTTCTCTAGACATTCCAGTTAAGAAAATAAAGGTCAGCCAAAAAAAAAAAAAAAAAAAAAGGCCAGTCAGCAGCCATTAAAAGATATAATGGGAAGATAAAAGGACTGGAGATAAGACAACCCTATAAAGAGAAGGAGCGATGAGGAAATAATATTGATTGGCAGAGGTGAGACACAGTAAAGAGAGGGAGAATCACAACTGCTATTCCTGAAGGGAACATACATCCAAAAATAACTTGAGAAGAGCCCTGAAGTGGTGGTGAGAATTTGGTAACTGTACACCTCATCCTCCTCCACAGCAAGTAATCATGTCCAGATACCTTGAAGACATGAGCCTGGTGCTCGAATGCCAAACTTGGGTCTGTGCATCTTAGTCCTTGCAGGTGTAACACTGTCAGTGGGTGAAATCTCTTCTGCTTGGAAATAACTTGCCCTCTGCCACCTCCAATACTGTCTGGAATTGAGATTTACTACTTTGATACCTTTGTGTTGCAGCATGAATCATGTCCCTTCAGCTGTGTGAATGAAAAAGGTGAAGTTTGCAGAGCTTTCGGACAGGATGGGTACTCCGTGTTTGTGCTAGGATTTAATTCCAGCCAGTAGCTAAGCCCCACACATCCACTTGCTCACTTCCCCCCACTGTGGGATGAGAATCAGAAGAGTAAGAGTGAGAAAAAGAATGGGCTGAGATAAAGGGAGTTTAATAGGTAAAAGAAAAGCTGTGCACACAAGCAAAGCAAAACAAAGAATTAATTTGCCACTTTCCATAGGCAGGTAGGTGTTCAGCCACCTCCAGGAAAGCAGGGCTTAGAAAAATCTGCAATTAATTTTCACTCTGGCATGTCTAGGCCATAAAAGCAAAGAGAAGACAACAGAAATTTCAGCCTGTGTTAGCCACCCAAGATACGCTACCTGTCTTCAGTGGTAATGGAAGTAGTGGAAGTGATAATTGATAACTGAGAGGTTCATCTTAAAAATGTTTTAGACAGTCATTAAAAAAATTAATATTAGAAGCTTGTTTCAAGGTAGGGATTTTTTTAATTCCCAAGAAAATATATCAAAAGCATCAATCCATCTGAGCTGGAAAATTATGCATAAAACTAAGAAAATAAACTGATATATTCAAGCAAACTGGGTGATAACCAGCCCTACCTCAATCTTGGTCCTGATTCAGAAACTATATGCATTCTCCCATTCATGTAGTCCTAGGAAGCAAGCATCTTATCCATGAGGATAAGATCCAGGAGTTTCTTTAACTGAGCTCTTCATAGAATCTTCATAGAATCTTATGTCAAACAGCCAGTTTTTAATCAAACTTGCTTAGGAAAGAGTATTTCTGAAGAAACTCAGAGAGCTTT
The DNA here is from genome assembly GCA_013400735.1 of Pomatostomus ruficeps. Classification (NCBI taxonomy): domain Eukaryota; kingdom Metazoa; phylum Chordata; class Aves; order Passeriformes; family Timaliidae; genus Pomatostomus; species Pomatostomus ruficeps. Next base: position 180,115 of record VYZT01044852.1, read on the forward strand.
GAGCCTCATCTAAGTTCTGCAAATTTCAGAAGCTGATCACAGTGTCCTAAGTGGATGGAATTTAAACAAGCCCTGAATGTTGCTCAAGTGCCATAGGACAGCCCCATGCTCTGAACAAAGAAATATTTATCCCACTAGTGAGTCGGATGTGCTGTTTTTCTGCAAAGCAAGGAAAACTGGGACAAAAACCTCTGCAAGGTAGAGCTTGATCCTTTGTGATGGTGGGATTCAGATTCTATATGGAGCATATTCCACAACCTCAGCAAATGCCAGACCGATTATTTAAATATTCTTCTTCAATTAATGAAAAGAGTGTTGCAATAAAGGCCACAAAGAAAGATATTAAAAAATGCTAAACCTAATAACATGTACTTGGGTAGAAGTACAATTTTGCCACACCCTTAGAGGGAAACTGCTGAGAATCTCCAGTTCTGCTTTGGTGCAGAATTTCCTTATCTTCTTGGCATACTTTACAGCCAGGTGCCATGGTAAAATTTGATGATGAAGTAAGTTAATTATCTTTAAATTGTACTGTGCAGTGTCATGATGTTATGGCAGGAGTGTGATGCAGGGTTGTGTTTTATTGCTGTTTGTCATCACGTTAAATTGGCCGAGTTGGGAACCGCAGTAAGGATGTTCACATTCACAGCCATTACTGCCTTGAACGCTGTCCAGCCTTTTCACTTCCCTCTCTCTCTCTCCCCAATTGTTCAGTAATTCTGCTTTATGCCTTTTTTGAATGCAAAATAGATGCTATCAGATTTCCCCTTCTCTCCTGACTGCCTTTGCTGGGAACTGCTGTAGAGGGGAAAGCTGCCTTTAAGTTCTCCATCTTCTTTCAGACCTGTGCCTATGGGTTACCAGTTGTTTTTTGCACCTTTGAGTTTTGTTCATTTTCTATATTGGTGAGCTGTAAAAGCCCTTACAAAGCACAAAAGTTTGAGCGCTTCAATTTTCACTTTTTATTTTCATGTGTTGGAGAATCTGGGCACTCGATCTTAAATATTAATAATTTTACTTTGACACATGCATATGCTAATAGAGATGAAAAACATTAGGGGTTTCAACACGTCTAGAATTGGACTAATAAAAAAGACATTTTGGTTGGGAAATTTTTTAATTTCTTCCTTTCTGAATATTTAAATATATATATATGTATCTCAAACTTGTTTTCCATTCTAAGTGTGGATTTTATCCTCATTTTCCAGTGGTAGTGAAATAGAATGGATAGAAAGCCCACACTGAGGTTGGTAGAGGTCCAAATGGGATTTAGTGGAAGTTGAGTGAACCCTGAGTTGCACAGAGACTTGTGGAGGGAACTTCCTGGTTTCATCCAGCTCCACCTCCCGCTGATGGCACGATGAGCTGGGTCAGCTTGTCATGGTCTTGTCCTGTTGAGCCCTAAGCTCAAAGACATTGACTTTGCAGCTTCTCTGAGTGATTTTGCCAACAGCTGACCACATCTGATGGGGAAAAATATTTAAGATCCAACAGGAATTTCTCTTGTTACAACTTGTGTCTCTTGCTTCTAGCACAGTTTTGCCTCCTATGCTCTTGCTGTGTACGTACGAGCAGCTTTCTCTGTCTGCTCTGCAAACCACCATCAGCTTGTTGAAGACAGACATGAGACCTCCCCTGAGTGTTTTCCTCCTCTAATGGCCGAACAAGCCCAGTGTCTCAGACGCTTCTTATACTTGTATGAGCCAGCACTCCAGTGGTCCCATGTTACTGGTCCTCTCCTGGTCTCATTCCAGTTTGACAATGTCTGTCTTCTACTGGAGATTGCCAAACTGGACATGGTACTCCACATGTGGTCTAAAGAGTGCCAAACAGAAGAGAAGAGGATAAATTTATTTGAGTTTCTGGGTTAAGTCTTGCTAATGCAGCTTGGCATAACCTGGTTATTGGTCTCAGTCTCGAGGGCTCACAGCTAAACCACAATGGCCATGTCTGTCAGAGAAGACAAAATGATAGCTACCAGCTGGTCAGGGTGACTAAAGCCTGTCAGTGCCACTGGGGTCTTGCTGGTTGTGTACTGTGTCCTACCTAAATGTCAAAACTTGCCCTGAGTAAACCTGATGACAATTTGCCATCAGTCCAGACTCACCTTCAGCTATCAAAATTTAAGGTATCATGTCTAAGTGTCCCAAGCAGGTGGATTGAATCACTCCCCAAAATCTTTTTGTCTGTCTGCAGACATCAGGGGACAGATGGAGATTTAGACACTAAGTCGAGGTTTAGCTTTCAGGCAGCTAAATTCAGATCAGCTGACAATTCACATGGGACCAAACCATCAGATGGTACTCTTGCATCCTTGGAGTAAAAACAAATGTTTACACTGCTTCACTTCAATGCAGAATTTTTTTCCTCAGCTTCAAGCCTCAAGGTCTTATCTTCAAACTGACTGGCTGCAAACCATGGCTGCGTCTTGTTCGTGTTGGGGCATGGTAGAGTTTTTCTTGTTCACTGATGTGGTTTCCTGTGCTTCGGATAGGCTTGTAAAAGTCTCAGAAGTCATTCTTCAGGGGTTTTCCAGCTGAATCTATGTAAAACGGCTTCCTACTGTACCAAAGAATGCTCCATTTTGAATGAGATTTTGCAACTTTTTAGCACAGATAATGGGAGTGTGCTTAGGATGCTGGAGGCTCTGAACAGATGCTATCCAACATGCACTTAGCCTGTTTGGATGTATGGTTTGAAAACCACTAGTGAAAGAAAAGCTCGGTATAAAGCACACCTTGCAAAGCAGGGCTAGATAGCAGGGTTGAAGGAGAAGGAATTTAATCTTTTGGAGTATTTTAGCATTGCTTTTGTCCTGAAAGCAAATCCAGGAGTCTCTGAGTTTAGCTGAAATTGAAAAATCAGGGCTATGACAGTCTTACACCATGCACGTGAACTGTAAAGTCAGAACAGTCTTAAGCTTGAAGTGATGTATCAGACTGTGGAGAAAGAAAAGGACTCTTTCCACAGGTACCTCTTCAATGCTTTGCCTGTAAAGATCTTCACTATTACCCTGGGCTGCAAAATCTCAGATTTCCTTAGCAGTTTTCTCTTTCTCAGCTGTTGACTTTGTCACTGTAAAACTTCTCTGTTTTCATGAAGTGCTGAGAAGACTATTTAAATAGCAGATCAGGAATTGCTCTAGAAGCACCAGTACATGAGATTCTAACTGTAACAACCTGTGATAGAGAGAGATTGTGCTTTAGTCCTTTAACAGCTCTTGTGAAATCCGGGAAGGAAAGGAACAGCAATGACAGATAGTTAACAACTTTGTAGAGGGCTTTGCTGTGGATGAGCTTTTTCCTAAACTTTGTGAGGAAGGAGGGCCACTGTCACAAACTCATCTGAGGCTGCAGGGTGCTGGCAGTCCTCACCAGTGTCCTGCTGCTGTGGAAGGACATTTCTGTTGTGCAAACACCATAAGTGCCTGGCACCAGACCTGGCCCCTCTGGTTTCCAGAAGAGCACAGCTTTTTCTTTCTGGAGGCCCTGGGAATGGCATCACAGCAGCCAGCACAGAGAGTTTTAAGGCTTACTACACCCAAGCCTGGTTGCTTTCTCACTCTCTTGAAATCACATTTAGCAGCAGTAAAGATGAAAGCAAATGTAAATGAGAATTTGTTTACATAGCACAAATGTCAGCGATGCAATTACAATGAATTTAGAGACAGAACTAAGAAGAAAACTCTTCTTTTATCCACCCATACTTTAATGAACTTAAAGAGGAATTCCTCTGTGCAGGGAAAAAATGCCTAACCGAATTTGTTGTCTGGGATGCTTTCTGGATATAATATTTACACCTAATTTATTCTCAGTGGTTCCATTTAAATGTAGTTTAATGAAAATGCTGATTTCAATCTTTTCCCAAGGGTTTGGCTCTCATCTGCCACTTCACTTTCAGAAATACTCAGTTTCACATAGCCATGCCCAAAACCCGTATCTTCTTTCTAGATGATAAACAGTTTCTGCTAGCAGACCACCTTCACCATGAAGAAATCCCAGATTTACTCTGAGCAAAATACTCTTGGCTTGGTAGAGCCGCATTCATGGCTCAAGGTAAAAAGCTTTTTTCACATGCTGAAAATCACATTTGCATCAATGCTTAAGTTTGCCTCTAACTCTGCAAGCCTATTTCAAATAAGCTGGGACACAAAGTTTTGTGTACATGCAGGACATTTACTGCTTGTTTTTGACTGGTGTGGATGTCACACATGTTGGTGTGACAATGCATTATTGCCCTGCCCTTGGGAGAGCTATCATGTGATTTAATAAATATTCATATTTAAGTACAACGTTCTAGCAAACATGGTGTCTCCCAGAGACCATCAGAAAGTGCTGGATATAGAGAGTGATTTAGTTGTTTTGTGGTTGGGGGATTTTTGTGTGTGGTTTGATTTTTTAATTTTTCTTTTTTTTTTCCTGATTACACAATTTTCATGGAAATAAACTCATTGCTAGTTTAGCATTAATCTGTTCCTGGTACTTACTGTTTATTTGCTTCAGAAGCTCAGTCACAATATTTTATTTGCAGACTTAATTATCTCCATAGCAACTAATTGTGATTTATTAATAATAATACTAGTAGTAATTGAAACAGAGAGAAGTAAACTATGTACCAAACATGTTGCTAAAATTATTTCCAAATAAGACATCTTTCAAATTTTTTTTTTTAAGAAGCAATGGGCGAACTTAAGGCAATGATTGTACAGGGAGATGGGAGCTTTTCTAGACTTTTCCTGGACAACAGAATGCGTTTAGATATTTGTACAAAATTTGTGTTATGCAGTGATTTATCCAAAACTCATTGAAAACTTTGATTTTGGTAGTCTTGGGATCAAGCCTTGTTTAAGTAATTTCTGAACCCATTGTCAAGCATTCTTTCAGATTTTGCATCTTTCATATGAGAACAATTAAATTGAAAATAAACTAATTAGAATTTAATCTGCTGTTGAGGCGAGGAACAGGAAATTAAGGATTAAGATTAAGGATTGTGTTTGACTATGGAATTTATTCAATAGTCCTAAACTCACCAAGGAACAGATTTCTTTTCCACATTGAATAATCAGGCTTTACTAATTTAAAGAACTTACTCCTAGAGCCCACAAATCCAGGCTCATACTTTTTTTTTTAGAGAGGAAGAAGGCAGAGCTAACCATGATTGGATTTTTACATGTAAATCCCAGGGATTACAGGAACCCTTCCTGACCCTGTACTTTACATCACCCTCCCAAGTAAGCCTACAGAGTGAGGCAGAAAGCCTAGAAAACACTCCAACATTCACCTTGAAATGTTTTTTCCTGCTTATGTGTTGGTTGTGGGTTCGAGGCGGGGAACAAAAGTCTTCTGGGGCGTGTGGAGAGGAAAGCATGAAATTCCTGAGAGCACAGAGATGCCAGGAAGGTTATGGTAAATCTGCCCCTGAGCTTGCAGGTCTTGTCTGCCAAAGAAGGTTGCTGCTCTAATGTAGCCCCTTCTCCCTTGAGGCACTCAGCAGGTTTTCTTAGCAGCAATAGAGCAAAGCATGTGGGGCTAAGCAGTGCTCATGATGTGAAAGGCTGGCTCTGCCTCACCCTAAGGGCCACCACTAAGGCTCCTGGCAGGGCCATGCTAGCACTGAGATCCCTAATTCTTGTGTGGGGAAAGATATTTTGAACAAACAAAACCACCAAAACCAAATCACCGCGCCCCCCCCCCTCCCGCCCAGGTGAATTAGTGCTATTTGTTGTGGCAATGAATACCCACACAAGTGACTCCGAGCAATAGGATCCCACAATAAATATTTACTCCGTATAGAAAACCCTCTTCTCACAGCTTGCACAAAGAAGTCCCACAGATCTTTCATACCATGACAAGGTCAAAGGGTCAACTGAGGGGCAGCACGTGGCTTTTTTCTCCTGGCTGCTGTTCTAACTCACTGGAGAGGGAACCTGTCCAGAGATGAGGTTGCCAGCCTTGAACGTGGAAAATTGGATTCAGTTTTCTCTTCTGCAGGTGATTACTTATAAGACCTGAGGAAAATAATTTTGTGTCAGATTCTTCAAGGTATAATGCCCACTTGTTTTCCATGGAAATTGGTTGAGGTTAGATGCTAAGTATCTTGATGTTCTCTGTGGGACCTTTGAATTTGTACCTGAAAAATGGAGATGGGATGATTCATATTCTTGATAAATGTACTAACAATTGTGGATTTCTTATACCTAATAGCTACAGAAGTCATAATTTTACTGCAGATAGAGCTACATAGTTCCAGATGTTAATTTGACCTTTCCATCTTATTTGAAAGGATATTTTTGGCTGTAAAGATGAACTTCTTGTAATATTCAGATCAGTAGTAAATTTTATTATTGATTTCTTTGAATCCAGTGACTCTTTAAGGGATTTTATTATTATTTATTTATTTTTCTGTGATAATTGAAATAATACCTTCATCCCTAGGGCTGTAAATTAGCCATACAAAAGACACATTCTGTATCAGTCAAGGTAATTATTAATTTGTCTAGATGGAAAAATACTGTACCTTGCCCATGGCACACAAGAACCCAAGGCTACATTTTTCTCTAGAGCTTGAGAGATTTATGTTCAATCATCCTCTCAGGACTAGACACAGACTAACCAGGATAAAGTGATGTTCTTAATACATAGGGCTTTAGTTACTTTAGTTCTTTGAGCAAGTTCATTCAGGGTCTCTGTGTGGCCTGATATTGTGCCATGAAGAGGCATCCTGAGACACTGGACAGAGTTGAGAGGTGAAGATAAGGATTGCACGTGGCCACAAGCTAATCTTGGATCTTTATGAGAGCTTCTGCCTCTGAAACGCCTCAGAATTTGCTGGCTGCTTTATTCATTTGACCTCTGCTTTTTGCCGCCTTTCCCGTCTGTGGCTGTGCTCTTCTACCTGTCAGATGCTAATTTTCTGGCACAAACCTGCCTTGGTTTTTTTCATTTCACAGTGCGCAAGTACTACAGGGAGCATTATTAGTATGAGAATTTACAACACTGTGCGAAACACTTCTTATTCTTTGCTTGCTGCTGGAGAATCAGTAGAGGAAAAGTGGTATAAGATTTCTTTTTCCCCTATATGTTTTTGGTTTTTTTGCTACTGAATGTAAAAAAAAAATAAGACTGGTTGATTCATGCCTCTTCCACCCAAGATGCATTGACTTAAATTAATGCTCTTGTCAGAATAGAATTAAATTCCTGGTCACGATGAAACAAGAGGCTTCTCAAACTCACCTTCCGTGAATTTTAAGAAAGGAATATTTATTTTTCTTGCGTACCTTCAGCCTAGGAAAGAACTGAAATTGTTCCTTTGTATTGTGCTGAATCAATCACAGGAAATAAATAGTGGCGTCAAACTGCCTCTTAAAGGACCTTTGGTACTTCATCTCACCTTACAGATGTGAACAGTTTTTGGGCAAGTGACAGATTACTACAGAGTGGTCAGTATAGGATCCAGGCAGCCAAAAGACAGCACAGTCCACCGGTAGCAAATAAAACAAATCAACTCTCAGAGTTCCTTTTTTGTAAGTTTTTTCAGTATCAAGCAAAGAGAATCTGCTAATAACAGGCAGGCAGTTGCTGTAATGAAGAAATCCTGATTTAACCACTTTGCTTATATTAACCTTAATGCTCTTAGTGTTCAGAGTTGATCAGACTCTGATTTACATGGGGTGCTGTGGGACAGAGACACTCAGTTACACCTTTGTCTGCAAGACTGTGAGGAGGGAGAGAATTGAGCAGACCATAGGAAAAATCTTATTATAATGTGATAAAAATCTGTACAAAAGAGGAAAGTACGTCTGTGCAGACTTTCCCAGACTGCCTTAACATTGTAGACATTCAATATTCAGAATTATTATGTGAATAATTTATGCAAACATATTCCAGTAGTACAACCATTTCAGTGCATATTTGCTATTTTGGGACTTGTGGCTGGTCAGCTATTTCCATGTGACAGTTACCAGTTTCTGCATGTGTGATTCTTATATGTGGCTCTTTAGGATGAATATATTTAACTATTTGCTGAGCTTTCCCTGTATGTAAATAAATTTTGCTTTCAGCAGTGTACAGAAAAAAAATAACCAGAGATAAGGGGTTGCAAATATTTGAGGAGGAACATAAGTACCAATGAAATGCAGCTCTTCAGCAATTTTTGGTGTAATGATGCTCCAGCTGTAAAAACTGCTTTTCCAAGGGTTTAGGAGGTTGTGCCTAAAAGCTGCTTCCCAGACCAGTTTGGGGAGTGGTGCCTGGAGCATTCCTGGCAGCTCTAAATCCTAGACTCATTAGGATACTTGGAGTGGAAGGGACCTTCAAGGATGATTTAGTCCAACCCCCTGCAATGAGCTGGGACATCTTCATCTAGATCAGGCTGCTCAGAGCCCCCTCCAGTCTGACCTTGCATGTTTCCAGGGAGCAGCCCAGCAGGACTGGGTCTCTCAACCTCACCAGCCCAAGAAGCAAAAAGCCATGGTGGGAACCCAAACTCTGGATCTCTGCATTGCAGCACAGAGCCTACCTGGCTGCAGGGATGAAAACAGCGATGGTGGTTGATTGTGATTTATAAAAACATGTGAAAAATATATTGATTTTTCCTGCTTACTTCCTCTCCATATATTATTCTATCCTTGTTCTTGGCTGGATGTA